>CM050163.1:57685390-57975390 GCA_027410445.1 Discoglossus pictus
CCTATAATTGTTTGGGGGTCAATACAGACGCCCATAAGAACTTAATTAACCCTATAACTCATGGGTGTCATTACAGACCCCCACATATGCACTTAATTAACCCTGTCACTCATGGGGGTCAATACAGACCCCTATAAGCACTTAATTAACCCCATTACTCATGGGGGTCAATACAGACCACCATAAGCACTTAATTAACCCCATAACTCATGGGGGTCAATACAGACCACCATAAGCACTTAATTAACCCTATAACTCATGGGGGTCAATACAGGCCCCCATAAGCCTCTATTTAACCTCATTAGTCCCATAAGGGTATATTATGACCCTTATGGGGCTGTTAAAACCCTAACATTAACCACATAAGTGCCATGACGGTCCATCGTGACACTAACTACAAACACTACACTGTAACCCCCAATAAACCATTAAATCTAAACTAATCCCCCTCTACACTAATCTATTAACACTTACACTACCTACCTACATACACAATCTACCCCCTAATAAACCCCCCCCCCCATCACTCGAATTACAAAAAATTTAAAACACCTACCTTACAGAAAATAAAAAAACCTAAGTCACAAAAAATTTAAAAACCTACATTACAGGAAAAAAAACCTAAGTCACCCCAAAAAAATAATTACGCACCTCAAAAGGAAAGACAGACATACACAATACAATACATACATACAATACATTACATTACATACAATACATTACATATGATACAAATAAAATACCCACTATCTATATAACATACAATCTATTTAATATATAATAAATCCTAACTATATCAAATATATCCCCCTATCTATCTAATATACAATACATCCTAACTACATTCAGAACCTTAATACTAAGCTAAAATAAAATACTGGTAATAAAATCCTATCTACATCCAGAAACCCTAATACTAAGCTAAAATAAAATAATTAAAATCCTAACTACATACACAACCCCTAATTCTAAGCTAAAATAAAATAATTAAAATCCTAACTACATACACAAACCCTAATTCTAAGCTAAAATAAAATAATTAAAATCCTAATTACATACACAAACCCTAATCTTAATCTAAAATAAAATAATTAAAATCCTAACTATATACACAAACCCTAATTCTAAGCTAAAATAAAATAATTAAGACCACTTACCTTTGAGATGTCCCTTCAGATCACCAACCTAGGGGTAAAATAAAATAAAAATTATTACAACACATTAACATACCGTAAATTAAATAAACATTATACACATTCTAAATATTCTACTCACCTTTCCAGCATGTCCCGTCCTTCATCTCTTCTTCTCCGGCGCGGCCCTGTTAAAAAAAACACAATTCATTACTACACATACAGACACAAAATAAAATAAACATATAAACATGTAAATATACATTCAACTTACCTCCCCGCGATGTCCCCGGCCTCCTCCTCTTCAGCCCCGGCTGGGCACTGGAACCATCCGCGCTAAAAAAAAAATAAAAATAAAAAAACTAACTGAGGGCTGCACTCGCAGACCTCCCCGACGCTAATGAGCATCCCGGAGCCTTTTCCGGAAGGAAATTAGCAATGGGGGCTTCTGATTGGCTGAAAAAGCTGTCTAGCAATTTCAGCTAATCATAAGTGGTCAATGTGTGAGCCAATCAGGATGGGATACACTCCAAAATCCCACCCTGATTGGCTAAAGCACCTGTCAAACTTTATTGGAACCAATCACAAGGCGCAGATGCCTTCAGCCAATCACAATGGGATACACCCCCCACGGAGTGATTGGGTGAAGACATCTGCGCATTCTCATTGGCTGTAATACTGACTGACATTGGCAACAGCCAATTTATATGTTTATATGTTTATTTTATTTTGTGTCTGTATGTGTAGTGATGTATTACATGCTGGAAAGGTGAGTAGAATATTTAGAATGTGTATAATGTTTATTTAATTTATGTTACTGTGTTGTACTATTTTTTTTTTGTTTTACCCCTAGGTTGGTGATCTGAAGGGACATCTCAAAGGTAAGTGGTCTTAATTATTTTATTTTTGCTTAGAATTAAGGTTTGTGTATGTAGTTAGGATTTTAATTATTTTATTTTAGCTTAGTATTAGGGTTTCTGGATGTAGTTAGGATGTATTGTATATTAGATAGATAGGGGGATATATTTGATATAGTAAGGATTTATTGCATATTAAATAGATTGTATAGATAGATTGTTAGATAGATAGGGGGTATTATATATTATTTGTATTGTATGTAATGTATTGTATGTAATGTAATGTATTGTATGGAATGTATTGTATGTATGTATTGTATTGTGTATGTCTGTCTTTCCTTTTCAGGTGTGTATTTTTTTTTCTGTAATGTAGGTTTTTTTATTTTTGGTGACTTAGGATTTTTTATTTTCTGTAAGGTAGGTTTTTTTATTTTTGGTGACTAAGGTTTTTTATTTTCAGTAAGGTAGGTTTTTTTATTTTTTGTAATTAGAGTGTTGGGGGTGGTTTAGGGGGTAGGTAGTGTAGGTAGGTAGTGTAAGTCTTAATAGATTAGTGTAATAATATACCCATATGGGACTGATGGGGTTAAATAGAGGCTTATGGGTGTCTGTATTGACCCCTATGAGTTATAGGGTTAATTATTGTGCTTATGGGGATCTATATTAACCCCCATGAGTTATAGGGTTAATTAAGGCCTTATGGGGGGCTGTATTGACCCCCATGAGTTATAGGGTTAATTATTGGCTTATGGGGGTCCGTATTGACCCCCATGAGTTATAGGGTTAATTATTGTGCTTATGCGGTTCTGTATTGACCCCATGAGTGACTGGGTTAATTAAGGCCTTATGGGGGTCTGTATTGACCCCCATGAGTGACAGGGTTAATTATTGGCTTATGGGGGTCTGTATTTACCCCCATGAGTTATAGGGTTAATTATTGTGCTTATGGGGGTCTGTATTGACCCCCATGAGTTATGGGGTTAATTAAGTGCTTATGGGGGTCTGTATTTACCCCCATGAGTTATGGGGTTAATTAAGTGCTTATGGGGGTCTGTATTGACCCCCATGAGTTATGGGGTTAATTTTAGTTGCCTGGGGTTAATATTTTTTAGTGCGAGTCCTTTCAAGGCCTTAACGGTCCTTTAAGGACCCGCGAGGCGGGATATGTAAAAATTGAAATGCAGCGGGGTCACGATCGGTGCCGATCGGGGACGCCCCCTGCAAGGGGTTATTGTGGGGGGCCGTGGGGGTCCCTATGGACCCCTGCAGCGAGGGGCTAATGTGGGTACACTTCAGGGTCCCGATGGGGACCCCCAGCAAAGAGGGGGGTTAACTTTAGGTGCCGCGGCCGGAATTGTTAATAGTGTGCCGCGGGCCCTTTAAGGAGCCGCGGCGGGGAATTTTAACATTTTAAATGCAGGTGGGGCCTGATCAGTGCCGATCGGGGACCCCCGCTGCAAGGGGTTAATGTGTGGGGGCTGCGGGGGTCCCTATGGACCCTTGCAGCAAGGTGTTAATGTGGGGACACCTCAGGTGTCCCGATGGGGACCCCTCATAGAGGGAATTAATTTTACGTGCCAGGAGGGTAGTTGGAGTACCCCCCACAGCAGGGCTTATGTGTGGGACTTCCGCAGAGGTCCCGTTTAGGACCCCTGCACTAATTGATGAGGTGCGGGAGCCTGCGAGATCATCTCGCAGGCTGTCACTTCTCATGTACATTATCGCAGTGTTCACACGGACGGCCCTGCTGCGTAGCTCACACGTTGCTCGCAGCAGGGCTATTGTAATAGCGTTGTAACTTTGAGAAATTTTGCAGTACGTAGGGTTTAAGTAGAAGCCTCTTATTTACGAGGCTGGAATTTAATAAGGCTGAAAATGTTGAGAGGCCAATAATTACCCCAGTAGAAAGAGATATCAGTCCGTGTTTAGTTTGTGGATCCGAAAGGCTGGCGGGTGAAAAAACAAACCTCAATGTAAGTTTAATGAAAGAAAATGCATTTTGTTTTTAATTCAATTTAATTGATACCTGTATTTGTTATTTCATACACTTTTAAATTATAAAATATGTGGGGGCACCACCACCATTAGCTTAATGGGACACTGGAATTGTCTTTGATTGTCTATTATATGCAACTTAATGCAGTCTTTGACACTACTATTAAGACCACCACTTATCTGCTAAAGGACCACCGTAATTCTGTATATACAATGAGCTTTATTTTAACTTTTTTTAGTTTTATTAGAAGAAAATATGTGTTGTGGTTTACAAGCATATGTGACAATAACAGGAATATATAAAAAGAAAACAATAAATTGTGCAAAGCATAATATTTTTTATTTCTATCATTTCCTGTTTTTTCTTTATCCAAATTAACTTCAATCAAGTTGAATTATATGGTAATATAAAGCATAAAATATGAAAAAACAAAGAAGAAAAAAATAAAATTAACAAGTGACTAAATATACAATAGAAATAATTATTTCCATTTCCCCGACCCTTTCCTCTATCTCTCCCCAACAGCAACCCCCCAACCCCCAAAAGCTTAAAAATCATACCTATTTGTCATCCTAAGGGCTATAACTGTAGTCAGGACCACAATTTTTCCTCCTCCGTTATTAGATGTTATTTCACTGATAGTATGAGTATCCTCCTCCTGCCTATTCTCCTCCCTGTGTCTCTAGACTCTATGAATCTTCAATGCCCCTAGAAAACGTTTGGACTTAATGTGGTTGCCCATCACGGTTTCCACACCCCGTAGAAGGCTGCCCTTGAGTCTTTTAAAACATGTCTAAGTCTGTGATTTATAAGTATGCATTTCAGCTTATATTTGACAGCTATGATACTTAATATTTTGTTTTTCCTTTGTTTTGCAATTTAGCTCTTGGTTACTATCATAATGAATTGTTGACATTTGTTTTGAGCGTTATGTCTGGGGTTTTGTCTAAATCTCGAATTTTGTTAGCTAGCCTCATCACTGTTTTGCAGAATTTGTGTACCATTGGTCATGACCACCATATATGTATAAATGATCTAGTTTCTGGGCATCCCCTAAAGCACAATGGACTTGTTGAGTGTTTCCAAGAATGTAAGTTGGCAGGGGTGATTTATTCTCGGTGAAGAACTTTAAGGGAAGTTTCTTATATGCTATGGTTAAGTGACTTTTTGTAAATGGAATTTCAAGATTCAGACGAAGTGTTCTGTTCCAAATCTAATTTAAATATTTTTCCCATTAAGTCATATATTTATATTTGAAGCCCTCATGGGTCATATAGAAAGAGTCATAAATCATTCTCGGAATGCTTTGTGTCAGAGAAAACCAGGTATCTTGCGGGTATCCTTCTTTATGTATTAAATGAGTAAAGTGTTTCATTTGGCATACAGGTAATCATGTTCAGAAATGTTCCCTTAATCTAAAATTTTTAAAATACTTCAAATAAATATGGTCATTTAAGGTAATCAAAGGCTTTTTCTACATCCATGACTAAAAAGCAGGATGGTATATTTCATTTACGGATAATAAGGGGTATAGTAATAATTTACCTATTTGGTATTTGTGTATTCATTTTCGAAGAAACAGAGCCAGCCTGTTGGGCATAATCTTTGCTACAATCTTATTATCCCCAATAAGTAGAGAAACACGTCTATATTTTTTGTCTTCTGGTGGGCTATCTGGCTTCCTTCTAATATAAAAAGTTAAAAAGTAGTTTAAAAGTAAGGTTACTAAACTGTCACTTAGTGAGAGCAGCTGTGTTTCACTTGAGCTCCAGCTGAAATTGAAAGGAAAATAACAGAAAATTGACTTTTAAAATTATCTACAACAAATAATTTGGATCCAGATGAATAATTAAACTATCTACCACTGGCGAGATTAATTTCCTTGGGGCTTGAAGAGAATACCTCCAGAGACCTACTACTACTGCTGATTACACTGTAGCAGGTACCACACTGAAGGCCTGACATCCACACAAAGAAACTCCCTGGAACCAAATACAGTGACTAAATAACTCTATAACATCAAGCAAGGAGATGGAGGTACTGTAATAGGGGTGGATGGACTATATATATCCTGATAAGTAGCTATTTCGCAATTAACTTAAACCATAAATATATTCTTGCTTTTGAGGGTTTTAAAGTAACTGTCACTCAGTGAGAGCAGTTATACATCACTTGAACTCTAGCAGAAATTGAAAGGAAAACAACTAAAAGTTAGTTCTACAATTATCAACAAGAACTAATTTGTGTCATTATGAATAATTAACATATATACCTACAATTTAGATCAGCTGGTGAAATCAATTCCCTTAGGACTTGAGGAGAATACCTCCAGAATCCTAATACTACTGCTGATTGCACCATAACAGGTGCTACACTGAAGGCCTGGAATTCATACAAAGAGACTCACTGGATTCAAAATAGATAAAAAAGTAAAATAAGGACTACAAAAGTACATTGATTGAGTAATTCTATAAACACCACCAAGCAGGGAGGTTGATGTACTGTAATAGGGATGAATGGACTATATATATATCTTAACCAGTGCCTGTTTGACATTTACCATAAATAGCACCATCATATAAGCTCTTTATCTTGACCCTGCATCAAAATATTCCTGCTCTGACAACCCAATTCCCTCCGCTGCCACCAGAGTCAAACCACTTTAACCAACACCTACTTTTATTACTGGAGTGAAAGATCCGAACAACTTGATCCTTTACTATTACTTATCTGTAATTGAATTGCAGAAGTAAAAATTAAACACACTGATATCCTATTTCGCTAATACAAACAGCTCTACATCACCATTATTAGTAGCCTAGTTATGTAAAATACCACATCTATACTACAAAATGTACTCCGGTGGATATTAGTACCAAACCTAATTCTAGACTTCTTCAATCATGATGGTATCTGCTCATAAATTCTTCTACCCAGTCAATAGCGGGTCTATACAAACCACTTTTATTTCAAGGATGCATAAATGCTAAATTCCCCTAAATCGCGAGGTCTAGGCCCCTCATGGAACAAGAACAACCCAGATAAAACACTATACAATTACAAGAAACCCCCACACCAAGGCTCTAACACGCCAAGAAAGCAACAATTCCTTTAATCTAATTTAGTGATTTCTCTAATAGATTTAAACTATTCAAAATTATTAACCCATTAAATTCTATACCCACCTCATGATGAGGAGAACAAAGAAAAGTGGTGGGACTTGAGATATCTCTGAACATTCCCCCTCCACACCTGCAAGGCGCTCTCCTCCACAAAAAACAATCTCTGGGACTTCAGATGTCTCCAAAATAGAAGGCCCTCAGAACAATAACCTCATAGACACAAATTTATCTAAAGATTCAAAAACATGGTTTTAATCAACCCTTAAATCCCACCTTTCACAAGCAGCCAAAGATCTAAAAAAACATATTCACAACCTGAGCCAGAGGACCAATTTTCTTGAATCAACAATGGACCAGATGCTAGATTCCCAAGCTCAAGATAGATTGGATATAAATATCAACATATCAAAGATTTCCACTCTTGAACTTAAACTTGAAGAACTTGAAGATAGATCAAAGGAGAAACAATATCAGAGTCATCCACTCAATTTTACCAAACACCCCAGAAAGAGAAGTGAGCTTTGAAAAGGCCCATAGAGCAAAGGGAGCCTCAACTAACTCAACTGTCTCCAAAGATGTCATAGTACATCTTCTAAGGCAACAGACCAGGGATCCAATTCTATACCACTCCAGAAGTCTAGAAGAGATCAAAGGCCCAGACGTCGCTAACCTGCAAATTTTTGCAGACCTATCTCCGTCCACACTAATGAGGAAAAGATGAAACCAGCCCTAGAAGTTCTTATAAAACACAAAATACCTTACAAATAAGGGTTCCCCTTCAGTGTTCAATTCTCTATACAAGAAAACAGATATGTAGCCCATCATCTCAAAGAATGCCAATCCCATCTTCACTCTCTAAATTTGATCAATGATGATGCCCATCAACAGCCAATAAATCCAATTTCAAATAACAGACCTCAAAGACAATGGACGGAGATACCTATCCCCAAATGCCAAAGGACTTCCAAGGAGCCTCAGAAGCAGCTCGTGGGAGATAATACTCAGGTCACAACTAAACAAGAACATTATCAACAACCTCAAGGATTGAATCCTGACAAATTGGAAACTTGACTTTTTTTAAAAGAGAATATAGCGGAATTATAGAATATCCAAGTTTGCAGTTTATCAAAATAGAAACTTTAAAATGGGTATATATACATAATATTTCTTTAAATTCATGCAATACTTTACCATGAGGGGCCAGAGCCTCAAAGTCATATGGCCAATTAGACTATTAAATCTGTTGATAATAATCTGTTATAGTTATCTACCTCTTACTAGGGAAGTAATAGCGATGACAGGTTCTTCTTCCCCCTAGGTACACTAGTGCACAAAATAATACTATGAGGCTACATCAGAATGTTGTAGTTATAGTTAAGATGTTTGTATTGGTTAACACCTTTTATATCACATGGTCATTAATATTTAAGCTCTTTCATCCAGTATACAAAAAAATATTGTTAGCAAGTATACTACTGGGATCTCCTCCACTAGACTGGTCCCCCTCCTCAGTCCTTCTACTTCAACAAACGGCTCCACACAAAGGCATGATCACAGTAAGTTTTAAGCATCCAAGATATTCCTTTACACATCACTCTGAATATGAGTAAATCAGAATTTGTCTTTATAATACACAATGTTAAGGGGTTTAATTCATCTCAAAAACGGTGCAGAGATTTTATTACATGCAGAGATCACTGTCCTTCAATAATCTTTATGCAAGAAACCCACTTTGAACACAGTAAGCCACCAAACTATTTACATAAACACTATCCAACATTTTATATGACAGGCCAAGAAACAAAACAGGAAGGTGTTGCCATTCTATTTTATAAAAATTTCCCTTTAGTAGTTGAAGAGACAAAGATGGATCCAGAGGGATATTTTATTATCTTACCTGGGAAATTATTAGATACAAACACTGGTCTTAATTTATGCCGCAATGAAAAATCCTCACAAAACTCTGATAGGTTTACTTAAAACACTAGATCAGAAGGACTGTGGTAAAATTATAATAGGAGGGGATCTGAATTTGACATTTAACCAAAACATAGAGAGATCTAAAAAGGTTAAAACAATACAGTTCTCAAAAAACAAAATAAAATCAAAAATCTTCTAATTAAATTAAACCTAGTCGACTCCTGGAGAGAGCAACATCCTAACGATAGGAAACATTCTTTCTATTCACACCCTCATGACTCAATTTGAGTATTGACTTTATTCCCGTAGACTCTTCCCTCCTAGACCAGACAAAAAATACTGATATCTTACCTTGCACATGGTCAGATAATTCTATAGTGAAGTTGAAAGTAGACCTAAAAATAGATAATAAATCCCCTTCAACATGGCACATTATTGAGATTCATCTGGCCAAAAAAAAAAACAGATATGGAATAATTATTTGACATTAATCTTAGACAAGACACAGGGATAGGCTGGGTCTGGATGGCACACAAAGCTTACATTAGGGGAACATGTATTAAGTTAGCTTTATAACACACAAAAAAATTAGATTATTACACAAATTGACAAAGTTAGAGCGGAATTAGACATGATCCTTTCCGAAAAAAACAGAAAAAGCTCTTAGATGGACTCAACATAAATTCTATAGCAAGGCAAATACACCAAATGTGCTTCTTGCTAGGAAGTTAAAGTCAAAACAAGCCCAATCAAAAGTACATCAGTTGAAATCACCACTAACCCCTCTAACATTCAGGAAATATTTTATGACTTTTACAAAAGACTATATATTTCCCCAAATGTTCTAGACACAGATAACATACACTCTTTTCTAAACTCTATAGCTCTCCCTCAACTTACAGCTGGTGGAAGTCAGAGGAGCTACTGTATTCTAAATTCTAAAATTGGAATGGCCCCGGACCTTATTAGGAAAAATGTATAGACCCCCTAGCTCCCCACTTAACAAACCTTTTTAACGCTATTATGGAAGGCCAACAAATGCCTCCTGAACTGAACTAAGCATACCTAGTTCTATTTTCTAAAGAAGGGAAATACCCACTAGAACTAAGAATTATCTCCCCATTTCCTTTCTCAATAATGACATTACATTTCTAGCCAAAATTATGGCAGACAGGATAGCTGATTTTCTTCCCACCCTAATACATAACGACCAAGTGGGGTTCATCCTGGGACGACAATCAGGAGACAATAAAAGCAAAATCTTAAATTGAATACAACATACTAAAATAAAACATTCCTGGCATGTCTACTATGGAAAAAGCCTTTGACTCAATTGAATGGCCCTTCCTTTTAGCTTCCCTAGACAAGGTTGGCTTCAAGGGACATTTTATTAACTTAATTTGCACATACTACAAAGAACCCAAAGCAAATTTAAAACTGCTGGGAAGGGAGAGACCTATTCTCCACATTCAGAGGGATATGAGACAAGGTTGCCCATTATCCCCTCTTCTCTTTGCCCTTACTATGGAACCTCTAGCACAATTAATCAGGATGACTCCAGAAATTAAAGGTATTCAAATTGGACTTCAACCTTTCAAAATGTCATTGTTTGGAGATGACCTGCTCTGCTCTATTACGGATCACGTAAATTCAACCTCGCAACTCATGCAGATCCTGGATAAATTCAGGGCCATATCCGGTCTAAAATTTAATATAGACAAAACAGAAGCCTTAGCATTAGATATGACGTCTGCAGAACAAGAACTTCTTCAATAACATTTTAAAATATTTAGGGATACACATAACATCAAAAACAGAAGATATGTATAAGGCCAATTATATTCCATTGTATAATACACTAAAAAAGGATTTAAACAATTGGTCTAAACACAATATATCGTGGCTAGGGTGTATTAGCACAGTAAAAACTAACATACTACCCAGATTGATGTACCTCTTTAGGTCAATACCTCTTCAGATCACCATGAAGGATCTAACACACTTCCAAAGAAGGGTTTTTAGATATATTTGGAATAATAGACTCGCTAGAATCACCACAACACTCATGTACAGGCACAAATCCTGAGGAGGTCTGTCATACCCACGCTTAAAGTACAGCACAACTGGCCTTTATACCCTTAACACACTCAATGTTATCCCAACCAGCTTGGATATTTATTGAAAATTGTACTATGTACCCCTATACACGGTAACTTGGCTTAACCCACTACCATCTGGGTTACAAAATTCCTTAAACCCCATGATCAAATATACGGCATCAGGAGTTACTTGGCCCCACCGCTACTCCACACTCTTTCATAAATCCCCTCACTTAATTTCGGTCTTTACACACCCCCAAGCCCCAAAAGATATCTCATCTATCTCTCAACATTGGTGGAAATCCAAATATTTAGACAGACTAGGCTCATGGGTAAGGGACGGCCAAATTCTCTTGTTTGAAGTACTTAGGGATGAATATGCCATCCTCTTACATGAACATTATAATTACACTAAATTGAGACAATCTGTATGTCGATTAATTAAAACAATAGGTCTCCCTTACATCCCTACTCCTAGAGAAGAAAATAAGGATAGATATATGTGAGATTGGGAAAAAGATCTAGCACTCCAATGGGAGTCAAATAATTGGGAAGAATCTTGGGCGAATATCTTCAGGGGTTTTTGAATCATAGCATCATAGAAACTTCAATAAAAGTTCTTCATCGTTCATTTCTTACACCGGGCAGATTAGCTAAATGGAACCCACAATGTTTCAGAGGCTGTACCTGGTGGAAGTGCTGTAAAGTCCAACAAATCTTGAAGAATTTAGGTGACCTAGCAACAAACATGTTTCACCATTCTGTAAAATTAACAAAAGAAACATGCCTGGGGATATATGACCCGACACTCTCCACAACTCAGAACAAACTTCTGCAATATATCCTATTAGCTACAAAATCCGACAAAGCCAGAAACTGGAAAAAGAACCTCCTAGACATAGGGACATTTGAAGCAAAAATACATTTCATTGCAACAAATGAGAGAATTTAACACTCCCTTGCAGATACTATACTCAAATTTATAGATATACAGGGCCCATCGATAGACTACAAAAGCATTCAGATCACAGCCATAACCTGACACTTAAAAAATAAAAAAGTAAAAGACACCTGGAAAGGGTGGAGAACTGAAGACAGAGGACCGACAAGGAAGGACATGGTGGGGGACAAGATAAGGAACACAAGGACTTATATTATTAATTTGCCTTAAATTAAAAAATTAAAAAACTGACCAAGGTGACATATGAGATAATATGTTAATTTGTTTGATTTAAGTTTCTTCCTATTACTACTTCTACTCACTCCTACCTTGCAGGGAATATTCTCTATACCATAATGCCAGATATTAAAACCCTAGACTGAAGAAACTATTCATTATGGGATATCTGTAATTAATAAAAATGGCATAAGGAAATTTTCCAGTAAAACCTATTGATGAAGCTTAGTAAAGATAAAATAAGCAAACCTGATATTGTTCTTGTGGGTAGAGTAGATCATTTATTTTTTGTATTAAATATTAGTTATGCCATCTGAGATTGGGGATCTGCCTCCCTGTAGCCCATGTATTTCATAGTTACATGGGCCCTCATTCAATTGCAATTTGGCCAATTTAATTGGGCCCTAAATAAGCACATAACATATATTTTTTAAAGAAGTTTTTAGTTAGTAAGCATCTATCCAAAAGCAAGGTTTTCACTAACTAAAAACTTATTTTAAAAAAATATTCTATGTGCTTATTTAGACCCCTATTCAATTGGCCAAATCGCAATTGAATGAGGGCCATAGTAATTAAGGTTTAAAAAAGACTTTTAGCCCATCAAGTTCAACCTTTTAAGATCTCCTCTGATCTGCAATATGTGGATTAGTTATTAATTAATTAGTTGTTAATTAATTATGAATCAACTATTTAATTATTTGTTTGACTTTATTTTTTTTTTATTTAATAATTAATCCAGAGGAAGGAAAACAGAAAAAAAACGAAGTGAAACTTAGCCAATCGTCTCAGAGGAAAAAAAAAATGAATTCCTTCCTGACCCCAGATACTGGCGATCGGATTTGTCCCTGGATCAATACTCTCTCTCTAATTATCCAGGATAACCCTGAATTCCCTTTTTAATTAGAAATAAATCCAGTCCCCTTTTAAAGTTATCTATCGAATCCACTGTCACCACCTCCTCTGGTAGAGAATTCCACAGATTAACCACTCTTACTGTGAAGAACCCTTTTCTTTCTTTAAGGTGGAATCTGTTTACTTCTAACCTCAAGGGATGTCCTCTTGTCAGTTGAAAACCTCTTGGCACAAAAAGCTCCCTTGACAAACCTTTATACTGACCCTGGATGTATTTATATAAGGTAATCATATCTCCTATTAGATGCCTTTTTTCTAGAGAAAATATGTTTAATTTGGTTAGTCTTTCTTCATAACTTAGCCCTCCATTCCCCTTATTAGTTTTGTTGACTTCCATTGTACCTTTTCCAGCTCTAAAATTTCCTTTTTATGAAGTGGTGCCCAAAATGGTACTCCATATTCCAAATGAGGGCGTACTAGAGATTTGTATAGTGGCAGAATTATATTTGCTTCCCTTGCTTCTATACCCTTCTTAATACATGCTAATATTTTATTTGCCTTTGCAGCTGCTGCTTGGCTTTAAGCACTGTTACCTAGGTAGTTGTCCACAAGCACTCCCAAATCCCTTTCAATATCTGATACCCCTAGATTTACTCCATTAAGATTATAAATTGCATGGCTATTTTTCCTTCCCAGATACATAACTTTACATTTATTCGTATTAAATCGCATCTGCCATTTAGATGCCCATTCCTCAATTTTATGTAAATCCGTTTGGATGGAAAGCACATCATTATCTGATTTAATTACCTATTCGTGTCATCAGCGAAAATGGAGACACTACTTTCCAGTCCCACCACTAAGTCATTAATAAATATGTTAAAATGGAGAGGACCTAATACTGAACCCAGAGGAACCCCACTTACCACATTAGTCCAACCCTTTGCTTCCTGTCTTTTAGCCAGCTCTCAATCCATGAGCAGATATTTACTTCAATTCCTGTATCCCTAGGTTTGCACAATAGACTCCCATGTTGCACTGTATCAAAAGGCTTTGCAAAATCCAAAAAGACTACATCCACTGAGTTGCCTTGATCGAGGTTCCTAATAACCTCCTCATAGAAATTAATTAGATTAGTTTAACATGACCTATCCCTCATCCGGCAAAGGTAGTGTAGCCCCATTATGTTGCAGTGTCCCAACCACTTGTAACCCCATTGTGTAAACCGAAGAAAAGAACCTATTTAGCTCATCTGCCTTTTCCTGGTCACTTATCATATGCACCCTGTTATCTCAGGGGTACTATATGATGTGTAGAAGTTTTGAAACCACTAACAGATTGACAAAGGCAAAACTATTTAATATGTTTTGAATATCTGTGCAATCGCTTAGGTATATATATATATATATATGTATATATATATATATATATATATATATATATATACCAGGGTCTAGAGGGTGAAGGAACAAATTAAAGGACAAGTTATTGTATATAAGTTTATATTCAGTAAGATTCAGTAAGTTTCTTTTACATAAAAAGTTTCTTTTTACTATAAAATATTAACTATGTAAATTTTACTCAATTTGCCTAGTTTGCTAGCGAGTCCTATAGGTTTGTGGAGAGCAGAAGCTGTCATTTTAAAATACATTTTGCCACTTTCTAAATATTCTTGTTGTTGTTGTTGTTATTGTTCAGTCCTTCAGTCGTGTCCAACTCTCTGTGACCATATGTATGCAGCACTCCAGGCACATCTGTATGTGTTCTGGTTGTGCTTATACATATGGTTTTCTTGGCAAAAATACTGGAGTTGGTTGCCAGTGACCTCTCTGCTATGACCTGCCCATCTTGGGTGACCCTACATGGTGTAGCTCAGAGCTTCACTTAGGTACACAAGCCCCTTCACAATAACATGGTAGCAATCCAGAAAGGGAGAATGTTTAATACATACTCTGTGGAAATATGTTGTATTTTGCAGTACAAATTCAGTTTTCTGACAGTAACTTGAGAATATCCAGTAACCAATATATGATCTAATAAATCTAAATATAGCATTATTGCCTCATATTATAGTATATCTATTACAACATCAATCCCTCTGCTGAAAACAACTCTAATTATAAAATGTACTGTTTTTTATAATTTAACATAACACAAACCTGAATTTGTGAATTTCTTGATTTGCTTAAATGGAGTTTTTAAAGATTGTATCTATTTCAAAACAAACAAAAAAAATAATGTACTAAATTCATATACACATTCATAAAGGAGATATAGAGCATGTATCTAAAGGAATTTAAAGCCCCAGGGGGGTAATTGTCAATCACTGGCTCTTAGAAAGAGATTCAACTTTACCCTTACTGGGTAGGTAAAGATGCCTGATTGATAGGTAGATTTAGCAAATTTAAGTTAAGGTTTACTGTAATAAAATGCATTTTTAACAACATTTATGTATTTGTCATTGTTGTTGTTTAGTTGTTCAGTCATGACCCACCCTCTGTGACCCTATGGACTGTAGTATGCCATATATACCTGTCAGCCACTGCTCCCTGAGCTCATGTTGTTTGCTTCTATCCATCTCCGATTCTTCTATAACTTTCTTTGTGTGTCTTCAATTATTCCCAGCATTATAGTATTCTTCTCATGATATTGTCAAAATATGTGAGCTTTAGCCTTATGATTAAATCTTCCAGTGAACAGTTTTGCTTGATTTCCTGTAGTGTTGAGTGATTGGATCTTTTTTGCATTTTTCTTCAAACCCACAATTCAAAATCATCAATTCTACGGCACTTTTTATGGTCCAGAATATCATACTTCTACCTATACAGAACTTTGTTGAAAATGTAATATCTTAGGTTTTTAATTGCTGGTCTAGACTTGGCATAGCCTAAACTTATTCCCCATCTATTTGCCGGGAACTGAGATTGCTGTTTGTTATGATCTTCATCTTTTTATCCTTGAGCTTTTTATCCATGAGCTCCATGACTTATTTCAATCTCATCAGCAAACACTTTAGTTCATTCTCACTTTTAGCCATCCATAAGAGTAGTACCGTCTGTGTATCTATAGGTGTTGATATTTCTTCCAGCAATATTGATTCGTGCTTTGTAATCATCCAGCCCACCCTTACACATGATGCCTGCCATATATAACTTGAATAAATTAGTTGACAATATGCAACCTTTTCACATTCATATCCCAATCTTCAACCATATGGTTGTTACATGTTTGGTTCTGGCCATGACTTCGTAATCCACATACAGATTCCTCAGGAGTCAGATGAGATGGTTTGATATCGCCATCTCTTTAAGAACTTGCCACATTTTGTTGTGATCCACACGGTAAAAGTCTTTAGAATAGTCTATAAAGCAGAGTTAAATGTTTTTCTGCAACTTACTTGCCTGCTCTATTATCCTGAAGACACTGGCAATTTGATCTCTTGTGCCTCTTCAAAAATGTGCTTACCCATCTGGTTGTTTTTCAGTCTATATATTGTTGGAGCCAAGCTTGCAGGATCTTAAACATATTTTTGTTCTGGCATGTGAGATTAGGGCATTTGTTTAATAATTGGAGCACTCTTTGGCACTGCCTTTTTTGGGATTGGAATGTAAACTGATCTTTTCCAGTCCATTGGTCACTGTTGAGTTTTCCAAATGTTTTGGCAAAATGCAAGCAACTCTTTCACAGCATCATCATATAGGATTTTGAACAGTTCAGCTGTAAATTCCCCTATTCCTGCAGCCTTGTTATCAGCAAGGCCTCCTAGGGCCTAAATCACTTCCCTCTCCAGGATATCTGTCTCCAGATTATTGTATAAACTGTTGAGGTTCTCACTGCTGTTAAGATCCTTGTGTATTGCTGCCACTTTTTCTTTATCTGATCTCCTTCTGTTCAGTTCCTACCATTTGTGTCTTTTAGCATGACCACATTCTCTTGAGAGCCCCAATTTTCTTGAAGAAGTATTTCCCATTCTGAAGAAGACTTTCCCATTGTGTTATCTTCCTCTGTCTCTTTACATTGCTCATTATAGAATGCCTCCTTGTCTCTTCTTGCTATGCTCTGGAATTATGCAATCAGTTGGCCAAATATTTTCTTTTCTCTACTACCTTGGCTTTCAATCATTCCTGGACTACTTTCATAGCCTCATCAGCCAGTTTGCCTTCTTACTTTTCTTCCTTGTTTTCTCAGACTGTATAGTGCTCCTCCATCTTTGGCTGTAAACTATACAGTCAATCTGATTTGTCTCTGGTGGTGACCATCTTGTGATGGCCATGTGTAGAGTCTTCTCTGAGGCTGTCGGAAGAGGGTGTTTACTATGACCACAGGATTCTCT
This sequence comes from Discoglossus pictus, assembly GCA_027410445.1. Taxonomy (NCBI): domain Eukaryota; kingdom Metazoa; phylum Chordata; class Amphibia; order Anura; family Alytidae; genus Discoglossus; species Discoglossus pictus. Next base: position 57,702,880 of record CM050163.1, read on the forward strand.
TGACATAATTGTACTAATCTCTGACCTTCTTAATTTTTTTACTCCAAGGCCAAACTTGCCTGTTATTCCAGGTATCCTTTAGTTCCATACTTAATCATTCCAAGCTCCTATGAAGAGAGAAACATATTTTCTTGGTGTTAAATCTATGAGGTACTGAATATCCTCATAGAATTGTACAATTTCAGCCTCTTCAGCATCTATGGATAGACTTGGGTCACTGTGATGTTAATTGGCTTGCCTTGAATCCAAACAGAAATCATTCGGTCATTTATTGGGTTGTAGCAGAGGACTGCTTTGGCCACCCTTTAAATGATTATGAGGACTACTCCATATTTTTATGTGCGATTCTTGTCCACCAAGATCAAGTGGTTGTCTTACATGAAATGTCTTATTCCAGTCAATTTAAGTTCACTAATATCAATGTTTAACCTTGTTATCTCATGTATGACCATGTCCAGTGGTTCATAGTTCTAACATTCCAGGTTCCTAAGCTGAATTGATACTCTATAACCTGCCTGTTTGGGTACTGAAGTACACAAGCCACTTGACCACGAAGAAGAAGTGAACAAGAAGGGGATTGGGCATTACCTATAGTTGTAAATTATACCATATTTGGAATATCTGTTGTGTCACTTTAATATCATTCAAACATGAAAAATATATCATGCAAAATTACAAACATTATTTAGAGAATACAAAAAGCATGAATATCAGATTCTACAGTAATTAGGATTTGCTGAATTTCTCAAAAATAAAATCATATATATTCTGTAGTATGTGTTAACTAATCTGAGAGAATTCTTGGAGATGTCAACTCATTGTAAAGAGCAAAGCATCACACATTCATATATGTGCCACTATGTATAGTTGTAAATCGGTACAAATGTACTGTATATGTGAAACTCCCCTGCTGTAACCTCATTTTCATCGCTGTCAACTATATCTGTTCAGCAAATGACAATGTTATATGATTTTACCTTAAATACATTCTTGGCTAGCAATATAAATGGCATAAAATGCATCACAAATATGATTTTTTTGCCAGTGTCTTTTGTTTTGATAGCTAATTGCTTTTTATTGTTATGTGACAATTGCCTATTTGTTTCTGATTTTCTAGTTGTGAAGATGGCATTTATCTCCTTCTGTCAACAGTGAAAATCCAATTACCAACATTGTAGGTAAGTTGGAGTATTTTTGGGATTTTCACATCTTTTTATGTATTGCTCAGACAATAAAAAAAAACATAACTTTTGATGCAGTACAATATTCTTTTCTTGAAAAAGGTATTATAGGGTGATAACATTTAAAAGATATGTTGAGAAGCATAACACCTTCACCTTATACTGAATTAGATGAGCATTTCTTCCTGAATACCTGAATAAGACCTCCATTCCATTAGTCCAGTAACATCTCTGAAAACCCTTACTCTGGGAGCTTTGAATACCTAAGTACTGGAACTATTTCATAGCTCCCGTAACAAACAAGCCCGTAAAATTAACCGACTCTCACCCAGGAGGGTTTGCCAGAACTCGAACTAACGTCTGCTCACAGGACACTTTGAGTCTGCATCTCAGTAGCCATAGCACCACTGTGGAATGGTACCCACTACTTGAACAAACTACACTAGCCCTAGCATCCTCACATATAGCTATCTACAGTTGTGCTCAATAATTTGCATGACCTGGCAGAAATTGTGAAATTTTGGTATTTACTTTGAAAATATGACTGAACATGCAAAAAAAAAAAATATTATTTTGTTGAAGGATAGTGATCATTTGAAGCCATTTATTATCACATAGTTATATGGCTCCTTTTAAATCATAATGATAACAGAAATCACCCAAATGGCTCTCATCAAAAGTTTACATACCCTTAAATGATTGGCCTTGTTACAGACACACAAGGTGGTCACACACACAGGTTAAAATGCCAATAAAAGGTTAATTTCCCACACCTGTTGCTTTATACATTGCAATTAGTGTCTGTGTACAAATAGTCAATGAGTTTGTTAGCTCTCACATGGATGCACTGAGCAGGCTAGATACTGAGCCATGGGGAGAAGAAAAAAAGGATTAAAGAGCTTGACAAATCCTGAAAACACCACAAAACCTGCTCTAAATTATATTATTTATAAGTGCCTGCACCTTCTGGGCATTTACATCAGGAAAAATCAGAAAATCAGGATCCAGGTTCCCATCTTGGAGACTGTTTTCCAAACTAGAAGGCATACTGCCCTGGGAGAACACGCCCTGTAATGGTGGATAACTCCAGAAGTAATTTCTCAGCTCTACATGACTGCCTGAGCACTGTGACAGAGAAAACATCTCAACAAGCAGGAGGCGCCTTGAGATTTTGATCCATGACGATCTTGGAGACATATATTGACTGGAAAAATACTTTCCTGAAATACCACTTCTATATAAATTGCCTATACAATGCAGAATCTTTGATCACAATTTAAGTTTTGGATAAATGATCCATGATCAGTTTTACACTGGCACATTGTTCTGATGCTTTTACAGACTTGGGTGCTGTGACATGGCCATTACTGGCTCCCAGTTAAGGTAACTCCCATTTGAGTTTTTCTGACTGCCATCTATTGGTCATCAAGCAGGGAGCAGCCAACTGTACTAACTATAAATGTACATTCAAAATTAATGACATCAGAAACCCCTGCAAACACAGATGATTCCTACTGGTATACTACACTCAAGTTATATATTGTTTGATTAATATCTCACCAAAAACAAGTGGCTGCTTAATAACACAGAGACAGTAATTTACAGAGATGGGAACATGCAAGTCATTTACCAAAGACCGTTGATTCTCTTAAAAAGGATATTAGCGATTTGGGACAAGACTGCTAGAGAAAACCTCAGATCATATTGCGAAAGCACAGGAGAGAGACAGGGCTGAGATCTGGCAAAACTCCATCCTCGAGGAGAAGTTTGAGGATTTAGAGAACCACTAAAGGTGCTATAATCTGAGGATCAGATGTGAACCCAGGGCAATCCAAGATCTTATGCAGTATCTGAAAGCAACCATAAACAGTATAATCCTGGATATCCCAGAATCGGTTTGAGAAACAGAAAGGGCCCATAGGAGCCTCAAGAAATCAGAATTTACCAAAGGATGTTATAATTCGATTTTTGACATCCAGGTATCTTATTTTGGCAGCCTCCAGGAAGATGTCTATTATTAAAGGTCGGGACAACTCAGTGCTCCAAATATATGCCAATCTCTCCCCTATCACATTGGGTAAGCGTAGGGAGATGAAGCTGGCGCTAGAGGTTTTGATCCGGCACAAAATACAATACACATGGAGCTTCCCATTTGCTTTGCTGTTTCAGTTTAAAGGCAGGTCCTATTAAAATCATTCCCTGGAGGATTGTCAAATTCTTCTCAAACATCTTCACTTGCTTTCAGAAGAGGAGCCAGAAGAGAATCAGTCGCTTCCAACCAGGCAATGGCACAAAGTTTTAGATCCTGAATGGACAAAGAAATCTCCCCCCTCTGGGTCAGCCCTTCTCTGCGCCCCTCTCAGGTCAGACTTTCTAAGCAAGGATCTTGCCCCACAACAGATCCAACCTGAGACTGTTATATGAACATATTGGAGCAGAACAGTACAGGGAGTGCAGAATTATTAGGCAAATGAGTATTTTGACCACATCATCCTCTTTATGCATGTTGTCTTACTCCAAGATCTTTAGGCTCGAAAGCCTACTCCCAATTAAGCATATTAGGTGATGTGCATCTCTGTAATGAGAAGGGGTGTGGTCTAATGACATCAACACCCTATATCAGGTGTGCATAATTATTAGGCAACTTCCTTTCCTTTGGCAAAATGGGTCAAAAGAAGGACTTGACAGGCTCAGAAAAGTCAAAAATAGTGAGATATCTTGCAGAGGGATGCAGCACTCTTAAAATTGCAAAGCTTCTGAAGCGTGATCATCGAACAATCAAGCGTTTCATTCAAAATAGTCAACAGGGTCGCAAGAAGCGTGTGGTAAAACCAAGGCGCAAAATAACTGCCCATGAACTGAGAAAAGTCAAGCGTGCAGCTGCCACAATGCCACTTGCCACCAGTTTGGCCATATTTAAGATCTGCAACATCACTGGAGTGCCCAAAAGCACAAGGTGTGCAATACTCAGAGACATGGCCAAGGTAAGAAAGGCTGAAAGACGACCACCACTGAACAAGACACACAAGCTGAAACGTCAAGACTGGGCCAAGAAATATCTCAAGACTGATTTTTCTAAGGTTTTATGGACTGATGAAATGAGAGTGAGTCTTGATGGGCCAGATGGATGGGCCCGTGGCTGGATTGGTAAAGGGCAGAGAGCTCCAGTCCGACTCAGACGCCAGCAAGGTGGAGGTGGAGTACTGGTTTGGGCTGGTATCATCAAAGATGAGCTTGTGGGGCCTTTTTGGGTTGAGGATGGAGTCAAGCTCAACTCCCAGTCCTACTGCCAGTTCCTGGAAGACACCTTCTTCAAGCAGTGGTACAGGAAGAAGTCTGCATCATTCAAGAAAAACATGATTTTCATGCAGGACAATGCTCCATCACACGCGTCCAAGTACTCCACAGCGTGTCTGGCAAGAAACGGTATAAAAGAAGAAAATCTAATGACATGGCCTCCTTGTTCACCTGATCTGAACCCCATTGAGAACTTGTGGTCCATCATCAAATTTGAGATTTACAAGGAGGGAAAACAGTACACCTCTCTGAACAGTGTCTGGGAGGCTGTGGTTGCTGCTGCACGCAATGTTGATGGTGAACAGATCAAAACACTGACAGAATCCATGGATGGCAGGCTTTTGAGTGTCCTTGCAAAGAAAGGTGGCTATATTGGTCACTGATTTGTTTTTGTTTTGTTTTTGAATGTCAGAAATGTATATTTGTGAATGTTGAGATGTTATATTGGTTTCACTGGTAAAAATAAATAATTGAAATGGGTATATATTTGTTTTTTGTTAAGTTGCCTAATAATTATGCACAGTAATAGTCACCTGCACACACAGATATCCCCCTAAAATAGCTAAAACTAAAAACAAACTAAAAACTACTTCCAAAAATATTCAGCTTTGATATTAATGAGTTTTTTGGGTTCATTGAGAACATGGTTGTTGTTCAATAATAAAATTAATCCTCAAAAATACAACTTGCCTAATAATTCTGCACTCCCTGTATCCCCAACTACCTCTAGATGCAGTTTATTGTTTATTGTGATTGAATCATATCTATAGATTAAAGCCCTAAATGATCTAATGTGCAGAATGGACTTAGTTAGCTAATTATAGGCACTGCTCACTGCTAGATATCCCCCATATTCTGACCCTTTGGGACTCAATTTGCCCCCCCCCCCCCCTTGAACTGTTTAATACATTTTTTTTGTAATGTTTCATTCAAAATTTAACTGTAACTTTTTTGTCTTGTTTTTTTCCCTTTCTTCTCTCTATGGCGATAGACATCCTTGCTCTATATCTTTGCAGCTCTTCTGGGCTAGTGAGCTGACATCACGGGCTCCGTCTGGTCTCTCCGCCCCACTGGGTTTGGATCTGAAGCTGGATAAGTCAACCCCCATTAAGGGTTCAAGTCATCACCAGTATCATGACTAATATAGAAAACACGTTTATGACACACAATGTACAGGGCTTTAGTTCCCAATTTAAGAGGAGGAAATATTTCCTGTACTATAGAGAAGTTAAAAACTCTGTTCTATTTTTGCAGGAGACACACTTCTCACATAACCACGTCCCACAGTATCTACACAAAGACTACCCTGTATTTTTCACTTTGATACTTATCCACCAAGGGCCTCATTCAATTGCGATTTTGCCAATTGAATAGCGCGCTAAATAAGCACATAGCATATTTTTTTTAAATAAGTTTTTAGTTAGTGAAGACCTTGCTTTTGCATAGATGTTTACTAACCAAAAACATCTTTAAAAAAATATGTTATGTGCTTCTTTAGAGCCTTATTCAATTGGCAAAATTGCAATTGAATGAGGGCCCAAGAGTTTATACATGTAGACACATTAACTTTATCTCAAAATAAACTTGTGCAGCTTATCGCCCTAACAGTTAAACACCATATTGCTAAAATTTGGAAGTCCTCTACACTTAACTTTGGAGAAATCAGCCTCAAGGTTAATTTTATTATGATTAACGAGAAACTGACCCATATCTTGAAAGATTCATACCCGCAGTTCTTGATAACATGGACACTGTGGCTTAACTCTCAACATAGCATTTCAATTAAGTGAACTACTCTCTGCTCTCTAACCTCCGCCCAGTGGTGCGGTGGAACCGGTGGGACCCCGGACCTAATTTGATCAGGAGTTAAGGTAAACTTGCCATTTATATTCCCCTTATTTTCCCCTGTTGTATTTTCTATTGTTTTTTCTCTTGTCTTTTATTTTTGTTTAGTTTTTTTCTCTTTCTTCCTTTTGAATTCTTATCCCGTTTCTCTATTATTTATAAGTTCCCGGTTTTATTTATCAGGAAAGGTTCAAATTAAGTCTTGAGGAGGAAACTCTTCTCTGCATTTATCACAAAAAATGGTAAAAATGTGAGAAGGCAACAGATAAACCACAGACTGAGTGCAATATTTCCTTCAATGCAGCCTTATTTTATGCTTTCAATGTGTTGTGCCTGATGCTATCTCTTAGTGTTTAAGGCTACCAAAACACTCTTGTATAGTTAGTCCTACTGTGAAATCTGTAATTTTCAACTTGCTTTCTTGTTATTTATTGTTTATTGTCTTCAATAAAAAGTTTGGAACAGAAAAGAACTGTCAAAAGATCTGCGTAACAAGGTGATGGAACTTCATAAAGATGGAAAAGGATATAAAAAGATATCCAAGGCCTTGGAAATGTCAGTCAGTACTGTTCAATCACTTATTAAGAAGTGGAAAATACAGGGATCTCTTGATACCAAGCCAAGGTCAGGTAGACCAAGAAAGATTTTAGACACAACTGCCAGAAGAACTGTTTAAAGAAAATACAAAGAAAAACCCACAGGTAACCTCAGGAGAAATACAGGCTGCTCTGGAAAAAGACGGTGTGGTTGTTTCAAGGAGCACAATACGAAGATACTTTAACAAAAATGAGCTGCATGGTCAAGTTGCCAGAAAGAAGCCATTACTGCGCCAATGCCACAAAAAAGCCCAGTTACAATATGACCAACAACACCTTGACACCCCTCACAGCCCCGGCACACTGTAATTTGGAGTGACAAGACCAAAATAGAGCTTTATGGTCACAACCATAAGAGCTATGTTTGGAGAGGAGTCAACAAGGCCTATAGTAAAAAAAGAATACCATGCCCATTGTGAAGCATGGTGGTGGCTCACTGATGTTTTTGGGATGTGTGAGCTCTAAAGGCATAGTGAATCTTGTGAAAATTGATGGCAAGATGAACTCAGCATGTTATCAGAAAATACTGGCAGACAATTTGCATTCTTCTGCATGAAGTAGGCGCATGCGACGCTCATGACTTTCACTCATGACAATGACCGTAAGCACAAGCCCAAGTTGACCGACCAGTGGTAACATCAGAAAAAGGGGAAGGTTGTGAAGTGGCTATCACAATCTCTTGACCTTAATATTATCGAGCCACTCTGGGGAGATCTCAAACGTGCTGGAGGCATTTTGCCAATACGAATGGGCAGCTTTACCACCTGCAAGAATTTGGGGCCTCATAGACAACTATCACAAAAGACTGCACACTGTCATTGATGCTAAAGGGGACAATACACAGTATTAAGAACTAAGGGTATGCAAACTTTTGAACAGGGTCAAAAGAAATAAAAGAAATGTGTGTTGCCTGCTTACTTAAGTTTTCCTTAAAAATGGTATATACATATTACCAATTCGGCAAGGGTATGCTAACTTTTGAGCACAGCTGTATATAAACCCCTTCTGTAGCTGGGAAAAGGTTAAATAATACAAAAAAACTAGTGCAGGAGGTTTATGACCACACTGCCTACGACATATTACTCCCTATGAGCCTTAGGATCCCCTGGATTCGCCCCTTCCGACCTGATACCTGCTATGAGCCCTGGGATCCCGGGATTCCCGCTTCATACTTACTAGTCACTGTGAGTTAGGGGATCTAAAGTATAACCATGAGGTTCCTTTTAGTCCCCCATGGAATCCCAATGGACACTAATATTAACCCGCATACAATGGGGATCCCAATGGACACCAATATTAATCTGCCATGGCACCTAACATTAACCCCTCTACCATGGAGCCTCCACCTAATATTACCATGGGGTCCTCAACTGTTGCACCCATGTTACACTTATCTATACGCATGTTGGTCCTCAACGAACCCCATGGCACACTTTCTTCTACCACAGAGGTCTATATTGGGACCATTTAGACCCTAACACCCCATTGGAGTCCATAAGGACCCCCATAGTCCCTAACTAATAGTCAGCACAGGAGCTCCTCAGAGGAAGAGCTCCACTGGAAAAAGCATTTTTTATCGTCAAGAGTTGGGTGTTTTTTAGGCCGAAGATGAGGATCGAGTGCTTCAATCAAGACAGAAGAGGAGCGATTCTTCTATCAACATGGATGTGCCCACTCATCCAAGGCCGAATATCTTCGCTGGAGAGCATCAAAGGATAATGTATTTTTTACCCCCTTACCTGTGTAATTATTTTTTATTTTTTGTAATTCTTTTTTATTTTGTGCATGTAGTGTTAGAGATAGGGTCCATGGGAACCCTTATGTTGGTAGGATGGATGCCATGAAGGTCCATTGAGGACCCCCATGGTATAGTGATTATTGTTAGGTAATAGTTAAGTATACCATGGGGGTCCATTGAGGACCCCTTTAGTATGCAAAGATTAGGTGCCATGGGGGTCTATATTAAATATATGGTGTCAATCAAGAACATATTGAGATGGATTTAGATTGGAGGATGATTTTCAATGTTTCATCCAACATAATGACATATCATCTTATCCTAGTTTAGCAATACAGTGAAGCAATACAGTGAACCACTAAAGTATTTGTGTACATATGACAGTCCTGCTAGGTCACAATGCAAAAGTCATCAGAATGTCAGAGATACATGTTGGTTAGATCTTTATCAAATAAAGATGAAACATCAATTCAAAAAAGCATTTTAATAGTCTAGGAATACACATAGAAATGGAGGTGAATATGCACACTGCCATGACTGGTGAAGTCACTCACAATATAGGATTGTTCAAAGACCAGTGCATTTACATAAAAACAATACAACAATAGTAGGTAGTAGTTCACAGCACCAAAATAACAACAAATACACATGCAAAGAACAAGTGGGCTAGGAAAAATATAAAAAGTAAATTAAGTTGGATGTATTCACCCAGAAGCCAATAAGATGAGAATTTACCTGACTGGAAACTCTGGTATAAGCCTGCATGATGCAGAATATGGGCATCCTGAGCATTTCTGTTGGGTGGGGCTGTATTCACACTCTACTTGCACACTCCACTTGCACATTCATAGAATGATAATGTTTGTTAAATTTCAGCTGCGCCCCATCCACCATGGGAAGTCTGAATGCCACAAATGTGCAATCAATGGCTTTAAGTACATTGGGCCAGCCCCACAGTCACACACACACATTGCTCTCCATGGTCTGGAATCTACATGAGGCCAGCAGTGTATGACACCTAACATCGTTGCCATTCCCAGGTTTGTTCTGTTTCCAAAATAACTCAGCTCCAGCACCAGTTTGGATGGTGAGTGGCACAATTATAGCATGTTGATTCAGCCAACGTTCACCTCTGACATCAATGACACATGGTGCTCTGCAATTTAGACACTGTTTATTTGCAATGGTTCCATTTGTCCAGTCAGACTACACTGTAACTACAGCAGCACGCAAACAGCTCACGACCGGCGCTGTTTCAAAAATACTGTCACTTTTGGCCGAAAGCCAATGACCATTCTCTTTTCAAACTTCGATTAATTGCACGTTTTACCCATAACAGCAATGGCTGATGTTTGCAGAAGGCCTACATGTCACCTTATATACCCACCAAGCCAGCTCATGACACATGTCCTATTTCATTGGCTATGTGCTGATGATGGCAAAAGTAGAATGTGGTCATAATAATGTACTCAACCCTGTATGTTTCATAATGCCACATTATGTAATGGTGATCTTCTATATGTTAGCCATGTTTTTACTTTCTTTCTCTTTAACTGCTAATTTCAGGCAGCAGTAGCTCATTAATTGATTCAGAATTTTAGCAATCAAGGGTTCTCTGAGGTATTTTTATGACCTTACACAGACTCCTTTTGAATATTACGAAAACTCAGTATACAGTATACACACAACCTATTCGAAATAGATCAGGTGTCTTAGTGTTTTAATATGGCATAGAAATTATCATACTGAGGTTGTTTATGCAGTTATGAAGTAAATCAATGCAACATGACTTGTATACTCTCCCTCTGGTTGGAACAAGCATATTTTGAACTATGTTCTATGCTTTATTTTCTTTTTTCAGAGCTTCAATTAGTTAAAATTCATTAATTAGCTTCATCAATTAGTTAAAATCTTTTTTTTCTTCAAAATATTTTATTGTTTTCAAGTGTAATAAACTTAGTGTAATAAACTTTAGTATAGATAAATATGTAAAGAACATATGTAAATCATTTTCCAAAAGTGAGATTGTAAAAGGACTCCAGGTCTTAATAAGCAGGAAAGGCAAACACGCAGATTTTGCTTTTGGAAATTAAATAGGGCAGCTTGACTTTAAATAATAAAGGAATATATATATATATATATATATATATATATATATATATATATATATATATATATGCCTTGAGCTGGTAAAAAACATAATTTTAGGCAAGGGTATGAAGTTACCCTTTACAAGGTTAGTTGCATTTGCCAATATCTGAATGCTTATGTAGTTAGTAGACATGGCTTTCCATTGATAGGGATGACAGAGTTTGAGTGAGTGTACATGCACTGGTGGAACTTTAATGGGCAGGACCTCAGTTTTTACTAGGTTGAGCTTATAAAATGAAAGTGATCCGTGTAATTAAACATGTGTATGAAGAGTAGTGAATTATCAGAGTTGTCAAGGTAAGGTCAATATTGTCGGCACCAGGTGTTGATTACTGATTTTTACTCACAGAATATCTGGATGATTATGGATAGCACCATTAAGAATTCTAGGTGACAGTGGGCACCCATGACGGTTACATTTAGTGATGGGGTAGTTTGTCTGACAAAAGGCCCAAAACCTTTATTGGTCGTTAATATTTTTTTTTTTATAAAGCATTCTTTGTTTCTGTAGCATTAGCTGAGGAACAAGAGTATAGTGCTTTTATACAGCTCAAAACAAAGTCCTAAATTCCTATGCATGAGCTATGCTAGCCAATTATTTTTTACACATCTGTGATCACAGAAATAAGATGTTAAAGAGTGTTGATTGAAGCCAACAACTTGTAAGACAGGTCTTCTAATTAAGTTATTAAAATGTCCATTTTTAAACTGAAATTGAAAAGGTCAATGCAAATTTGAATTAACTATAACTTGTTTAGAAAATTGAATATTAAATAATCTTTTTAAAAATTAAACTTAAAACATTGTAGAAAAAATAAGATGTAGAAACTATAGTCTTACTACAAAAAGCTCTTTTTACAGATATTGTACATATTAATGCAAATTAAACCTTGACTTTCAATGATGTAAGATAATGTGGCTCAGCAAGTGGCACAACTAAGCAGATATGTAGGATACATTTCCATGAATAGTTGTAAAGATTGCTGGGTGATACTTCCACAAATATGATGTTAAACATTAATCATTATGGCAGTGTAAGTGACTGGAGTAGTGAAATTCACAGACTTCAAGTTGATACATTCTCTGGGAATGAAAATGAAATAAGTGATGACATACAGATGAAGAAGAGATATGAGTCACTGTTATAAAATTGCTTCTCAGCACATGGAGAAATGAAAGTGATGCCCCCAGGGATAATCTCTCACCTATGGTGCTTTATTGTAGAGTAGCAACAGATGTTGTTGACGGCAGTAATAACCTACCAAAAAAATATAATTTTCCAATTTCACTGATTCTAAGGTAAAAAGAAACTAAAAGCACTTATGAATCCGTAGCATTTAACATACTGCAGTATTGTCCTACTGATCTGTTACATTTATATAACTGGCACTATATAATTTCTACATAACCATAATCTTGTGCTCAACATAAAACCTCAATGAAATAGAACTAACATATTGAACTTTCTTCTCAGCAATGTTTTAACTACACCACCATATTACAAACTCTTTCAAATATTTTCTATTCTTGAGGAATAACAAATATCTACCATATATCTACCAAAATCCCATACTCATATCTTAAAGTATCCCAAGTTAAATAAGCAGGGTGATTGGTTGGTAGTGAAGGCTTTGCTACATGTGTAGCTCTTATTTACTGAGATCCTTAAATACCATGGGCCCTATTGAATTCCCCCCTAAAAAATTCCAACAGTGACAAATTTAATTGAACAAGCCCACAAGTACAGTGCCTTGCAAAAGCATTCACCCCCTTGACTTTTTACCTCTTGTTACATTACAGCCTTAAATTCAATGTTTTGTTAATCTAAATTTTATCTGATGGATCAGAACACAATAGTCTAAGTTGGTGAAGTGAAATGAGAAAAATATATATATAAAAACTATTTTTTAGAAATAGAAAGCAGAAAATCGGCATGTGCGTATGTATTCACCCCCTTTGTTATGAATACCATAAAAAGCTCTGCAACCAATTACCTTCTGAAGTCACATAATTAGAGAAATGATGTCCACATGTGTGCAAGTGTCACATGATCTGTCATTACATATACACACATTTTGGAAAGGCCCCAGAGCCTGCAACACCTAAGTAAGAGGCACCACTAACCAAACACTGCCATGAAGACCAATGAATTCTCCAAACAAGTAAGAGACAATGTTGTTGAGAAGTACAAGTCATGGTTAGGATATAAAAAAATCCAAATCTTTGATGATCCCCAGGAGCACCATCAAATCTATCATAACCAAATGGGAAGAACATGGCACAACAGCAAACCTGGCAAGAGACGGCCCGCCACCAAAACTCACGGACCGGGCAAGGAGGGCATTAGTCAGAGAGGCAGCACAGAGACCTAAGGTAACCCTGGAGGAGCTGCAGAGTTCCACAACAGAGACTGGAACATCTGTACATAGTACGACAATAAGCCAGACGCTCCATAGAGTTGGGCTTTATGGCAGAGTGGCCAGAAGAAAGCCATTACTTTCAGCAAAAAACAAAATGGCACGTTTTGAGTTTGCGAAAGGCATGTGGGAGACTCCCAAAATTTGGTATGAGAATTTAACTTTTCGGCCATCAAAGAAAACGCTATGTCTGGCGCAAACGCAACACATCACATCACCCAAAGAACATGATCCCCACAGTGAAACATGGTGGTGGCAGCATCATGCTGTGGGGATGTTTTTCAGCAGCCAGGACTGGGAAACTGGTCAGAGTTGAGGGAGAGATGGATGGTGCTAAATGCAGGGATATTCTTGAGCAAAACCTGTACCACTCTTGTGCGGGATTTGAGGCTAGGATGGAGGTTCACTTTCCAGCAGGACAATGACCCCAAACACACTGCTAAAGCAACACTTTAGTGGTTTAAGGGGAAACATGTAAATGTGTTGGAATGGACTAGTCAAAGCTCAGACCTCAATCCAATAAAAAATCTGTGGTTAGATTTTGGCAAGCTCTGTGGTAAGATGTGGCAAGCTCATAGAGACTTATCCAAAGTGACTTGCAGCTGTGATTGCCGCAAAGGGTGGCTCTATAAAGTATTGACTTTATTTGTTGTTTGCTTCACAATACAAAAATAAAAAAAACATCTTCAAAGTTGTGGGCATGTTCTTTAATTTAAATAATGCAAATCCTCAAACAATCCATGTTAACTCCAGGTTGTGAGGCAGCAAAACATGAAAAATGCCAAGGGGAGTGAATACTTTTGCAAGGGACTGTACATGGCCAAAAGCCAAATCTGTAAACCATGTAAACGTACAAATGATTATGATCAATTAAGCAAGCCTGTAAGTAACAATTTAGAAACAGCCAATAGTAAATGAGACAGTCATCAGGACATCAGTAAGACATGGCGTTTAAACGGCAATCAATTAGGGTTTAGTTGTCTAATATGCTATCGGGCTCATAATCCAGTGATTTAAAAATCAATAAAAATGAATGAAGAAACTTTTACAGTCCATGTGGGTGGCCTGATATATATTCACTCCTTGAATCCCGAGATTGAAAATAAACGTAAAGAAAAACATTTTTGATTGCAGATTTGCAAGCTTGAGACTTTTGTGCAATTAATTTTAATGTCTTTCATCCCTTTCCCCGTTTTTTAAAGTCCACTTTTGTGTTTGTATTGGCTTTTCTAGTGTTAAGAACAGGCATTTATCCCCCTTGCGAGTCCTCTCTAGTACTTGTAGAACTTTTTGCTACATTTGTCATTTACCGGTTTGAAGGCAGCTGCGGGCTTCAAAGATCAAAGGTTTAGATGGGTTGGAGGTATGATTTTCACAACCGCAGGAATTCTCAGCCTGTAGCTCGCAATTAGATTGTGGTTAGTTAGAGGAGGCCGATTGGATATCAGTCATTTTTGCAGGCTACAATATGGGCTTCAGTAATTGCGATTTTGACAATTTAATACGGCCCCATATGCTACATAGCCACCGTAAAGAAGAAAATAAATAACTCACACAGATGTTTTCCCACATTAGAACATGCACAGCTGCTGTAAAAATACTGACACAATAGATCAGACTTATCAAACCAATAAAGTGTTGAGGGCCACATTCCAATTTTCCATCTAGCACAAGCATATTCCTGCCTGATCAAAAGTATGAAGTTTGCAACCACACTTCAGGAGGGTGAGGACTTCACTTCATTAATGGTGTGTTGACTGAATAAGGCACCTGAGCCACACGTTTGACTTCCTATGGTAGACTACGCACATAGGCCCTCATTCAATTGCAATTCGGCCAATTGAATAGGGGTCTAAATAAGCACATAACATATATTTTTTAAAGAAGTTTTTAGTTAGTAAACATCCATCTAATAACAAGTTTTTCACTAACTAAAAACTTCTTTAAAAAAAATATGCTATGGGCTTATTCAGAGCCCTATTCGATTGGCCAAATCGCAATTAAATGAGGCACATATAGTTTACAGTTCCCCACTATGATACAGATAATAGCTCTCACATAACAACATAACAAAACAGGACACATTTTCATACTAATCATATCGAAATAGACCCCTGAGAACCACTGAGAACTTTCTCTTTTTTGTATTCTTACATTACCACTATAACCAATTTGCTATGCAATTCTAAATTCTAAATCAATGTATTTGAAGATGTTTACACATGATATACTATACTATATCTGCTGCAAATAACTAGTTTTAACTATAAGTGCTATATCCTCTAAATGAGACTATAGTGAAAATTTCATTATTAAATATTAAAATAGTGAAACAAACCAAAAAAAAGAAGGAAAATCACATGTGTATTAGCTAGGCAGTACTTCAAAGATCTTTTCTTCGTATACATTGCCAGTTTTACATATAAAACATTAACCGGAGGGCAGTTTTGTCAATTAGGAAATCATTATCTTACGTACTTACAATGAACATCAAGTGCTCAGAATAATGAAGAAATCAGTTCTCTATTTGCGGACTGCTGGGATCAATAAAAGTTCTTGTCAATCACATTTCTCTGAGGTGACTCATTGTGCAAAGCTCTCCTACCACACAATGCTATTAACTTCGTGGCCTCAGGCTCTGAGAACTGAAGAGATTTTAAAAGTTGGAAGAGTAGACTTTTATGTTATAATAATACCTAAATAACCAATATTTAGCAACAATATTAAATATATAAATTCAAAAAATAATATATATATATATATATATATATATATATATATATACACACACACAGGGAGAAAGAAAGGTACAGAAAGATTTATCAAGTAGTGATAGGTGAGGTTAAAAAAGTGGAGAAATATGCTGTATTTTCAATAGAAGCTATGTACCTCTGTCAGTTTACCTCTGTCTGTGAGAAATGTGATCAGAGTGCTCAAAATATCCATAATATTCTAAGCCACTAGTACCTGTCCACTAACTATTTTAAAAATATCTATTACATGCCACCAGGGGCGGCCGGTCCATTGGGGCGTCAGGGCAAACGCCCCCCCCAAATATTTTCTTCACCCTGCAATAAAAAAAACACAACAATGTATTAGTATAACCCAAAAACAAATAAATATAAGGTGTACATCATCATTTCAAGTCTAAATAGTATTAAAATGAATTAAAGTTAGAAAAGGGACACTGTCACTTTAAAATAACCCTTGCGCTACATTAACTAATGCTGTGTATCTATCTATCGCCCCCTGCCTGCACCCTGTGTGATCAAATTACAATAGTTACACTGTGTACACTAACCTTTAGACTCTTCTCTTCTCTTCAATGAGTCCTGGCCTGGCCCACTGACCGTTAATGCATGCCGCCCACCATCACAGTGACGATATGCATGGGCGGTCATAAATGTATCAATTAATAAATGACAGTCTTCCATCATTGACCAATCAATGATGGAAGGTTGTACAGTTACTAAGAGAACAATCTAAACCCACCCAGACCGTTAGCCCTGAGCGCCCGCCAGCAAATAGAGCCTCGAGTTTGATTTTGATTGACTGATACAGTCAATAAAACCACCAGTTCCCTGTCCCTTCCCCCTTTCTGTTTCCTGACCCTGGTCACGCTGAGACTGAGAGACCTCCCTGGCTGAATCTACTCATCTGCTCTGCCTGCCTAACACAGTAAGTCTACACCTGCCTCTGCCTGGCACCTGCCCCTGCCCCTGGCCAAACCAAAACCCCTAGTAGCCCCTAATAAAAGTTAGGGGTGACCAGTTACCCCCAGTCCCCCACTATGCCTGCCTGGCCTGCCAGTGCCACCTACCCAGCCACCCACCAACTACCACCGACGACCCTAGGCCTACAATGCCTGGTGCCAGTGCCACCCCCAGCCATCACCCCCATGTGGCCTGTGCCACCCCCGATCAGGCCTGCCCTATGCTAGCCTAGCTATGCCATCATGCCACCACCGGATTACACCGATCACGGGATCGGGGTAGTCGGGTGGTGAGCGGGGTGGCACAGGCCCACATGGGGGTGATCGGATCACCCCCTTGATGAGGCCTGTGCCACCCCTGATGACCTCCATGTATGCCACCCTGCCCGAGGCCCGATCACCACCGGGCCCCCGGCACCACCCCGATGCGGCCTATGCTACCCCGGGTATTCGGGCAGTGAGCGGGGTTGACCAGGCCACATGGGGGTGGATGTTCACCCCCATGAGGCCTGTGCCACCCCTGGTCGTGGCCTATGGGCGACCGATGGGCGCCTGACCGTGACCGACCCCACCCTGGATGAACCATTAACCAACTACCTAACCCCCCCCCCCCCCCCTATTTTTATTCCATTTTTAGAAGTAACAGGCATGTATATGTGCATGTCACTTCTAAAGATAAAATAAAAATAAGGGAAGTGAAAAAAAAAATACAGTAACAACATTATTACAATTAATTTACACACAGTAAGCAAACACATTGTTAGTACAGTTAGTAACACAACACATCGTATACAAAAATAAACAGCTTTAAACAAACATTAATAAAAAATAAAATAAACAGCACATACACACATTGTTAGTACAGTTAGTAACACAACACATTGTATACAAAAATAAACAGCTTTAAACAAACATTAATAAAAAATAAAATAAACAACAGCACATACTTACCTGTAAAATTGACCCCTCCAGCGTTGGCCTTCTGTCCTCTCTGGATATAGTCATGATGAAAAATAAATAATCCATGTTGATTGAAGCCAATGATCAAAAATTAAATAATCCATGTTGATTGAAGCCAATGATCAAAAATAAAATAATCCATGTTGATTGAAGCCAATGATCAAAAATAATCCAATCTTGATTGAAGCCATTGTCCATCCATCCATTCTGGCCCATTGAAAGAGGCCTCCAAAAAAAAAACCCGACGCTCTAAAAAAAAAAAAACAACACACTAAAAAGAGCTCCTCCTACAAGGAGCCCCTCCCGCGATTAATTGTTTTTTTCCCACGGTCTGCTATATATACTAATTTTTGAAGGACTCTGATTGACTGAAATTTTTGATTGACATCGATTTCAACCAATGAGAGTCTTTAAAAAATTAGCAAATCAGCAAGCAGGTATGGAAGCCTGTAAGGGTAAAAAAGGTTAGTGTGAACTTGTTTGACCCTGTATGTATTATACATATTACAGGGCTATTTTATGTGATATACATGTTACAGGATAATATCCTGTAACATGTATAGCCAAAAAATAGCACTGTAATATGTATAACAAATAAAGTGTAATAGAAATGCATGAACAATATAATATACCATGTAATAAAGAACATCAATTAATCAAATAATAAATATCAATTAATATATATTGTTGTATGTATATGTTTATGTATATTTATGTGTAATTTTTTATATATATATATATATATATATATATATATAAATATAAAAATTAATATCAAAATATCACAATAAATAAATATATATATATATATATATATATATATATATAACAATTTGATATATATATATATATATATATTTATTTATTGTGATATATTGATATCAATTTTTATATATATATATATATATATATATATATATATATATATATATATATATATATTTTTTTTTTTTTTTTATATATATATATTATTATTATTATTTTTTTGGGCCTATATGTTATTTAAGGTTTTTAAGGTACGGTTGGGGCCTATATGGTCCCAATTTGTTATTTAAGGTTTTTAAGGTGCGGTTGGGGCCTATATGGTCCCAATTTGTTATTTAGGGTTTTTAAGGTACGGTTGGGGCCTATATGGTCCCAATTTGTTATTTAAGGTTTTTAAGGTGCGGTTGGGGCCTATATGGTCCCAATTTGTTATTTAAGGTTTTTAAGGTGCGGTTGGGGCCTATATGGTCCCAATTTGTTATTTAGGGTTTTTAAGGTACGGTTGGGGCCTATATGGTCCCAATTTGTTATTTAAGGTTTTTAAGGTGCGGTTGGGGCCTATATGGTCCCAATTTGTTATTTAAGGTTTTTAAGGTGCGGTTGGGGCCTATATGGTCCCAATTTGTTATTTAGGGTTTTTAAGGTACGGTTGGGGCCTATATGGTCCCAATTTGTTATTTAAGGTTTTTAAGGTGCGGTTGGGGCCTATATGGTCCCAATTTGTTATTTAAGGTTTTTAAGGTGCGGTTGGGGCCTATATGGTCCCAATTTGTTATTTAAGGTTTTTAAGGTGCGGTTGGGGCCTATATGGTCCCAATTTGTTATTTAAGGTTTTTAAGGTGCGGGTGGGGCCTATATGGTCCCAATTTGTTATTTAGGGTTTTTAAGGTACGGTTGGGGCCTATATGGTCCCAATTTGTTATTTAAGGTTTTTAAGGTGCGGTTGGGGCCTATATGGTCCCAATTTGTTATTTAAGGTTTTTAAGGTGCGGTTGGGGCCTATATGGTCCCAATTTGTTATTTAAGGTTTTTAAGGTGCGGTTGGGGCCTATATGGTCCCAATTTGTTATTTAGGGTTTAATGTTTTTTAAGTATGGTTTTGTTCTTGAATGGTATGATTGATTTGCTTGTTTTCTTTCAACCCCAGGTGCAAACCCTATGTGGCTGCAGATTTGTTTCTACTCATTGGTCAACTTAATGAACGTGAATACCCTGAGAAGAAGAGCCGACTAATGGTAGGTGTCACTCCTTTAATTTTTCTGTTAATACGTATAGGTGCAATTATGATATTGCTGTAGTCTTGTCACATGAGTTTTTCCAATCTATATTGTATACCAATGAATTTAACACATTGTTACTTTACTTCTTGACATTTCTGCATTGCAGATTATGTATTTCAATGGGCTTTACAAGCATAAGGTCATTGGGCGGGGCTTATAAAGGTCATTATGACGTCAGGGGGAGGAGTTATAAAAATGGGTGTGGTTTGTAAAGGGGGGAGTGGCTATGTTTCGCCCTGTCGCCCCTCCAACTTGAAAAGTCACCAGCCGCCACTGCATGCCACCTGTAAAATATATTCGATGTCACTGAAGTTTACTCAGTAGTCTGTTCCAGACCCGAAGACTCTCCAAGTGCTTACGGTTACTTTCAACCCCCCATAAAGGCTGGATAATACCTCAGAGAAGCCTGGATGCCTTAAATCCATCTATCGTATTGGTCCGAATATAAGCCGCACCCGCATATAAGCCGCACCTGTAAAATTCAAGGGGAAAAAATAGAAAAAAGATAGTACTCGAATATAAGCCACACCCTTAAAATTGGAGAGAAAAAGACAACATTCAATTATATTCAGGGAATAAAATAGTGATTTTATTTTACCATATACTGTACCATATACGGTATCCAGTATTTGGAAAACTTTATACGGTAACTCCTTAGGCAGGTTGTCAATATTAACATCAACAGAAAGTTAAGGTAACATCAAACACAAGGTAACAAGTAAGGTAACAAGGAAACTTTTTACTTAGGTCAGGTAACACATTTTAGTGTAATTGGTCTATTCATTGTCATCACTGGTGTCACTTCGTCACCAGTATTCACTTCATCACTGTCACTGTTTTCTTCATTCTCCTCCCATAGTAATTTGTCCTCGCTACCATCAAATACATTTGACACGCAGCATTTTTTGAGCCCCCTGATGATGGACGTAGATGATATACTTGACCATGAAGTGAGAATCCATTGGCACAGAAGTGTCACTGACGGCGTCTTAATCTTGCCAGATGGTGTAAGAGCATGATCCCCTTCCCGAAGCCAATCTGAATACTGCTTGCGAAGGTTGTCTTTGAACGACTTGTTCACAATGACATCAAGCACTTGTAGCGTTGAAGTCATGCCACCTGGTATAATGACGAGGTCTGTCTTCTGTCTTCTTATTGCTGAGATGACCCTTAAAAGCATCTAAGACTAGCATGGCTCTCTTAGTGAGCAGTGCTCCAGGTCTGCAATTCCAAACTACAGACAGCCAGTCAACCATCAGTTCCGTCGTCATCCAGCCTTTTTCCTGGCAACGAATCACTAAGCACTCAGGAATGTTTTCTTTGGGCAAAGTTTTTCGCTTCAGAATAACATAGGGGGGTAACTTTCCTCCGTCAGCAGTATCAGCTAACACCACTGTTACTCTGAGTTTTTCATTGCCGGTTGTTCTTAAGGTGACACTTTTTGCCCCTTTCTGGTCTACTGTCATATTTCTTGGCATGTCAAAAAATACGGGCATCTCGTCAGCATTGCCCATCTGGTCTAATGGGTATGAGTGACGGTGCCGCAATTTGATGACGTACCGCTGGAAACTAGTCAGTTTCTTCTCAAAATCTACCGGCAGTTTCTGTGCCAATGAAGTGCTTTGTCGAAGAGCAAGACCCTTTCTCCACATAAAACAACGGCACCAACCAATGCTCGCACGGAATTCCCTCTTATTTATTTTTACGTTTTTTGCAATTTCTAAGGCCTTCAGCTGGATTAATTCACATGAAATAGGCATCCCATCTTTTCTCATATCCTGAATGTAGGAATAAACCCCAGCTGCAAGTTCTGGATATTTGCCATGTTTTGGTCCACTGAAAGATTTTCTGGTTGAAACTGAATTTTAAAATTTCTGCTCTGAGGCAATCCAACATCGCACATTGGATTCATCTAATCCATATTTTTTCCAGCCTCTCTGTTGCTTGTTGTTTTTGCATAATTAACAACTGCAAGTTTGAAACTTGCATAATAACTACGTCTCATTCCTAGGCTTGTTGATGCTTTTCTCTCCAAGTGATCAGCCATTGCAACAAACAGGCTATACAGGATGTTAGAATCACTAAAATCGGAAATCGCTATTCAATTGCTATAATGCAGTCTCAAGCACGCAAATCGGCACCCTTAACTCTCAATCGTGCAAATCGACAGTAATTTTACGCTCGCGAATATAAGCCACACACATAACTCGCAAACTCGGAAATCGGCAGTCATTTTTTTTTACAGTCGCGAATATAAGCCACACTCGTAACTCGCAAACGCAAAAATTTGAAAAAGGTGCAGCTTATATTCGGACCAATGCGGTACATAAAGAAGCTAACAACTTAATTATGTCAGATTTGAGGCTTGAATGCTCAAATTCAGCATAATTATTGAGTTAATACAGCTACCGTCCATCGGTCAGATGATCCCCGGGATAACTCCTCAATGCCGTTATCCCCTAGGAGCCCCGGTATCCCCCAGAATTACCTTAATACCCACTACCCCCTATGAGCAGGGTACCCCCAACTAAAGTATAACTATGTGGTCCTTACACACTGCCATAGCACCAAATATTAACCATGGTATTTTCAACTATGACCACGGGTCCTCTTTTGGGCCATAGAGGCTAAAACGTATGTCTGGGGTTTGCTGTTTCACGTTTTCAGGGTAGAATTGCCTGATATTTCAGGGCTGGATCACTCTTTTTCTCCCTGCGATTGGCAAAAGTAAGCTAAAAGAGGTAGATAACAGAACTATAGAACAAACCTATTTAGGTGTTGTCGGCTCTCAGATCAGCATCTTTGACTCTTATTGTTTATTCTTAATGACATTCTCAAATCGTGTCACTGGTGGTGGTGTACCATTAAAGCTAGATTTTACATTATTTTAAAATGTTTCAAACAAATTAAAATACAGTTCTGTATATATTAATATCTACATTATATGATAGTAATATTTTTCAGACATGATATTGGTCCATTCTGTCACTGAACCATGGAAACTACATCTGCTCCCTTCTAATGGGATTTGTTAATTGGAAAATTGACTGGTTAATGTGATGTTTGGTGGAAAGCCAGTATGAAATAAAAGTTATTTAAGATATGCAAAAAAATAAGCACAGAAGCACATTTTGAGAGATAGGTAGGAGGCCTGCCTAAATTAGATGCCACGCGGCATACTGTATTTGTACTTATACAATTTTGTTTGACAGGTGTTTATTTATTGAATACATCAAAGTAATGTGCCAAGTGCATCCAGATGGAAACTGACTATACAAAACTCATTCAACTCAGCAGTTTCTGCCTTTATCCAGGAACCAACGCTGACCTGTATTTCTGCTAACCTGCCTTTGGGAAATGTGAGCAAATCATCTTTTAGAACAATTTAGAAAACACAGTATGTTTAAAAAATAGTTTGAAGTATATTCTTTACATTTCTTTGAATTTGTATTCAAGACTACATGCTTCTAAACAGATGGGACCAACTGATAATTTAAAACAAAATTTTATACAGTTTTTGGCGTTTTAGGATGGGACATTTTCCCATAATTGTAAATTAAACCACAATGTTAAACAGAATGTAATTATTTAATATATAATGTTAAAGTGACACTAAAGTACCATGTGTGCTCTATATAGAAGAGAAAAACATGTCGAAAAAGTGCTGCAGATTTAATTAAGTGTTTAACCAAGAGTATAAATCAATAAAGGGAGGAGGGAGTACTAAAATCAGCCTTTATTAACCAAATCTAAAGTGGATAAGCCACCTATAAAGTATAGTCAACCAACTGAGATACCAGGAAGAGGTTCTCAAACAAAAGGGAAAGCAAGGAGAGCAGGCCTATGACCTCATTGGGTCCCCCTTATATAGGGGCTCTCATAGAGATGCTCCTAACAAACTTGATCCCCATAGTAGATAGGTAAGAAAAAGAGAACCTTGATTCCTATTGGGTATAAAAATATACCCACATAAACAAAATTGGTCACTCTAGTAATAAAAACACCAGCACAAAGATATATAAAAAAAGGCTAATCATCCAAACCTATGATTCCTATCATGGACACACTTATAGGCTGACATGCTGTCATTAGCATATACCGGGTGCACCCGGTATATGCTAATGATGCGGCGCGCATGTGACGTCACATGTGCGCCGGTGCCGGGTCAAGGAACGGAGGCCGGAGCACAAGCAGGTAAGTGAGGGGAGAGGGGGGAGGTATTTAGGGGGGTTTAGGTGGAGAAGGGGGGTTGAGGGAGGTTGAGGGGGGTTGAGGTTGAGGAGGGAGGTTGAGGATGAGGATGGGGGTGTTGAGGAGGGTGTTGAGGATGGGGGGGTTGAGGATGAGGAGGGAGGTTGAGGAAGGGATTGAGGATGAGGAGGGAGGTTGAGGCTGAGGAGGAGGGGTTGAAGAGGAGGGGTTGAGGAGGGGGGTTGAGGATGGGGGTTGAGGAGAGAGGATGAGGATGGGGTGGTTGAGGAGGGAGGTTGAGGAGGGGGGGTTGAGGCTGAGGAGGGGGTTGAGGTTGAAGACGGTTGAGGCTGAGGAGGGGGTTGAGGATGAGGATGGGGGTTGAGGATAAGGATGGGGGGTTGAGGAGGGAGGTTGAGGAAGGGGTTGAGGAGGGAGGTTGAGGATGAGGAGGAGGGGTTGAGGAGGGAGGTTGAGGAGGGGGGTTGAGGATCAGGATGGGGGGTTGAGGATAAGGATGGGGGTTGAGGAGGGAGGTTGAGGAAGGGGTTGAGGAGGGAGGTTGAGGATGAGGAGGAGGGGTTAAGGAGGGAGGTTGAGAAGGGGGGTTGAGGATGGGGGGTTGAGGAGAGAGGATGAGGATGGGGGGTTGAGGAGGGAGGTTGAGGAGGGGGGGTTGAGGCTGAGGAGGGGGTTGGGGGTTGAGGAGGGTTGAGGCTGAGCGGGGGGTTGAGGAGGGGGTTGAGGATGAGGATGGGGGGTTGAGGATGAGGAGGAGGGGTTGAGGAGGGAGGTTGAGGAGGGAGGTTGAGGATGGGGGTTTGACGAGAGAGGATGAGGATGGGGATTGAGGAGGGAGGTTGAGGAGGGGGGGTTGAGGCTGAGGAGGGGGTTGAGGTTGAGGAGGGTTGGGGCTGAGGAGGGGGTTGAGGATGAGGATGGGGGGCTGAGGAGGGAGGTTGAGGAAGGGGTTGAGGAGGGAGGTTGAGGATGAGGAGGAGGGGTTGAGGAGGGAGGTGGAGGAGGGGTTGAGGAGGGAGGTTGAGGAGGGGGGTTGAGGATGGGGGATTGAGGAGAGAGGATGAGGATGGGGGTTGAGGAGGGAGGTTGAGGAGGGGGGTTGAGGCTGAGGAGGGGGTTGAGGTTGAGGAGGGTTGAGGCTGAGGAGGGGGTTGAGGAGGGGGTTGACAATGACGATGGGGGGTTGAGGATGAGGATGGGGGATTGAGGAGGGAGGTTGAGGATGAGGAGGAGGGGTGTAGGAGGGAGGTTGAGGAGGGGGGGTTGAGGAGAGAGGATGAGGATGGGGGTTGGGGGTTGATGTTGAGGAGGGTTGAGGCTGAGGAGGGGGTTGAGGAGGGGGTTGAGGATGAGGATGGGGGGGTTGAGGATGAGGATGGGGGGTTGAGGAGGGAGGTTGAGGATGAGGAGGAGGGGTTGAGGAGGGAGGTTGAGGAGGGGGTTGAGGATGGGGGGCTAAGGAGAGAGGATGAGGATGGGGGGGTTGAGGAGGGAGGTTGAGGCTGAGGAGGGGGTTGAGGTTGAGGAGGGTTGAGGCTGAGGAGGGGGTTGAGGAGGGGGTTGAGGAGGAGGATGGGGGGTTGAGGGTGAGGATGGGGGGGTAGAGGAGGGAGGTTGAGGATGGGGGTTGAGGAGAGAGGATGAAGATGGGGGTTGCGGAGGGAGGTTGAGGAGGGTGGGTTGAGGCTGAGGAGGGGGTTGAGGTTGAGGAGGGTTGAGGCTGAGGAGGGTTGAGGCTGAGGAGGGGGTTGAGGAGGGGGTTGAGGATGAGGATGGGGGTTTGAGGATGAGGATGGGGGGTTGAGGAGGGAGGTTGAGAAAGGGGTTGAGGAGGGAGGTTGAGGAGGAGGGGTTGAGGAGGAAGGTTGAGGAGGGGGGTTGGGGATGGTGGGTTTAGGAGAGAGGATGGGGGGTTGAGGAGGGGGATTGAGGATGGGGGGATTGAGGATGGGGGGATTGAGGATGGGGGGTTAAGGAGGGGGTTGAGGATGAGGAGGGAGGTTGAGGAGGGGGTTGAGGATGAGGAGGGAGGTTGAGGAGGGGGTTGAGGATGAGGAGGGAGGATGAGGAGGGAGGATGAGGACGGAGGTTGAGGAGAGAGGTTGAGGAGGGAGGTTGAGGATGAGGAGGGAGGTTGAGGCTGAGGAGGAGGGGTTGAAGAGGAGGGGTTGAGGAGGGGGGTTGAGGATGGGGGTTGAGGAGAGAGCATGAGGATGGGGTGGTTGAGGAGGGAGGTTGAGGAGGGGGGGTTGAGGCTGAGGAGGGGGTTGAGGTTGAAGACGGTTGAGGCTGAGGAGGGGGTTGAGGATGAGGATGGGGGTTGAGGATAAGGATGGGGGGTTGAGGAGGGAGGTTGAGGAAGGGGTTGAGGAGGGAGGTTGAGGATGAGGAGGAGGGGTTGAGGAGGGAGGTTGAGGAGGGGGGTTGAGGATCAGGATGGGGGGTTGAGGATAAGGATGGGGGTTGAGGAGGGAGGTTGAGGAAGGGGTTGAGGAGGGAGGTTGAGGATGAGGAGGAGGGGTTAAGGAGGGAGGTTGAGAAGGGGGGTTGAGGATGGGGGGTTGAGGAGAGAGGATGAGGATGGGGGGTTGAGGAGGGAGGTTGAGGAGGGGGGGTTGAGGCTGAGGAGGGGGTTGGGGGTTGAGGAGGGTTGAGGCTGAGCGGGGGGTTGAGGAGGGGGTTGAGGATGAGGATGGGGGGTTGAGGATGAGGAGGAGGGGTTGAGGAGGGAGGTTGAGGAGGGAGGTTGAGGATGGGGGTTTGACGAGAGAGGATGAGGATGGGGATTGAGGAGGGAGGTTGAGGAGGGGGGGTTGAGGCTGAGGAGGGGGTTGAGGTTGAGGAGGGTTGGGGCTGAGGAGGGGGTTGAGGATGAGGATGGGGGGCTGAGGAGGGAGGTTGAGGAAGGGGTTGAGGAGGGAGGTTGAGGATGAGGAGGAGGGGTTGAGGAGGGAGGTGGAGGAGGGGTTGAGGAGGGAGGTTGAGGAGGGGGGTTGAGGATGGGGGATTGAGGAGAGAGGATGAGGATGGGGGTTGAGGAGGGAGGTTGAGGAGGGGGGATGAGGCTGAGGAGGGGTTTGAGGTTGAGGAGGGTTGAGGCTGAGGAGGGGGTTGAGGAGGGGGTTGAGGATGAGGATGGGGGGTTGAGGATGAGGATGGGGGATTAAGGAGGGAGGTTGAGGATGAGGAGGAGGGGTGTAGGAGGGAGGTTGAGGAGGGGGGGTTGAGGAGAGAGGATGAGGATGGGGGTTGGGGGTTGATGTTGAGGAGGGTTGAGGCTGAGGAGGGGGTTGAGGAGGGGGTTGAGGATGAGGATGGGGGGGTTGAGGATGAGGATGGGGGGTTGAGGAGGGAGGTTGAGGATGAGGAGGAGGGGTTGAGGAGGGAGGTTGAGGAGGGGGTTGAGGATGGGGGGCTAAGGAGAGAGGATGAGGATGGGGGGGTTGAGGAGGGAGGTTGAGGCTGAGGAGGGGGTTGAGGTTGAGGAGGGTTGAGGCTGAGGAGGGGGTTGAGGAGGGGGTTGAGGAGGAGGATGGGGGGTTGAGGGTGAGGATGGGGGGGTAGAGGAGGGAGGTTGAGGATGGGGGTTGAGGAGAGAGGATGAAGATGGGGGTTGCGGAGGGAGGTTGAGGAGGGTGGGTTGAGGCTGAGGAGGGGGTTGAGGTTGAGGAGGGTTGAGGCTGAGGAGGGTTGAGGCTGAGGAGGGGGTTGAGGAGGGGGTTGAGGATGAGGATGGGGGTTTGAGGATGAGGATGGGGGGTTGAGGAGGGAGGTTGAGAAAGGGGTTGAGGAGGGAGGTTGAGGAGGAGGGGTTGAGGAGGAAGGTTGAGGAGGGGGGTTGGGGATGGTGGGTTTAGGAGAGAGGATGGGGGGTTGAGGAGGGGGATTGAGGATGGGGGGATTGAGGATGGGGGGATTGAGGATGGGGGGTTAAGGAGGGGGTTGAGGATGAGGAGGGAGGTTGAGGAGGGGGTTGAGGATGAGGAGGGAGGTTGAGGAGGGGGTTGAGGATGAGGAGGGAGGATGAGGAGGGAGGATGAGGACGGAGGTTGAGGAGAGAGGTTGAGGAGGGAGGTTGAGAATGAGGAGGGAGGATTAGGAGTGGGGTTGAGGAGGGTGATAAGGGAGGGGAAGAGACACAGGGAAGGGAGAGGGGAGAAGAGACACAGGGAAGGGAGAGGGGAGAAGAGACACAGGGAAGGTAGAGGGGAGAAGAGACACAGGGAAGGGAGAGGGGAGAAGAGACAAAGGGAAGGGATAGGGGAGAAGAGACACGGAGAGAGAGAGGGGGACACAGAGGGCACAAGAGGGACACAGGGGGCAGCACATTTCCCACCCTCGGCTTATACTCGAGTCACTCATTTTACCCAGTATTTTGTGGTAAAATGAGTGCCTCGGCTTATACTCGGGTCGGCTTATACTCGGGTATATACAATATATATATATATATATATATATATATATATATATATATATATATATATATATATATATATTAATTTAAATAGAAAAGGGACAAAAGAGGATTTAAACTCATTACATACAGTTCTAAAACAGATGCATTTCCCCATTGCATCATGTCTCTGTAAAACAACACAAATCAATAACGCTAAAAAATTGTCGCAACTTGAACCTCAGTATCTATGGAGCTTCTTGTTGGAGGGCTTCAGGCTATAAATGCAATAACTAAAAATAACAACATCTAAGTCAGTTCTTGGTCAATTTTAAAACATGGCAACAGCCTTTCCAGTGCTTATCCACCCTCTGTCTGATGCTGCAGAGCACATATAATGACTTTGGTGTCTGTTTAAGTGCTCTTGAAGTATACAAATATACTGAACAAATAAGAACACATACATATAAAAAACAATTGTGTATGATACTTCCTACAGAAAGAATAAAGTCTTAGAGTGTCAGTTTTCTATTATATCTGAATATCATATTACCGTATATACTCCAGTATAAGCCGACCCGAGTATAAGCCAAGGCGCCTATTTTACCACAAAATACTGGGTAAAATGAGTGGCTCGAGTATAAGCCGAGGGTGGGAAATGTGCTGCCCCCTGTGTCCCTCGTGTGCCCTCTGTGTCCCCCTCTTGTGTGCCCTTTTCTTATGTCACCCCTCTTTCTCCCCTGTGTCTCTTCTCCCCTTTCCCTCCCCTGTGTCTCTTCACCCCTCTCCCTTCCCTGTGTCTCTTCCCCCCTCTCCCTTCACTGTGTCTCTTCCCCCTCTCCCTTCCCTGTGTCTCTTCCCCCCTCTCCCTTCCCTGTGTCTCTTCCCCCCTCCCTTATCACCCTCCTCATCCCCCTCCTTATTCTCAACCTCCCTCCTCAACTGCCCTCCTCAACCCCCCTCCTCATCCTTAACCCCCTCCTCAACCCCCCTCCTCATCCTCAACCTCCCTCCTCCTCCTACCTCATCATCCACCCTCCTCGTCCTCAACCTCCCACCTCATCCTCAACCTCCCTCCTCAACCCCCTTCCTCATCCTCAACCCCCCTCCTCATTCTAAACCCGATCCTCAACCTCCCTCCGCAAACCCCTTCTTCAACCTCAATCCCCCATCCTCAACACCCCCATCCTCATCCTCAACCCCCCATCCTCAATCCCCCTCCACAACCCCTTATTCCCATCCTAAACCTCGATCCTCAACCCCCCATCCTCATCCTAAACCTCCCTCCTCAACCTCTCTCCTCAGCCCCCCTCCAAAACCTCTCTTCTCAGCCCCCCTACCAACCTCAACCCCCCTCCACAACCCCCCATCCTCAACACCCCATCCTCATCCTCAACCCCCCATCCTCATCCTAAACCCCCCCTCCCCCGCCATCCTCATCCTCAGCGTAAAATCCCCTCCTCACTTTGAAACATTGAAACTTTGCCAATTGTCTCATAAGGGGAAAAAATAGTATGAGAATATATTAAAAAACATATGATCAAGACTTTGGCTTTGTGCATATTACATTTCAATAAAAAGCATTTTATAAAATAACTGGAAAACTTGCAGGAATAAAATGTTGCTCTTAAAGCAGATGAATATAATTTAGATCAAATTAAACTGTAGGTGATCTCAAAAATAGCACTGTTTTTATTCTCTTGTAAGAGGCACTCATATCAGTACAGTACATCCAACACAAAGCACTTAAAAACCTGTCCAAAAACATATTATTATTCAATGCCTCATTCATTTGAACAGCAAAAGTCGATATTCTTAAAATAAGAAGCCATGATTCATAAAATTATTATAACTGTAGATTTTTTTTTACATAATGTGAATAAAGCAATAAAAAAATTCTCACAAGTTTTCCCTTCCTATAACCTGGACATAGCAGAGGAAATACTGTTCTTTGTGGTATCATAAGGTTACTGGCCCACGGAATGTTTAAGTGTGCGGGTGCTGAGCCAATGCATGCACTCAACACTATCTCCTACCTGCAAACATGCAGCCCTATTAAATTTGAAGCCCGTGGCGGCATCGCCACGCACACACAAAGGCTGCCACACACACAAAGGCCAGAGACGCAAGCCCGTAAATCATTTTTCGCACATTTGATGTGCGGTCGTGAACATGATCAATTAGCCAAACCAGTAGTTACGTGTTTAGACAGAGCCAATGGCAAATGAGATCGTCATTACGTCACTAAAAAATGGAGGTTAGATTTCAAAGCCTTAAGAGTTTCAATTACGGGTTTCGATCGAACCCGCATTACAGAAATATTGCAATATTAATACATCAGTAAATATGATATTCTAGTCCATGCGAGTTCCATTATATGTATTAATACATTGATTTCCGGGATCGATATAACACGGAAATTAAATATATAAAAAATATTTTATATTGCAGATTTGCGAGCTTGAAAATGTTGTGCTATTCATTTTAATACCTAACATCACTTTCCCTTTAATCTAAAATACAGTAGTGTGTGTATATTTGCATTTACAGTGCTACGGATAGGACTTTAACCCCCTTGATGGTCCTCTCTAGTACCCGTTGGCTCTTTGGCTCCATTTGCGGGTTACGGGCTTGAACGCCTGGGCATCTTTGGAAATTTGTTTCAATTTAATAGCGTGATTAGAACTTGACAGAACTAAGGATTTGAGGCCACAGAGTTCAAATTGCGACATCCCGTAGGGTTTTTTCTCCCTTACCCCGCAAGTCGTTGGTGGGTTGATTTACGGGGCCAATTTAATACCCGTAAGTCTTACGGGCTACCTTACGGGCTACGGTTTTACTCGTTGAGGGAATTTAATAGGGCTGATGGACCAGTAGGGAAACACATTCTTGAATGCATACTCACTATTATTGTTACCAGTTTAAGAAATCTATCTAAATTGTTGAGCTATAATGCTTAAAATATGCATAATATTTATATATATAAATGCCGTACAAACCTAAGACCTGTGAGCCATAGTCACAACATTTTAAACATTATTATAAGGTAGAGATGGGGGAGAGGGGGTTGGAAATATCCAATTGTTTACCTCCTGTTGTTTAATATTAACATATCCAGTATACCTTACCTGGGGTTATTTTAGAATAATTTTTCTAGCTATTAATATAAATTATACGTTTTATCAGTTAAAGAGATTCTGTGATCCAGATATGTTAAAGGACTTTTATAATGGGCAACATCTTTTTACTAAGGTAAAATAACCAACAAACTTTAAACGTATTACCTATACATGGGATTCTATACAGTCTTGGTCCCCTTCATTGTCTTCTAATGCTTTCCCTTATTTCTGAGTATATGTTTCTTGTCAAAATGAATGACGCAAGAGGCCACAAGATAAATCAGTATTGGGAGTTATGCCACAGGGAATTGCAGGACATGATGAAGTGGATGAACGATGGTGGTCTGTATACTATCAGGTAAAAAGATAATAAGGACTTGGGTGTTCTGGAAGATGTGTGACGTGTGCAGGTTCATTAACTGCCTGGTAATATTATAAGGAAGCATGAGACGGTTTGTGGATGGGATATGGATAAATGGATGGTGGATGAAAGTAAGATGGATAATTTTGGAGTATGCGCAGAAATGAGATATGGCTTTTGGGAAAAGCATAATATAATTGTGAGCAAGTTAATTTGTTTTTTAGAAGTTGACCACTTATTTGAGGACCAAGCAAACATTTGTGTTGTATTTCTACTCTTGCACAGCTTACTGGTGGCTTGATGTACATGGGAAATGCGGGTGATTTTTAGCATGTGTTGTTAATTTGTCAGGTGAGTGCAATGTATCTGCCACTATAAAGGAATTCTAATAGTGGAGAGTCCATGATGGACATGGAGGGGAACGTGTTTTTCAGCCAATACGTATTACTTTTGAGGTCCCCAATTATTGATAACTGAAAGATTCCTCAAGACCCATACAGAAAAGACATAGAAGGAAGAAGCAATTGTTAAGCTATTAATCATCTGCAAATATGCATTAAATGTATTCTGTAAAAATATCCGATTATTACAAATCTTTTCATTGGATCTATCAGAAAAAGGATAGATTATGCCCTCATCTTAATTGAGCTTTGACCTCCAAACAAATAAGCAAATTGAACTATAGCTAATATAAAAAGATAACTTCATGTATAACTGCTTGTTCAGTATTTCAGTCATGTCTGACTCTCTGTGACCCTATGGACCACAGCATGCAAGGCGCATCTTGTGTCTGGTTGTGCTAATCCATAAGCTTTTCATGGCAAAGATACTGGAGTGGGTTGCCAGTACCTTCTCCAGTGGACCATGATTTAGCTGACCTCACTTCTATGGCCTGCCCATCTTGGGAGACCCTACATGGTGTAGCTTACAGCTTCATTGAAGTACACAAGCCCCCTCACCATGACAAGGTAGCAATCCAGAAGGGGATTGCTACTTAGGAGCAAACAATCAAAAACCTTGAAAAGATATAGATAAATTACACACTGCGGTAGAAAAACACTAAAACTACTTTAGCCATAATATAATTCTATCACCGTCCTAATGTTATGATGTAGCATACCTATCCCCTAACCTTTTCAATTTTATTATAAGATTTGTATTATTATGATCATAATTCCGTCTTAAATGGACATGGATGTTTCCTTGTTTTTAATATTCAAATTAATCTACTAAGCATTTATTTGAAAATCTCAACATAATTGTATTACCAAGTGCTTAAAATTGGATCTATCAGAAAAAGGAAAGATTATGACCTCATCTTAATTGAGCTTTGACCTTCAAACAAATAAGCAAATTGTACTATAGCTTCCAATTTTCCAAACAGTCCCTACAAAGGTCTGCCCCTGTATCTGAAGCACAGTGTTTCTATAGTATTAGTTGTACTAGCCAACCACATACTGCCACTCTTAGATGGAAATGCAGTCAACACATCACTGGCTTTATATTAGCTATATTGATAGTGATCTCTGGATACTCTGTCTCCATGGTTTGAATGTTAATATTTCAGTCCTAGGTTACATAGCTACGCTGTATGATTCCATTGTGCAGATAGAGCTTCCTCTCTGCATTACAAGTGTTCTCCCACGTCAGGAAGAAAATCACTGAAAAGGAAAATGGCAGCATAACTGCATACCAAATTATTATATTACAGGCTGTAATATATTGCACTGCTTCATAGTGGTCCTTTTAACATATAATAAATTGCTACACACCAATTATTCAATTTCCCAAAATGTAAAAGAGCTTGCAATTTATTTTCCAAGCGTTTTGTAGCTCGCACCTCTAGTATGTTTTGACAGCGGTAAAATAATAAATCAATTTTACTCAATGTCAGTTGACTTTACGGTTTTGTAACAAGGTGTATTTTTGTACGATTTTAATCTGCATACATTCAAGACAGCAAAGCTTTTCAAAATCAACTTTTAATGGCATTGCAATTTATAGACAGTAACTAATTTCAAACTTCATAGCACTTGGCTTTTATGATTATTTCAAATCATTTAAATGCAAATGAATTTCCAGGGAGAGAAAACATCAATGCCCTTGAGTGGCAACATGTAATAGAACTGCAAGCTGAAATCACAGTTGGAATTTGAAGTTGCCTGATAAGATTTGACAAGAGGTCTATATGAAAGTGTTTGCCTAAATCCAATTTACATTTCATTTCACGTAGTATTCTATTTACCCATTTTGTCATTTCAATATATCTTATTTATTTAATCATACACTGAAACCCAATCTTCAATCAGAAGTAAATGTGGAATTCTGGCAAAAAGCAAATATTAGATCTATTATGATTTCTGAGCAACAGCCGTGTTACATATCCAATAGCATAATTTTTTAATTTATAGCAGATGGTAATGGTATGACTATACTGTGGAGCTAATGAGTTTAACTCATATACAAAACAACTGGGTTTCTTTTCCCATAAAATATTGCTAGCTGGCAGACGTGAGATTTCCTTAGAGGGATAGCTAAACCATTGATCGATATAGAGCATATACCAAAACTTTTATTGGTCCCATGATTAGCATGAAAAAATGTGCAGAAAATGTTTTGTGACATGTTTTTGTCTGTTGTAAAATCAATAGTTTACATTTTATTAGGATCTCATAAGGTTTTTTGTCAGGTTCACATAAATAATGGCAGAAACCAGCAGCAGATGCTACCTCTTTGGAGCGCCAAAATATGTTAGCATGGATAAATTTAATTATTCTTATGAATAACTTTTCTGAATAATGTGCAAAATGGTTTTAGAAAATGTAAATTAAAATCAATACTGTTTTTAATTTGTAAGTGCTGTATTCTGTTTTGTACCATGTCCCTCTTCAAAAATACAGTCATGAAATCACATATCTACATACCCTTAACCTTCAACAACTTTCCAATGTGATAAAACCCATTTTCAGCCCCCTCACCACCCTTACCTGCCCTGACATCGCCACTTTGCAGTACAACATGACTCTAACCTCCACCCATAACCACAAGCAAACGCCCTCCCTCTCACCCACAACCATGGCACACTACACGAACACGCTATATACAGAGGTAAATCTCTCACTTCAGCACTTTGACAAGTTTATCTTGCGCTCCTACTTCTTTGCCCATAATCTTGCCAAACAGCACTTCTCACAGCTGATGACTTTTTTAAAAATAAAATATAAACCATCCAGAATGAACTCTCCTCCCAGCTTAACCCTAACTCACCATCCTCCACCAACAAACTGACAACACCCAGCCCATACCCTTCCCCAATGCCTCCTCTACTATGGACTCCTTTGACCCTGTAACCGATCACCTTACAACTTGTACACATTATCCCATTCCATCACAGCTAATCCCGCCCCTCTCCACCACACTTATCTACAGCTCTCACAC
This sequence comes from Discoglossus pictus, assembly GCA_027410445.1. Lineage (NCBI taxonomy): Eukaryota > Metazoa > Chordata > Amphibia > Anura > Alytidae > Discoglossus > Discoglossus pictus. Next base: position 57,738,345 of record CM050163.1, read on the forward strand.
ATCTATTCAACCTCTCCCTAAACACTGGCAAGTTCCCATCCTCTTTAAAACATGCCATAATTACACCCAATCTTAAGAAGTCCTCAATCTCAGCCTCCAATCTCTCTACTTCCTCTGGTTTCAAAACTGCTTGATCGGCTTGTCTACAATCGCCTCACTCAATTGATTTCCTCCAATTCCTTTCTTGACCCATTCTAATCTGGCTTCTGGGCCCAACACTCTACAGAAACAGCCCTCACAAAAGTCACTACAACTTGCTAACCGCCAAAGCAAAGGGTCACTTCTCTGCTGTCTTTGATACACTTGACCATCCTCTTCTAATCCATACTCTCTGCTCTTTAGGCATCCATAACACAGCTCTCTCATGGTTCACATCCTTTCTAGAAGATTGTACATTTAGCATCTTCTTTTCTGGCCCCTCTTCTTCACCTCTTCCTCTGTCTGATGGTGTACCCTAAGGTTCAGTACTACGCCCCCTCCTCTTCTCCATCTACACATCATCCCTTGGTACCTTAATAAAATCCTTTGAATTTCAGTATCATCACTATGCAGATAACACTCAAATCTACCTCTCTGCACCAGATCTATCTCCCTCTCTTTTAGCTCAAGTTTTCCAACTCTCTTATTTAGCATATCCTCCTGGATGTCTGCCTTTCAATTCAAGCTTAACATGTCTAAGCCTGAACTCCTTATCTTTCACCCTCTATTACAGCTTTAACTCCTCAAATATCTCTCACTGTTGACATTGCCATCATCACTCCCACCTCCCAGGCTAGTTGTCTTGGGGTTCTACTGGACCCTTCCTTCTTATATTCCTCACATACAATCAATAACAAAAACTTGTCAGTTTCACCTAAAAAAACATCTGCAAAATTTGGCACTATCTTACAGAAGACACAGCTAAAATTTTAATACACTCTCTCATCATATCTCCACTTGAGTACTGCAATTCACTCCTTGCTGGCCTACCCATCTCTCGTCTGTCTCCATAATGAACGCCTCCGCTAGACTCATCTTCAATACCAAACGATCAGTGTCTGCAGCTCCTCTCTGTCAATTACTCCACTGGCTTCCCATAGCTTCCCAAATCAAATTTAAAAGCATGAGCCTGACATATTAAGCCCTCAACAACAGTGCACCCCCTTACATCTCTGCTCTTGTTTCAAAATACTCTCCCAACAACCCCCTTCGTTCTGCTAATGATCGTCTTCTTTCCTACTCTCGTATCACCTCCTCTCACTCCCGCCTCCAAAACTTTTCTTATGCTGCCTCTACTATCTGGAACTCCTTGCCTCGCTCTATTAGACTATCTTCCTGCCTCAAAACCTTTAAAAAATCACTAAAAACACACCTGATTAAAAACTCTTATCACCTTCAGCCTTATTATGCACAATCTGCAGCTTAATATCACTCACACCCACAATCTACAATACAACACACAGGCACCTTCACTTGGCTAAACAAATTGCTTTCACATTGCCATCTTGCATTTGTCACCCTCTTGTATCACACCTAAACCCTTAGATTGTAAGTTTGTGAGTTTTCCATCTTGTGTCAGTGCGTTGGAAACAAGCACTATGTACACTTAATTTTAAGCTCCAAAACAGGGCCCTCCATTCTTTAATTTTGATTTTGCCATGTTCCTAATCCCTTTATAGCACTATGGAATATGTTGGCACATTACAAATAAAGATAATATTAATAATAATAATAATAATCAACCTTTCCATCTTTAAATCTATGACAGTGATTTTAATAGTTTTGCTACACGGAAAACAAAAAACGCCCCTTTTAAGCTCTCAGTAGCCCTTCAAGTGAAATTGGTATCCTGTCACTGACTTAGGTGCATCCCATACAGCCCCAAGTTTGTTCTCTGGAGTGGGAGAGTACTCAATAGCCCATTTCCTTCTTTATATATTATATATTATTAAAGGGCCACTGATGTATCATTTTTATAATATGTTCTTATGAAGAACTTGAACTGTTGATAAGCAAAAAGTGTCTGTAAAGTTTCAAACAAATACAATAGTTTTTAACTACTGTCTTCAATATTTATTTAATGATATCAGTTGTATTTCCATTTTGCTTTTGGTCCTAGCAGGTTTACATACCCAGAAGAATTGAAAGAACTGATAAGGTATTATTATTAACTTTTATTGGTAATGCGCCAACATATTCTGTTGTACTGGAGAAAGAACAGAGAAAAAAAAACATTAACAATCGGAATAAAAGAAGGCGCCCTGTTTTGAGCTCAGAATCCTTGTAGAAAGTGATTTTTCTAAAGCACCCAACAAGATAAGAACTTGCTAAGGGGATGAAAGAGGCAGAAACCTTGGAAAGAAAAGATTGGAAAGAAAAGGAGTAGAAAGGGTTAGGTGGGAGTGATAGTTTGCTTAGTTAAGTGTGCAACGTTAAAAACTGTTTTGCATTTAGTGGGAGAGGGAAGGGGACTGATAAAGATAGAGTGAGGTGAGGTGAGTGGCCGTAGTATGTGATATGCTATATGGCCCTAGTGATCAGCTAATATAACCGACAAATTAAGAAGAGGGGCCAGGCTTAGGTGATATATAGGAGGCGGGAGTGGGTCTTACAGAAGCATTTCTGCTTGTAAGCTGTAGGAGATGGAGGAGATAGTGCCCGGAGGAAGGAGAGGAGTTTGTGGGAGCAAAGAAAAGGGGAGGAGGTTATCATGAGACATGATGTGGGACAAGTAAGGAGGAGAATCTATTACAGGGAAAATAAAACCAATCTTTTGAAATGTAATAATAAAAGGGAAATTTAGATTAATATTAATTATCTATATGAGGTAGGGTGATGGTTGCTGATGGTGAAGTCCAGTGGTGTAGCTGGGTCCAGGTGATTGCAGTCAGGGATAGAAACAGTCAGATAGTAGGTTTGAAAATGTGTCTTGTAGCTGGGTCCAAGTGATTGCAGTCAGGGATCGAAGCAGTCAGATATCTACAAGGTTCTGTTAAAAATTGCCACTATGAATTACCAGTTAAAAACAAGAATAAATAGACATGTAAGTGTAAGTATCCCAGTAGGATAATCCCCTTTATAAGACTACAAACAGCCTATCAGTCCCAGATGCCCCTGCATTTTGTTCAATTTTTATTTATTATTTCTCTTTGTGTGTTTATGCTCATTGTTCACATATCTGCTAATGTTGTTTGCTTGTTACATACTTCATAAACATGTGACGTTTTTCCTTTTTATTTCTTTTTTTAATGTCTGGGAGGATGTAATCTTAATTCCTATGGGCCTCATTCTATTATCGGCCGTAAATCGGCCGTAAGGCTGCGATTCCTTGCGGGGGTTCAGTTAACTCGCGATTCTATTATACGGCCCCGCAAGGATCTCCTTTTACGGCCGGCCGCATATCTTGGAACCGGCCGTAAACTGTGAAATATAAAAACTCAAAAATAAATTCAAGCCTGCACTGTACAGCTCTGTAAATGCTAGGGATCATATTGGGGGACATGAGGAATAAAAGGAACCCACTCTCAAGCTTGCACATCTGCCCAAACCCGAGTTCAAATTAACTGTTTATTTGCCGGCTGCGGCGTGGGCGTGTCTGAGATGCTCCAAGCACTCTGGACTTTTTACATGGATATTTTACGGATATTAAAAATGAAATATTTTACGGATTTGAGTACAGGATAATTATGTGCTATTTTTTCTAACACCTAAAATCCCTTTATAGTCTTCTCAAAGTGCAGGATGGCTTTATTTGAGCTATTTTATGTGCTTAATTGGTGCTAGCGAGACCTTTTTCCTGCAAGTAACTGCGGCTCGTTTTTAGCCTTGCAGAGAGGGTTCCCGGAGCAATTGAATTGCAAATCTCTTGCGGCCGTTTTAGATCAAAGGCTTTCCTCCGGCGCGATCGGCCGCAAGAGATAGCAAGGCACCGGCCGCAAGCCTGCCGGAGCCTACGGCCGTAAGGGAATAGAATAGCCGAATAGCTTGCGGCCGGTCCTTGCGGCCCCGCAGCGGCTGCGGCCGATAATAGAATGAGGCCCTATGTATTTTACCACAAGTCTATACATTAATTATTGTCTGAGTTTTTGTTTCTTCACATGTAACTCTAAATATAACCAGCTTTAGGGCAGGAAGTTTGTAAACAATCGGCTATCTTCATTTATCTTCACATACATACAGAACAATTATTGCAGTATATAGTAATACTTTTTTATTAGACTGATGTTACATTTTTATGTTAGTTCAATAAAGAAAGATATCACTATATACTGCAATACTCAGTCTTTATGTATTTACATCATTGGACTAATCTGGTTTTCAGATTGCTGGCACGATACTAGCAAAAATACATGCTAACATACAACTAATGACATGCATTTCTAAGTGAAACCATGTCATATCTAACTAAAAATTGTATAATGGTTTACTAAGAAAATATATATATATATATATATATATATATATATATATATATATATATATACAGTGCATTTGTGTAGACATTTGAATGTCTATTTTTTTGTTTTCTACTTCTTATTATTTAGAATACATGTTAAATTTCTTGTAAGTAGATTTCCCTTTTTGAAATAAGTGGTAATGCAGAACATTGCATTTTGATAGAGAAGTAATTATATTCCACATTATGCTTATGCCACTATTCAATAATTAATTGCTTTACAAATGAAACACTAATGTAATCTTGCATGCTAAACTGAACATGTCATTTGTGCATGTGAGTTTAATTGATAATAGTAACTAAAATAGGTTTTCATGACATTGAGTAAGTGGATATGTATGGGCAGGGTTTTTATACAGTGTATGTTATATGCATCTATAAATTAAGAGTTTATATTCTTTCTCTTGGGAGGAAAGAGCTATATAAATATATTATTATTATTATTATTATTATTTGTATTATTATTATTATTTCCATAACAATTTACTTGTGTCATTATTAGCCCATTGGTGAGAAATAGTTTAATGTTAGAGTCATCTGGCATTTGGGGCTGGACTATCTTTTGTGTGTGGTATAAGTGAGCTAAAAGGTCTAGGCCTGCATTATTTTGGGGATGCAACATTTGCCAGCCCTGCTCCCTCATAGAGGCTATTCCTTCTCTACCACCATTTTCTAGTTTTTTGTGATTGGATTTCCCTCTGGTTCCAGTGTAATTTTTGACATATTTGTTTTATTGATAAAACATACTAGTTGAGTTCCTGTCTAACAATGTTCCCTACTTACTACCATTCATAACAAAGTAAGCACGTACTTATATAAATGTTCATCATATAAAAATTGTAATTAAATCAGTAATTGTAATCAGTAATCAGTGTAATGGATGGGCTTGCTTGCCCTGAGCTATGGTTCCCCTGCCCAACATGAACATAGTATATATTGTTGTTAATTTAGAGAACAAACACAAAGTAAAAAGGGCATTGGGCCTACACAATGAGATGTGGTTATTATTATTTTATTTAAAAAAATTTGCCAGACTTTTTTTTTTTTTATCATTTTTTTTTTTATATGACCTGAACCTCACTAGTGGTTTGGACGAAACATTTCAAGTTTCATTAAAGTCAACAGTTCATTATTGGGCTCCATTTGATAAAGCATTAAAACAGTTTATACATTATATTCGTCATTTTATAAACACTAAACAAGTGCATTTGAAAGAGCGTTAAAATGGGCTATACATTATATTAGTCAATTTGTTTTTTATATTAATTTAATTCTGCATCTTTATTCTACACTGCTATTTTACCTTTCAGTCATACTATTATACACACAATGCTACAAATTAAAACAGGGTATCATCAACTAGTAAAAATGCACCTTTCCGAGAAACTTGTATATATTTAAAGCAAGAGTTTAGTCTAATAAAAGTAGCTGGCGTAATGTCCAATGAATGATAGGCATCGGAAAAAATGTGTCTATGATATATCTACCAATGAAACTAGAACTATTATAAGGTTGGGCACCATTTTTCCGGCCTTGGTTAATCCGGAACCTCCTTTAATCAGGACAAAATTTACCCGCGGGAAGTAGTTATGCATGATGATATGTTCATGTACTCCCTATGCTGTGTTTGCCATTCTGTACCACTGTTTGTCACAACCTGTTTGTAGCCTTTTCTGAGCAAGTAGTACAATCAGAGTCATTTTCAAGCATTCTGAGCCTAATTGACCTACGGAGCCTAATTGACCTCTGGACCCTAAATGGAGGACATTTTGAGTCTATTTAACCTCTTTAACCTAAAGGAAGACACTTAACCCTTTTTTGACCTCTTGAGCCTATAAGGAGGACATTCTGAGCTAATTTGACCCATTGACCCTAAAAAGAGGGCCTATTTTTGGTAGACATTAAAAGCTTGCTATGGATTTGAACAAAGATGCAAGTGATAGGGGTGGCAAACTCAAACATCGGTCTATTACAATTGAAGCGAAAGCTGAACTGTTGAAAAACTTGACCTAGGTGTTTCAGTACATAAGGTGTGTGAATTCTATGATACTGGCTCATCAACTGTGTCATGACCCAGAGATGATGGGATCACATTTCACCAAAATCCTCCTGCTTTCAGCTTACAGGACACAGCTGTATTGTGAGATTCTGTGTTCATCTTAGTGCCCAGCATGCCTCAGAACCATTTCTCAGAAACTCACAGGTTACAGGCTCTTATTAACAATTTCCCCTATCTCTTTATTTAGTATAACCCAATATTCAAGAAGCATATCATTGATTAGTATACAGACAGACTGCCTTTATAATGTTTTCACAGTTTTTTTAGACAGCATGAAAAATCCATTATAGTGATATATATGATTATAGTAAAGAATAGCTTCAAAAATTCAAGAGTTGTCATGGAATTTCCTTCTCAAAAGTTTGTGGACAAAAGCGTTCTGCAAACCAAGAATGAGATGCTAAGTATGTCAATAAATTTACCAACATTGTTGCTGATGAGAACCTAAGTCCTGAGCAAGTGCAAAATGCTGATGAAACGGCATTATATTGGCGGTGTACACCCAGGAAAACATTAACAGCATCAGGTGAAGAAGTGCCAGCAGGATTCAAATAATCTAAGGACAGGTTTACCATTTTAGGTTGCTTAAATGCTGAAGATACAAACTGCTAGGGATAGGAAAAAGTAAACGCCCGAGGGCCTTGAAAGGTATTAAAACTTCCCCAGTAACATATTATTCAAGGAAACATGGTTGGATTACAACTGAGATTACGGTAGAATGTTTTTTTTTTTAAAATATGTCAGAAGCTATAGCACACTGCACATCTGTAGGACTACCAGAAGACTGTAAAAGACTTCTGATTCTGGACAACTGTTCAGCACACCCGAAAGCTGAACTCTTGTGTAAAAATAAGGTTATCACAATGTATTTAGCACCTGTCATGATTTCATTTTTTAAAGACTCATTTGCCAGTAATTTATGAATATGGCCAAAGGAGCATGACATTGTTGCATAAGGATGATGTATTATTGTGTGTGTTATATGTTGACTGTACATGGTTATTATGTATCCTAGTTATATTATATTATAGGAGGGAAAGTGTTATATAGAACCTATGTGGAATTGGTAAAAATGCTCTGCATAAAAGTTAGATGCAGATCATTGCACACTCAAACATACAGACCTTGGTCAGGACAGATGTATGTACTACAAGTAGTCCTAAGCAAACACTTGCGTTTAACTCGATGCAGCTACAGGTATCTGGTGAATTTGATCTCAAGAGCTTTGATAGTCCAAGCTTGCAAGCCAGATCGGCTGACATCACACATACACAAATGTACACAAGCATGGGGTATTGGAGAGTATAAATATGTTGTTTTGATCATTCAATAAAGGTTTCAGTTTTAGTTTTCACATATCCTTCTGTGTGTTGTATCCTGACTTGGGGAGTAGTCTTGCAGGAGGCCACTAGTAACCTGTATGCATTATCCTCTGCCAGTACCTTTTGGGCCTTGCCCTCTTCAGAAACCATATTTTGTGCCACAGAGAACAGTAACTACATGATTCTGCTGGGGTAGGTTTGAACTAGGTTCATATCAAGCCCCCTTGAAGAAGCAGATTGGGGCATCACCCAACGGTACATTACTTATACAACCACTAGACCAAGAAGTACTGCTCTCTCTAAAGAGTGAAATGTATTTTAGGAACTGTGAATGCTGGAAAGTCTGTAGTGACTTTTATTAAATAATTTAACATGAACTATGTTCTCTGGTTCATTGCTAGAGCATGAGAGAAGGTGGAAACATCTACACTTAAGAAAGCCTGTTTCTCCTGTTCAGGGTACTATTGCCTGGTATTTCGGGGCTGGGTCACTCTAGTGAGTGGGACCAAACCGATATACTACAGGATATTTCTGTGGAGGGCACAAGTGAACTAAAAGAGGCTGCTCTCTGAGTAGGTAATCAGACTTACGAAGCAAACCTACTTAGGTATTGCTCATTCTCAGATAAGCACCTCTACTCTTTTTGTTTATAATTTGTGGCCTGCCTTGGAGTTGGATAATGCAACTGTTGAAAATGATGAGAACAATTTAACAAATTTGCCTTTATCAAGAAGTTGTTCATGAGTTGCTGGAGTATGTAACAATGTTACATAACCTGTTGCCAAGGATATAGCAAGTAATCTTAACCAACAAAATCTTGCAGGGTCGATGAATGCAAGAATGAGCAACTGTTGTGCATTATATTACAAACTCTAAAATTATAGGCACTGTTGTGAATGATGAAAAAAACATAGGAAGTGATGAAGATGACAGTGATGAAGACGAAACAGATGTAGTCTAACAACTTTCCTATGACTAGTTAATTGACTTGTCAAGCAAATTAATTAAAGGGCTTGAGGAACGTAGCGCCTTTACAGCACAAGAACTAATGAGTTTGCATTTGTTGGATGAAAAAATAAACACAAGGAAATATCAAAACAAAATAAGCAACATTATTTGGATGACATGTTTAACAAGATTGCCAAGAAGACTGTGTGTCCTGTGGCTTTGTCTTCAAGTCTCCTAGATTTTACACCACCAAAATCCACCAAGATGGGCTATGCAACGATAAAACAGATCGGGACAGCTATTAAATCCAAGAGTTTAGTGATTAGCTTAACGGTTCAATTTCTGAACTGCAAAGCTGTTACAATATAGCATACACTGTATGTCTTATACAGACATTACTCAATGTTCCTGTAAAGCATGTAGATCATCAAGCTCCACTGCTCATATTCATTCAATAAATAATTCTGCTTCTATTAACTTCATAACTATTACCTTCATCACTTGGGCTTGTGAAAAAGTTAGTAGAGACAGAAGTATTTACTGAATGAAAAGGAGCACTGCAGCATACATTTTTAAACCATCGGTTTTACTTCAATAGTTGCATATGTCACATCCAAATTCATTACATGTACATGTCAAAAAGTTGGTAGAGAGAAGTATTTACTTTCTAGAGGGTAAACAAGCAGCTATCTGGGTAAAGTAAAGATAGTTAATCTCAATAAGTAAAGCTCCACTAGTCCTTTCCATTAATTAATTCTCCACTGGTCCTTTTCATTCTGTAAAGCAACAGTGATCCTTTTGAGACAGTAAATTGGTTTCTCTAAACATCTTGTGTATTTGGTCTCATTCATTATCAAGTATTTCTTGTAAAGTGTAAGATACATAAATGTATCTTAAATACTTACTGTAATACATAAGACTGCAGTATTCTTGCCAAAAAGCAGCAGAAACCACGACTAGTCCGGCAAAATAGATTTTCCAGCAAAGCCCTGAAACAGACGATGGCGGAAAATCGTTGCCTAACCTGTAATTATTACTAGCCGGTATTTATAAAGCACCAACATTATGCATGGCTCAACATACAAGGGAGAAATACACTGAATATAGAAGGTATGTGACTCACAACAGTACAATAATACATGTTGATACAAATGAAGAGACCTTGCTCTGAGGGCTTTCATTCATATGTATAGTTATAGGCATCATAAATATGTATTAAAAATATGCTATAACTTGCATTTGACAACTGATTGTGACACACAAGGGCTTCATACATGGGTTAAGCTATCACGTAAGTTCTCTCTACGTAAATATTCAAGTCACTATTGTGACAGCTATCCTCAACACATCTTTTTTAACTTGGTGACTGAGGGTGTGTGCACTGCTAATTCTTTAGTCCAATTTGTAATGGATAGTGCGGTGGATAAAGAGGATTTATTACCTCAATGGATGATTTACATAGGCTTTTAGCATTTGAAACTTTACTGCTGCACATTCTCAGAAGTAAGCAGTTGCACTTACACTTGGAAATCCTGCTTGTCTCAGTTTCTACCTACCTCAACCGCCTCCGAACAACAATGATTACTGTAATGGTAGCTTCTATGAACTAGCAAAACCTGCTAAAAAATAAGGACCATTTTAGTTTAGAAAATATTGAGCAAGGAAGACGTGCAAGTTTACTTACTACTACTGAGCATGTGTTGGGAAGAGACTAAGAGCCCTATTCTATTCAAGCAACGCAAATTGCCTCATAACGTAGAAACTGTTGCAGGACCTATTTTCCTTATGTTACAAACGTATTCAATGCATTTCACTCTCAATATAACGGATCCAACATGGCATCTGTAAACCGTGCTCTCGTTAGTAGCATTGAATGGGCTAGATTACAGGACAAGCGCAAATCACTCCAATCAACTAAATAATACAGATTTTCTTGCTGCACCAAAGCCATAGGAGCCAATAGAAAACAGCAAATGGTACAGTGATTGACTGGGATACATTATATATTTGCAAGCGTCCCGTCCCTGCATTGACTGTGTTGTAGATTTCTTCAAATTAGCATGCAGGTCCCAGGAGTTAGAGATTTTTGATCAAGAGAGAACGAGTGCAGGAGAAATTAGATTTTGAAGTGCAAGTTTATATTATTTTACTTATTATAGCTAATTAAATACTACTTAACTTTACAATACACATAAATACTGATAATATATACACATAGGGTAATACATTTTTTACATTACAAATATTTACACCAATGGAGGGAAAAGCATGGGAGGGGGATGTGGGGAGCGTTGGGGAGTAGAGTAGGAAGAGAGGAAGAAAGGATGAGAAAAATGAGGGAGAAAGGCACTGGGGAGTATGGGATAAAGAAGGGAGAAGCAGGGAGGAAGGGAGTGGAGAGGACAGAAAGAGACGTTGGGAGGGAGGGAGTGGAGGGGAGGGAAGGAGAGGATGGGAGGGAGGGAGTGTAGGGGGAGGGATATGAATGATAGTACTGGATGTGCAGGAGTTTAGGTAGAGGGAGGGAGGAATTCACCCATAATAATAGGTCCCTTACTTCAGGTTCAGAGGGGGAGGGGCATGATCTCAAGGGGTAGTGGTGGGATCATGATATCCTACCAATCAGTTATAATCTGATAACACCTGTGTACAAGATAAGTGGGATATCCATGTGGATAAAAATATAATAGAGAGATGGTGATAGTATTCTGGCCCCAGTGACTGTGGTCACAGCTCAACATTCCTTGTGAGATGTCCCATCATTACTCATGACAAATATGTAATGGTCTGCACTGCTTGAGGATGAAGTTCAGGTAAGTTGGTTTATTGTTACACTATTTATAATTACTGTTTTTTACTCCTCCTCTGCCTTTTTTAGCTTAAGACCCGCTTTTTTTACAGTTTGGAATTCCTGAACCCACTGTATGTGTGTAATTGAAATGGATTACATAATCCATGAGGTAATGCATCTGTGTAATGTATTAGATGAAGACAGGATGTATTTGCTATGCTGTTTACTTCTATTATATGGAATGTTAAATTATGTACTTTTTTATTGATCTGATTATGGTTACTGTGGTGTATTGACCAAATGTGACTCTAGTAGATGTTATGCATCATTAATATTAAACAGTACTAGCGACTTGTACGTCAAAAAATGACGACAAGAAAATTGTAAGCCAGGGAATGCTGTTTGACACACAATGTAAACCTTTTTGTACTGTGAGGGCCTTTGGTGCTCATTGCGAGCCTCGTGCTGAGTGCCTTCGGTGCTCATCGCGTGGCTCTCCATGAGCGCCTTTGGCGCTCATGGCGAGCCTCTTGTCTCGTCTATTTTTGCCACTCTGAGCACCTTCAGCACTCATTATAAAGAGAGATATATATTCATCTATATTTACTTAATCAATAATGAATTCATTATTTCTTGAATAAATTAATATACTTTATCTATTTGTAATTAATATTGTCACCAATAATCGTCTGAAGAGCTAACAATCTGTTTATATTTTCCGGCACCATACAATGTAATGTATTGGTGTTAGTGCTCTGATGATAAAGTGTAATGAATGTCCTAACTGTGCATTCTAAATGGTTTGTGTGCGCGAGGGAAATCCGTTGGTGTAGTTGTGTAAATCGCCATGGCAGATTGGTAATGTTATTAATGTGTTACGCGTCTCGCATGAATTTTCCCTATTTTGTAATAGTGTATTTTGCTCGTTGCTGTCTGAAAGTGCTACGCGTTTGGCAGTGTTTCCGGTGATCTCCGTGGTCTCGTTTTTATTTTTTTTCGGCTGCAATTTTTTTTCTTGCTTAGGCGACTTTGGTGTGGTGAAAGTTGTTGAAATCGCATTTAAATCATGCTGCACCTCACTCCCAGGGTCCTGGCTGTTCCCCCGTGCTTTCGGTGATGTTTTTGTTGTATTTATTTATTTATTGTGTGTTTTTATTGTTTTTTAATTGTTTGCGGTTCGGACGTTAACCTCGTTATTTTTGCCCTATCATATTTTTTTTTCTAAGTCCCGCATCTCGTTAAAGCGCCATGGTAATGCGCTACGCGTTTGGCAGCCATTTTTTTTCGAGTGGTGAAAGTCGTCAAAAATCCTGCGTCTCGTATTTTTTTTTCTAAGTCTCGCATCTCGTATTTTTTTTCCCTGCATTCGTCAACTACTTTCAGCCTAAGGCGAAGCCGCATTTTGCAGTGTTGGTAGGCTAAGTCCTGCCTGTTTCATTCCCACCACTGCTCGCCTCGCAGGCAATGAGCACCTCTGGTGCTCATCGCCTAAGTGCTCCGAGTTGAACGGCTCGCCTCGCATTTTTTTTTTCTAAGTCCCGCATTCGTCAACTACTTTCAGCCTAAGGCGAAGCCGCATTTTGTTGTGTTTGAAGGCTAAGTCCTGCGTGTTTCATTCCCTCCACTGCTCGCCTTGCTACTCGAGGCTCGCCGATGATAAGCGCCACCAAAGTGCTACGAGTTTAACTGCTCGCCTCGCTACGTGAGGCTCGCAGTCGATAAAAAAACAAAAATACAAGTTTAACGGCCGAACTGCGAACATCCAACAAACACAAAAAACACAAAGAAAATACAAATAAATACAACAAAAATATCACCCACAGAGCGAGGTAACAGGCAGGACGTCTGAGAGTGAGGTGCAACGTGAATTTAAGCGATTTCAACGACTTTCACCATGCGAATTAAATGTGATTTCGGGAGGGAGAAGTGGGAGACGGTGGGAGAGAGACAGGGGAGGGAAAGGGTGGGAGAGAGACACAGGGGGATTGAAATCGGGGGATGAGTTGGAGAGGGTGGGAGAAAGACAGATGAAGGAAAGGGTGGCAGAGAGAAACAAGGGGAGAGACATGGGGGGAGCAGTGGAGAAGGGTGGGAGAGAGTCAGGGGAGGGAAAAGGTGGTAGAGATATAGAGGAAAGGGTGGGAGAGAAACATGGGGGAGAGAGACAGGGAAGAGGGTGGAGAGACACATCGGGGAGAGAGATAGGGGAGAGACATTGGAGGGAGAGAGACATAGGGGAGAGAAAAGGAGGGGAGGGGGGAAAGAGAAGAAGGAGGGGAGGGGGGAAGAGACAAGAAGGGGGAGGGGGAAGAGAGAACAAAGAGGGGAGACAGAAGGAGGGATGGAGAGACAGAAGGAGGGAGAGAGAAAGAGGGAGTGAGTGAGAGAGAGAGTAGGAGGGAGGGAGAGAAACATAGGGCACAGAGAGACGACGCACGGAGAGAAAGGGAGAGGTGCGCAGAGAGAGAGGGAGAGGGTGCACAGAGAGAGAGAGGGCGCAGAGAGAGAGATACAGAGATCATCAAATTATATACCGCCATTTATGACGGACAAACGGCTAGTGTGTACATAATAAACACTGATATTGTTATACCATTATGCATGTTTCCGTGTGTTTCTTATGGTTAATGATTTGGAACAGCAACATAAATAACAATTACTTAACTATTATGTTTTAAGGTTTGGTCATCATCCTGTATACCCATCCCTTCATGGATGATTGCAGAACATTCCAGTGATACTAGTGGTTTACTATTGATCACATGTAAAATATATCCAAAACTAGCGAATTGCCTGTCAAAAAATGACGGCAATGAAATTGTAAGTGAGCTAATGCTGTTTGGTGTATAATAATCAAATAAATAATACATTAATAAATTAATATACTTTACCTATTTTTAAGTAATATATGCAGGAAGCATTCTGTTGAAGAGCTGACAATCTGTTTTGATGTTGCTGGAGCATTAGTGGTGTGGAGCTGCTGTGTAAGCGTGATGAATGTGTGCAGTGTAATAGTGTGCGTGCTCGAGACCAAACCGTTAGCGTAGCTGTGTATTTCCGCATTGTTCTAAAATGGTGGCTAATGTGTGGTATGCGTCTGTAGCGGAATATCCGTATGTGTTTTGTGGTGTTTTGCGTGTTTCTGGTGGTGTTTTGCGTGTTTAGAGTGCTGTAGCCTTGTTTTTGTTTTGTTCGGCGGCCATTTTTTCTCTCGCTTAGAGGATTTTGTAGTGTCTAAACTCTTTTATTTTTAGTTAAATTAAGGTGTAACTTCATTTTTTGAGGTCCTGGATGCCCCCTCTTGCTGTAGGTAAGTTTTTTAAGTATGTGTTGTGTGTATTTATTGTGTTTTTCATTTTTTCATGTCCGCGGATTTCGGACGTTTTTTGCGAGGTTGTAATGGGTGGTAACGTGTCTCGTATGTAACGTGTCTCGTATAAGGGTCGCAGTTGCTGGCAAGGAGGGCCGCGGCTCACTACGCGAGCCCGCAAGCGTTAGCAACAACTTGTATGCCTCTCTGGTGGTAAAATATTAATTGTAATGGAATTATATATTTTCTGCTTCTTTTTATTAATGTGTTGTCTCTTTAACAGTTTTATGCAGCAGTGAACACATTTTCTGTTCCCAAAAGTATCGCGAGCCACAAGTGTATACTGATAATTAAATTGTTTTTAATTGCACATAAATTGCCTATAGCAATGTCCAGCATTAATTTCTAACAATATTGTATGCTTTGTTTTGGTGTTGTTTCCTGTCTCCTCCTCAGCAAAGTTTTTCACAACATTTGTGTACCTTTGTGTATTTTTGATGTTACCATTGTGCTATAATTTCATTAAAGTGTCAAATGAATAGGGGTTTAGTGTAAAAGTCAGATAGTGGCAGTCATAATATATGGGCAGTGTAAAAAATCAATGGAAAATGTTGCTGTAATTTGCGGCTTTGGCTTGCCATAGTCCAGGGGTGCAGGAGCCAGAATAATTCTGGGGGGATACAGCTCATTGTATACATAGGCCGTAAAATAGCTTTTATATACATACATACAAACATAGAAAATTCTTTCTCTGCATGTAAAAAAAGGGAAAATGTACTCTTTTTACTCTCCACATTTTTAGAAAAGCTTAAAAAAAGTTTTTTTTTTCTGATTTAACTTTGCTACTATTAATTATCTGTCAGCCTTGATATTTGTCTCTTTTCCTGCCAAGATTTTTTTTTTCATTATTTTGGGATTTAATCTGCCACCCAGTGGAAAAAATGCAATGTGACATGCTGAGTCTAAGAAATTACATTAGCAGAAGTCTTATTAAATAAACCCAATTTAGGCAAAAACATAATAACACACACGCAGTTACCTTTAGTCTGTGTTAATAAAAACAATAGTGTTAAAAGAGAGAAAACCGAGTTTAAAAATTGTAATTTAAAAATTCACAGTGTTTGATTAATATACAAAGATAGCAAACTTCAAAAGAACTGAAGCCCCTGACCCTTTAAGGTTCAGTAGCACAGATGCAAACAAAAATCAACATAGTAATAACAAAATAACTGCAAACAGAGAGTAATAAACACAAAAAATATCTTACACCAGCCATGTTGTTTACATTTGGTAAACATGTTAATGTTATTACTTTTATGTTTCTCTATTAGATGAAGCTACCAGTTACACATTTACAGCCTTATTAAATTGCAATGCGGCCAATTGAATAGGGCTCTATTTAAGCACATATTTTTTACAGAAGTTTTTAATTAGTGAAGACCTTGCTTTTGGATAGAAGTTCACTAACTAAAAACTTCTGTAAAAGAAATATGCTATGTGCTTATATAGAGCCCTTTCCAATTGGCCGAATTACAATTTAATAAGGCTGTTAATATCTACAACTAATTATATTAAATTGACAAATGTCAGGTATTGTTGATGACGATTGAATTTATGTAATTGTATGGGAACACAGGTAGTACCAAAAATAGTTTCAATAGAATGACACAGCGGAACGCTTTTACAAGAGTTTCGGTCACTTTTGTTGATGGTCTTAAAATATATTGTTTTTCTTCACTTCAGGTCACCCATGAGTTGACGTGGTCCCTTGAGAGTCAGACTTGTTAGGCCTGTGCTGATATTCAAACAAACAGTCAAGACCTCCAGGTTGGGATGAGATTGGTGAAATAACCATGGTGGACTCCAGACTTCAGACGCTTAGTAAACGTGTGATGACTATACTATGGTTCTTCTAGTCAATCCAACAATGAATCACCACATCCAAGAGCAAGTAGGTATGTTTTCCTATAGGAACTTGGACCAATATCTCAAAAATAGTAAAAAGACAGCACTATATGATTAATGGTCCACGATCACCATTAACTTTTAATTAATTTTGCATACTTTGTAAAAATAGTTCATATATTTAACATCTTAATAACAATAAAATCACTTTCGGAAAGAGATATATGTGAACAGAGTATATGTGAATATGTGTTTTTAGATGCAAAAGACAGTGGCATGCTATCTATGTAGAGGAAACATGGGCACTGTATTGTTAAAGGAGAACCTGCCCTCCCTCTCTTGTAAACAGGCCACATAGGAACTTGGAAGTGTTGGAGGGCCACATGAGGCCCCCGGGCAGGTCATTGCTTACCATTGATCTAAGTGCTGCACAAGGACACTGGACTGCATCTTGCCTGCGACTAGATTCTCAAACTTTTACCAAATGTACTGTTTAAGACAATTATACAAAAAGGAGATATTTATAATATTTGTACAAATAATTAAGTCTTTAGAGGCATATTACTTTCATTGCTTGTCAAGGAGTACAATACCATACAGTCTTATCATTTTCCCACATGAAAACATACTTTTTAAGGCAATCTGTTATTTAACCATGCTTGTTTACTTTGTAATTTAGCACTATGACTGGGGGCCTACATAGTATTACTAAAAGTTACAACAAAATGTCAGTTTTTATACCCAAGGCAAGGACATTGTGGTCAATTTTATTCTACAGTATTCGTCATAATCGTTTGGCACAATCCCTAAGCTCTGAAATACTTTCATTAATTTTGATTATAGACATGATAGGGCAGTTAATGAAATACTATTTAAATATGCTCCTTTTCTGAGATTTAATTGTACACCAAACTGTCTAAAAAAATTCCTGCAAAAGAAAAATCATTGATTTGTGGGGGGAGGTTTTATGCCATATCTCTGCTAAGCACCTAGCATGGACATTGCAATGGTTACCTGTCTACTAAGCTCTGCCTATTTGAACTGCTAGGCTATGATCTCTAATGTTTGTAATTTCTCTTCTCATTTGAGGTTCTATGCATTTTTCCTTTGTCCATTTATAGCTGTTTGGTTGGTTTTGTATTTTGTTCCCCACTGTATTCTAAAAATTGGTTATTCTATTCTTTTAGTATATTTTTATAGTACAGGCCTTACTTTATTCTTGATTGGGGTTTTTACCCTTTCTATTTTATTATCCAAAACTTTTTTTCTATATAAGTGTACCATTGCTTGTTTGATTATGATAAAAGTGCTTTCTTTTCTTTGTTGTACACAATAACTGACAAAATCAAGGCACTGAATGTCATGTCCTTTGAAATTCCAGAAACCTCCTTGTCAAGCTGAACATTACTCTACCAAAAACAGTAAAACAAATCAAAGAAATCAGCAGACCTAGCTCCCACGGGAGCACTACCTATACTGTGACGGTTCATGATTATGTGAAAAATATGAGGGAAAGAATTTCCCACGTTGCCCCTCTGGTATGAGACCATATGGAAAAAGCTAAGAGATAGCAGCAAACCTATTATAATGTCTGTGATCAAATAAGGAAGTTCAGCCAAAAGCAAACATCTGGGCAGATGGCAAAGTCCCTACAAGTTCACTGAGGCGTATGAGAAGTTAATTATAAAGTGTGTCAACCAGGAGCAGTGGAAACCAGTGCAGATCTACTACATAAAGTTGCTAAAACAGTGGTAAGAGCAGATGGTAGTTGTGGGTTTGGATGAATGGTCAGAAGATAACTCTGAAACAGTTTGCTGTGTGGACCAAATTTTACTTATTTATTTTTTGCCATCAAGGAAGTGCATGTAATTGAGGAATTAACCCCTAAACAAAAAAAGGAAGATAGAAGATGTTGCAACACAACAAAGGTTTTTAATTTTAAATCTACACTGCAGCAGACTTACTACTGTGTGTTTTGGTGTCTGACTCCTGTAGATCAGACCTCAGATCTACACCAGTATCACACCAGAGCACACAGTAGGTAGTCTGCTACAACTACCCCATCCCTATGAAAATTATAAAAGTAAGTACTTTAAAATATATCTACTGGCATTATAATCCAAGTACAGTACAGTGGTCCTTTAAGCCCTAACCTTCTTCAGTACCTCCCTAGATTTCCCCTGCACCTACCCTAGCACCTTTTCCCACCCTGTACCTTTTCCAGCTCCCCCAGATCTCCTTGCACTTCCCTCAGGAGCAGTTAAACTATTAAGTTAACTATTTACTGGCCCTGGAAAATGTATCTAAAGTAATGACTTAACTCATCATCGCTTTAGTGGTCTTATAAAGGGCTTTCAATAGAATAATAAGGAGTTGATGCTTACAAAGAATGTCAACCTGCAATCCATGAGTCTAAACAGCCTTCTATTAACTCATTGCTGGGATTGCCCAACAATGAGTTAATAGAAGAGTCAGTACCCAAAATGTGGATAATCAATGTAAAATATTGGCTACTTTGCTTATGAGAATCATGAAACCAGTAGTAATAAGAGTGTGGCCAGCAGATGAGAAAAACAATTAAGAACACCAAGTGAGTTACTAACAGAGTCCAGTGGATTTTCATTGTTGGGAATTTCCTTATCAAGCTCCATGTTTTACAATATTCAAGATTCTTTGTTGTTGTTATTGTTGTTCAGTCGTTCTGTCGTGTTTTACTCTCCATGACCTTATGGACTCCAGTATACAGGTACATTTGTAAGCCTGTAGTATTGATTGATTTGATCGTCTTGCAGTACAAGAGACTCTAAGCTGTTTTCTCACACACCACAATTCAAAGAAACCAATTCTACGGCACTCAGACTTCTTTATGGTCCAGCTCACACATTCATTTGTTGCTAGTGGTAATACCAAAGTCTAACTATGCAAACTATTGTTTATAGTGTAATGTCTTTGTTTCTTAATAGCTTGTCCAGACTTGCCATAGCTTTCCTTCCGAGAACCAAACGTCTTTTAATTTCATGGCTGTTTACATATAGCTTTTAATGGCTAACTAAATAGCAAGCTTTCAAAACACCCAAAAAAACACATAAAAAAATATGCTATGTGCTTAAATAGAGCCCTTTTAAATTTGCCGAATCACAATTTAATGAGACTGATAATTATTTGTTATATTTGGTGTTGAATAGGTATTATAGCCTTTAATTATATTGTATCAATACTATATCTATATTATATTCAATATCGCATTTGTAAGGCACTAAATGACGGGCATAAAAGTGTAAGCCAGGCATTGCTGTTTGCCACACAATGTGAGGCTTTTGGTTCACTGAGCACCTTTGGCAGTCAACGCAAGCCCCACGATGAGCGCCTTTGGCGCTCATTGCAAACATTTCCTTCTGCCTCCTGCTCATTGCAGGGTTCATTAACCTGCAAGTTTCCAGCATCTCCCCCTGTCCCTTCCCTGTGTGCTTCATCTCTATGTGTCTGCTGGATGTTTGTATGGCTTGCGCTGACTGGCGTTGGTTTTATTTGCAAAGTCCTGCGTGCCTGGCGTAATACTATCTTTGGCGTTGTGTATTTTCTAAGTCCGGCATGCCTGGCGTTGTTCGTGTAAGTGTTACTGTGTTTGCCATCATGTATTTTCTAAGTCCCGAGTGCCTGGCTTTGCTCAGCCACATTTCCATCCAGTTTTAGACTTTTTTGTGTTTCTTGTCCTCCATTTTTTTCCTCGCTTAGAGGATTTTTAAGTGACAAAGCACAGTAAATTCAGCTTAAATTCGCTTGCAACCTCACTCCCAGGCCTCCTGGCTCTCCACCGTTTTTAATTTTCTGTGGTTCGGGCATTAAATTCGTATTTTTCGTATTTTGTTGGTGTAAGTGTTAGTGTCTTTGCCGTTGTGTATTTTCTAAGTCCTGCGTGCCTGGCTTTGCTCAGCCTTGTTTTCACCCAGTTTCAGACTTTTTTGCATTTTTCGCCCGCCATTTTTTTATCCGCTTAGCTGATTCTCAAGTGACAAAACAAGGTAAATTCAGCTCAAATTCACTTGCAACCTCACTCTCAGGAGTCCTGGCTCTCCCCCTGTGCTGTGTGTGAGTGTGTTTTACTTTATTGTCTATTATTTTTCGGGTTTTTCGTCTTTTTCGATTTCCACGGATCGGCCGTTAACTTTGTATTTTTCCAAGGTCAGATTTTTTACCCCCAAGATTCTGAGGTCGGATTTTTTTTTCTAAGTCCCGCATTGCTCAATTGCTTGCATCCTAAGTCCAGAGTGTCTCCAGCAAGCTCGGAAGGCTTTAATGCCTCAACGGCCCGGCTTCCCTCGCTTTGCGAGGCTCGCAAGCGTGACAACAAATTGCATTTTGACAATTGTAATACATGATTGATTAGTACCAGATAAATATAAGCATAGTTTTTCTATTTTTATACACCAATTTATTTAAACTTTTATAAGTGAACTCTTTCATGTCAGAAACTTGTGTTTTGGTGAAACGTTCCCTCTCACAAACCAAATAGATCAGTCGCCTTCAATTTTGTGAAAGTGGTTATGTTATCTGTTGTAAAATATTTGTAATGATTTATTGAGCCTCTGCAGTGATTCTCTCATCTGATATTTGAATGAACGTGTTCCAGCATGTATATAGAAGTAATCAATTGTGTATTTCCTTTCATCCTTTCATAAATATTGGCCTCAAACTGACAATATTGTATAAGAATATTATCAGCTGGATCAGCAATATGTAGTTCTTAAAATCTGATGATACATGAAAATTAGTTAGAGCAAATAGAAGTATGAGCAAAGTACTTGATAAGAGTATGAATATCCCCTCAGCTGCCCATCAGTCCCACTTTTAAATCCCAGGAAGCATTTCCATCTGCCTGCCTCTTATGTCTGGATCCTAGTATATAAGTCACTTAATACTCTTTTGAACTGCCTTTTGTGAGTCCATATGCTCTATTATTCTGTTACTCTCTCATGTCTCTGAGCCACAGTCCCCCCATCACCACCATATCACTGTGTTCCTCATTTGTGCCTCTAACTTACAGTCCCTTATGTTTCTAACGGACTGTGACTCCTTGGTTTTATGTATTCTAGGCCACCTTTAAGCATCTGGCTCTCCAACTTTATTAGATTTTTTCAATTCTCCCCTTTTCTGCTTGTCCCATTTACTCAATCCTTAATTACAAAATATGCCATTAACATCCATTTATAAAAATATGTGAAGACTTGGTGGCATTTACTCTCATAGAAAATTATTGCTTCTGAGGCACTGCAGGTCCTAGGGTGGGATAAGGAAATGTACCTTTGGAAGTTTTGAGTGAGCTCATAAAGGATACAGGGTGATGATTTAGTATAGTAGCAGACATCATGCAACCTAGAGACCATATGACTCCAATATTTAGCCATATAGCCTCATTTATATTTGGAATGAGATACAATGACCTTCTTATACAGCACACAATCTCTTTTTCTCAGACTAAATGCATGATTTTCTACTATCACACAAAACACTCTCCATTAATGCCTATCACTCTTTGCCTATTATTCTTTCCCTAAGTGACACAGTGAGATGGAAAAAGATGCTTGGTCGGACCTCCTACTTCGAATTTGGGGCACTGCACATGCAATGTAATGTGCCACCAGATAGGAGTGGTGTATTAGGTTGTACTATTTATTCCTATCAGTTTAATACCTGTTACATCACCTATCAGGGGACGTGTATATGGCAAGGATTTTTGGAACAGGGAGATGGGAAAAGATGCTTGGTCGGACCTTCTACTTCGAATTTGGGGCACTGCACTTGCAATGTAATGTGCCACCAGATAGGAGTGGTGTATTAAGTTGTACTATTTATTCCTATCAGTTTAATACCTGTTACGTCACCTATCAGGGGACGTGTATATGGCATGGATTTTTGGAACAGGGAGATGGAAAAAGATGCTTGGTCGGTCTTCCCACTTCAAATTTGGAGCACTGCGCGTGCAATCTAAGGTGCCACCAGATATGAGTGTCACTGTGCACTGGCAAAAGTTGGCAGAGTAGGCGCCTGTAGGCAGGCAACTGATATTCAATCGATTACAGTCAAAAAAGTGTTGTTTTATGTCACTGTACACTACGGTTGCACCAGATATGACGTATCACTGTGCACTGGCAAAAGTTGGCAGAGTAAATGCAACAGGCCTCACACACACGCCTGTAGGCAGGCAACTGATATTCAATCGATTACAGTCAAAAAAGGGTTCTTAAATTTCACTGTACACTAGGTTGCACCAGATATGAGTGTCACTGTGCACTGGCAAAAGTTGGCAGAGTAGATGCAATAGGCCTCACACACATGCCTGTAGGCAGGCAATTGCTATTCAATCTATTACAGTCAAAAAAGTGTTGTTTTATTTCACTGAGCACAATAGAAGCTGTTAGGTGTTAGCCTGTCACACACACAAGCTGTCAGGCAGGCATATGCAATTAGATTACACAGAAAAAAATAATAAAATAAAATAATGTTCTAGCCCTAAAAAGGGCTTTTTGGGTTTCTGTCCTTGCAGCAGATATCAGATGAGTCCTTCAGGTCTGTAGTGTAAGCTAAATACACAGCCTGGCTATCTATTTCCCTATTAAATCAGCAGCAGCTAGAATATATGTCCTCTCTTAACGAATGTAGCTTCAGAATGATTCTAAAATGGAGGCTGTCCTTCAGATGGAAGGCTCTGGAAGGGAGTGTATGCTGCTGATTGGCTGGAATGTGTCTGCTGACTGTAAGGTGCAGGGTCAAAGTTTCCTCAAGGATAAAGAATAGGGGGCGTACCGAAAAGCGCATGTGTTCGCCGTTCGCTGCGAACGCGAACATGCCAAAATCGCTGCGAATAGTCCGCGGGCAAACTGTTCGGGACATCACTATTTATATATAAAATACCTAAATTATTTTGGTCAAGGCACCTTCTAGACTACTAGAAAGACCATAGATATTTCTTTTTTTTATATGCCAAATGATGCATTTTGGCCTCACCCAACCTTTTATAGGGACTTTCTGTGCCTCTGATTGGCTGAAAAATGTGTCTTTCATATTTCAATAAATCAGCATCAAGCAATTG
Source organism: Discoglossus pictus (assembly GCA_027410445.1). Lineage (NCBI taxonomy): Eukaryota > Metazoa > Chordata > Amphibia > Anura > Alytidae > Discoglossus > Discoglossus pictus. The sequence continues at coordinate 57,762,205 of CM050163.1, forward strand.
TATGATAGCTAACTGGCCAATCAGAGAAGGCTATAACCTCTATTCTGATTAAGTAAGCATTGTACCCATCGAAATAAAGGGACTGAAATCAGCACACTTTGGTCTCTGACTGCTTAAAATTAACTAATCAATCAGAGAATGGTATTCTCATTGGTTAACATATCAGAATGTTGTTGTTTAGTTGTTCAGACATGTCCAATTCTCCCTGCCCTATAGACCGGAGCACACCAGGCACATCTGTCAGCCACTGCCCTTCTCAACACCACCAAGCTCATGTTTATTGCTTCAGTTACCTTATCTATGCACCTCTGCCTCAACTTCTTTGTGTGCCTTCAATTTTGTCTTCTATATGGAATCCTGTCTTCTAAAAATTATTTTAGCTTCATCCTCATAATCAAACCTTCTAATGAACAATTTGTCATGATTTTCTGCAGTATTGATTTATTGGATCTTCTTGCAGTCTAAGGGACTCTTAAAAGTTTTCTTCAACACATAATTCAAAGGCATTAATTGTATGGTGCGCAGCCTTCCTGAGGGTCCAGCTCTCCCATCTATATTTTACTACTGTGAATAGCATAGTCCTAGCTTTCCTCACAAAAGCAAATATATTTTAATTTCATGGCTACAGTCATGATCCCAGGAAAATAAAACCTATCATTTCTTCCACTTCTTCCCCATTTGTTTCACAGGAACTGAGAATGCAGTTTGTCATGATCTTCGTCTTTTTAACATTGATCAGCAGACCAGGTTTTGCACTCTCTTCTTTCAGCCTCTTCAATAGATCCTTTAGTGCCTCCTCGCTTTCAGCCATCAGAGTAGTATCATCCGCGTATCTCAGGTTGTTGATATTTCTTCCAGCAATACTGATTTGGATTCATCCAGCCCGACCTTACGCATGATGTACTCCTCGTATAAGTACATCTTTAACTATTCTGTTGTTCAATGTTCAGATCTGACTGTAGCTTCTTGGTCCCCATACAGATTCCTCAGGAGGCGGGTGAGATGTTCTGGTACACCAATCTCTTTAAGAACTTGCCACATTTTGTTGTAATCCACACAGTCAAAGGCTTTAGAATAGTGTATGAAGCAAAAGTAAATGTTTTTTTCTGGAACTCTCTTGCTTTCTCTATTATCCATCTGATATTGGGAATTTGATCTCTTGTGCCTCATCCTCTGTGGAAACCGGCTTGCACATCTGGTAGTTCCAGGCCCATATATTGCTGAGCCAAGTTGACAGGATCTTAAGCATTACCTTGCTGGCATGTGAAACAAGTGCAATTGTTTGATATTTGGAGCACTCTTTGGCACTGCCTTTTTATGGGATTGGAATGTAGACTGACCTTTTCCAGTCTATTCACCACGAGTTTTCCAAAGTTGTTAGTATAAGGCAAGCAAAACTTTCACAGCATCATCCTGTAAGATTTTTAACAATTCAACTAGTATTCCATCAACTCCTGCAGACTTGTTATCAGCAAGGCATCCTAAGGCCCATCTCACTTCACGCTCCCGGGTGGCTGGCTCCAGCTCATTGGACAAACTTTTGAAGCACTGCTGTTAAGATCTTCTGTGTATTCCTGCCACTTCTTCTTTATTTGGTCTGCTTCTGTTAAGTGCCTATCATTTTTGTCTTTTATCACACCCACTTTGGCATGAAAGGCTACTTTGGGATCCCCAGTTTTCTTGAAGAGCTTTTTTTGACTTTCCTATTCTGTTCATCTATTTATTTACATTGCTCATTATGGAATGTCTCCTTGTCTCTTCTTGCTGTACTCTGGAATTCTGCATTCAATTGGACAAATATTTTCTGATCTCCTTTCAATTTCCTTCTTTTCAAGGGCTACTTTCAAAGCTTCATCAGATAGCCAGTTTGCCTTAGTTTTCTTCCTTTTGGGGATATTCTTAGTTGCTATTTCTTGGATAATGCAAACTTCGGACCAAAGTTAATTATCTATTCTTTATCTCCAAGGCATATTCACAGGGGGTATTATGTATTTTGTATCTGCTTTGTCTGATGATTTTACATTCTGAACTTTGCAATAAGTAGTTCATTTATCTGAGCCACAATCAGCTCCAGGTCTTATTTTGCCTACTGTATAAAGCTTCTCCATCTTTGGCTACAAAGTATGTAGTCTCCGAGGTTGTTGGAAGAGGGTGTTTGCTACGACCAGAGAATTATCTTGTCAGAATTCTACTAATCTTTTACCTGCTTCATTTTAAAGCTCCTAGACCAAACTTGCCAGTTATTCCAGGTACCAATATCCTATGATTGTAATAACATCTTTCCTTGGTATTATATCTATGATGTGTTATCTTCGCAGAACTGGACAACTTCAGCCATTCCACTATGAGGACAACTCAATTTCTTCTGCAGGATTCTTAATCACAGTAGAAGATCTGGTGATTGTGTGATGTGAAGTGTCCCAATCCAGTCCTAACTCTCATGATATCAATGTTTAACCTTGTCATCTCATTCGTGATCACATCTAGTTTGCCTTGGTTCATAATTCTAACATTCCAGGGTTCTATGCTATCCCCTCCAGACACATCCACAGCTGGGTGTCCTTTTGGCTTTGGTCCAACTACTCAAGTAGATCTAGTGCTACTCGTACTTGCCCTCGCTCTGCCTCAGTAACATGGTAGGCACCTTCTGACTTGAGGGGCTCATCTTCTGGAGCCATATCATTATGTTTCTGGTTGTGCTTTTCTATAAGGTTATCTTAGCAAACTTACTGGAGTGGATTGCCAGTTCCTTCTCCCGTGGACCGTGATTTGTCTGACCTCTCTGCTATGACCTGTCCATCTTGGGTGATCTTATATTCCATAACTCACAGCTTCATTTAAGTACACAAGCCCCTTCACCATGACAAGGTAGCGATCCAGAAGAGGATATATTACCAGGTGAGGACCTGCAGTTGTGGGAGTATCCCTATTCCCTCCCTCACCACTATTTAAACCCCTCCTTGACACCTCCTACCTGCACACGTTAATAAGCCGCATTCGTGCTTGCTCACTGACCATTGTGCTCACCTTCGCTCCACGACGCTTGTTGTGCTGTGCTTCTGCCACCAAGCTGTTCCCTTCGTCTGCTGTGTCATTTGGGATGTTCCCCTTTCCTCTCCCCTCTGTTCCCCACTGGTTCTGTCCGCCGGTCTCCTTCCCTCGCTGCTTTCCCGTTTGTCTCCCCCGATGGGTTCCCCTGCTTCCTTGCTCTCCCCCTGGTTCTGCCTGCCTCGTTGCACCTCCCTTCCCGTTGCTGCAACTCCCTGGTTCTGCCTGCCCGCTCTCCCTCCCTCACTGTTTTCCCATGTGTCCCCCCCCCCCCCCGCTGGCCTCCCCTGCTTCTTTGCTCCCCCCTGGTTCTGCCTGCCCAGTCTCCCTCCCTTGCTGCCTTCCCGTTTGTCTTCCCCACTAGGCTCCTCCGCCTCACTGCTGCTCTCCCGGTCCTGCCCGCCCAGTGTCACTCCATCGTTGATCCTTCCTTCCCATTGCTGCTGCCCCCTGGTTCTGCCCAAACGGTCTCCCTCCCTCGCTGCTTCTTCCCACCCTCCTTGTCCCTCTCCCCCATCGCTCCTCACCTACCTCTAACAGACATGCGTCCCTGCTGCCTCTTCTGCCGCTTGCTGGCTCCCAATGACTGTTTTGGCCTTTCCGATGGTGCCACAGGCGTCCTAGTTGTCTAGCAGCCTCGTTTTCGTTCTAACTCACTTCTTGTGAGACTTCGCTCACTTCTCTGTCTCTCTCCTACTTTGTACAAGTTCTCCTAAACACTCCGCACTCTCTCCCCTATTAATAAAGTTTATCTATTCCCCCTCACCAGCCTTTTCTTCAGCATGTTTCATGATGTAATCTGCTCTGCATTTCCGCTCAGAAGGCAGGAATTGAATGAGTACTTATATTTGATCGTGGATCTCGCTTATAGATATGGTGGCTTCTGGTATTTCGAGTATCACCGGTCATTTTCAGCAAAGGCGGCCGCAGCCTTGGCACTTTTCAATTATACCGTTAATTAGTCTTCCCTGGACCATGATTTGTTCTGCCGCAATTTTCATCAAATCTGCCATTTGTCAATTTTGTTAGTCCCCTTTTCATACCACCAATTTCTGCCCGAATGCCACTCCCCTAGTTCACCCGTCTAATCCACACCCTACTGTCCCTCTGTCCCCTCCTTCCACTCCTTCCTGCCCTAACAAAGACCGCCTCTGTAGGCAAGTGCACTGCTGCGATCTGTAATAATTTTAATTTGCAAGGGTGCAAAGTTACCGGGTGCCGCCTCCTCCATGTTTGTGTGGTTTGTCACAAGGCACGCGCTAAATACACCTGCCCCATGGTAGTGCACACAAAATGACAATCACCTTTTAACCTCCCAGGGCTAGCCAGCTATCTTAGGCACCATCCAGACACTTCCCTGGTTAGGTTTAGACAGAAATAGAACAGGGTTTTCACACTGGGGTGGCAGCATATCCTCAGGCTTCCTTTGCTAGTGTTAATTTACTCTCAGCTACGAAGGAGCCTGAGGTGGTGGAAAGACTCTTTATCGACTAAATCAATAACTGCTATGTCAGAGGCCCATTTCAGAATCCTCCGTTCCCAGTGTGGCGCATTAATCCTATCGGTGTAGCAACCAGAAAATATTCGCTCAAGAAACGTCTCCTTATTGATTTATCCACCCCCTACAATTCTTCAACTCCCAGCATCAATTCTTTGATCCCCTCAGTGGATTACTCTCTCCAGTATGCCAAAGGGGGTGATGCCATAGCGACCATAGTCAGTCTTGGCCCTTGCTGCTGGTTGTCAAAGTCTGACATTAAAAATGCATTTAAATAACTCCCAATTGCCACAGAACTGTCGCACCTCCACATGATGCAATGGAATAATCAGTACTATTTCACCCTCAAGCAGACATCTGCTGGATATTGCTAAATCTAAAGAAATGCCCAAATCGTAATCCACTACTTGGATGATTTCCTCTTTATTGAGCCTCCCCATTCCACGCCCATCAACCTCAAAGTAACCACTCAGCTCTTTGATAAACTCAGGATTCCTTATGACCTAGAAAAAAATCGATGGAACATCATTCGTATTAAAGTTCCTCTTCTAGACACCATTCTCATGGAAGCTTGTTTTCCCTCTAACAAACAGGAGGACGACTCCTCAAACTCATTCAATCAGCATCTACAGCCAAACAAGTCACCATCAAAGAACTTCAAATTCTACTAGGGCATATGAACTATGCTACAAAGATCCTGCCTCAAGGTAGACCTTATCTAAATAATCTACTAAAAGATCTAACCAGGGCGTCTGCTCCAACATCTTCTATCTACCTAAGACACAAGTCAGTATGTGGGCTGCCTTCCTTCAATCCTGGAATGGACGATCATTCTTTGAGTCAAAACTTAGCTCTATCTCTCCAAGCCTATTCATACATACTTCGGACCAGTCCATTCGTGCCTATTTTCTAAACCAATCCTTCCTTTCAGCCTGGCCTTCCAAACTTGAACCTTATTCCATGCCAAGACTGGTATACCCAATACATCTGGCCGCCATCACTTGGGGTTCAGCTTGGGCTAACCACCCCATTCTATTCATAACCGACAACAAAGCTTCTTACCATATGTTATCTTACTCACATTCATCTGAGCCTCTTACCATGTCCCTTCTCAGAAGTCTGGCATTACATTCCCTCATATTTAACTATTGTCTGTACCCCTGCCTTCAGAACGATTTTCACTATCCTCCTATCTTCTCTTCAGGATCGGCTGACCAATCCTCCAGGCTTCATTATCCTAAAACCTCTAGTTCAGATCAACCTTCCAGCGTAAAACCTCAGTTTTTTCAGGCTCGCTCCACCATGTCAGGTGGTCTCGCCAACAACAACAAGCTAACATATCTATGTGCTTGAAATCTCTTTCAAATTTTCCTTTCTCACCACACCATCCCTTTTCACTCACTCTACCCACCTTCAAAGCCTTTGGTGCCAGTTTCTACTCCAGCCACCACCTTTTGCCAAACACAACTAGATACCTCACTAAACAAGATTTTACTCTCACTGAAGATCATTTTACACTCACCCTACACTCCACAAAAACTAGCAATTTTCCTGTCACGATCCCCTACTTTCCAACTCACGATGCCTGGAGTCCAGTCTCGACTATGATACTCTTACTCGAATCCCTCCAACTAAAACCTCTTTTCATCACCCTCTTTTTTTTATATCCAGCCAACCACTTTTGACCACTTCCTTAATTCATTACACCAGACTTATCCTCACCCGCCTAGGTCACAACACCTTCTTATTTTCAGCTCACTCATTTAGAATAGGGGCAGCATCCACCGCATCTAAAAACAACACTCCAGTTCATATTATCAAGACCATGGGTCACTGGAAATCTCATTGTTACAGCCGATAACTGTTATCAAACTCAATCAGTAATATTTTGGCCTTTTTTCCATAGACCAAGACACCATAGTTATAGCCACACCTCAAAAATACCCTGGGAGAGGGATCCGACTACAAATTACCAGGTGAGGACCTGGAGTTATGGGAGGATCCCTCCCCCTCCCTCACCACTATTTAAACCCCTCCTTGACACCCCGTACCTGCACATATTCCTAAGCACCCACCTCCCTCTCCCCCATTTTATTTCTTCTTTTCTACACCTTGGCCTTGTTTCCATAGACTAACGCACCGTAGTTTCAGTCACACCTCAAAACCACCCTGGGAGAGGGATCTGACTACAAATATATATATATATATATATATATATATATATATATATATATATATGCATGTCCATTCCCAGTTTCCCAGAGGGAAGTGCAATAACTATAATTCACTGAAATCCAAACAGGAAATATGTTTTTTACATTATTTTAGGCATTCAAATGTGAACACTAATTTACTATTAATTACTATACTCTGTACTATGGAGGGCTTCTACTACTCTTTTGCCCAAAATATGCTAAATGATGTTTCCACAAATCTATAGCATGAATTTAGGTACTAGCCTCATACTGATCCATTTAAGATTGAAACAGCTGTCTGTGGGTAGGTCACCTAACTCATGCATTGCATGCAGTGCTTTAAATCTGTGTAATACAGCAGACATATACTTAAAAGGAGCCATTTATAAAGTGGTATTGGATTAAAGACTGAACACATTGTGGGCTCATTTGCATGTCGCTTCCCAGTTTCCAAGAGTGCAATGACGGCAATGAAATTGTAAGATAGCTAATGCTGTTTGGTGTGTAGTACTGAAATCTATAATACATTAATAAATGAATATACTTTACCTATTTTGAAGCATTGTGTTGAAGAGCTGCAATCTGTTTTGATGTTGCTGCAGCATTAGTGGTGTGGAGCTGCTGTGTAAGCGTGATGAATGTGTGCAGTCTAATAGTGTGTGTGCGCGAGACCAAACCGTTAGCGTAGTTTTGGACTTCCGCATTGGCATAAAATGGCGGGTAATGTGTGATATGCATATTAACGGAATATCCGTAGGTCGTTTGTGGTATTTTGTGAGTTTCTTGTGGTGTTTTGCGTGTTTAGAGTGCTGTAGCCTCGTTTTCGTTTTGTTCGGCGGCCATTTTTTCTCTCGCTTAGCGAAATTTTTTTGAGTTAAATAAAGGTGTAAGTTGTATTTTTGAGGTCCTGGATGCTCCCTCTTGCTGTAGGTAAGCTTTTTATGTATGTGGTGTGTGTATTTATTGTGTTTTGAGATTTGTAATGTTCGCGAGTTGCGTCCGATTGTTGCGAGGTCGTAATGTGTGGTAACGTGTCTCGTATGTTGTTAGCATTGCAAGGTAAAGTTTGCGAGGGTCGTAGTTGGTGTGTCGTGTTGTTTGCGTTGCAACGTAAAGTTTGCGAGGGTCGCAGTTGCTGGCAAGTAGTTATCATTACAAGTAGGTATTATCATTACAGCTGGTCAGCCTAGAATTAACTGCCCTGTCACCTTAAAGCTCTTATAAATTCACATATTAACAATGTGGCATATTATGCAGCATATTATCTATACTTATTGGCGCAGTCGTTATAGCACCTTCTGATTCACATACACAGTGATCATTACTTGGTACACACTGTCATTGAACCTTTTATTTCTGCACAGACACAATTAACACACAAAATCTGTAATCTTTAAGTATAACAGATGTGGCTCTATTAAGATGTCATTAAACTGTGTGTCTTTAACAAACATTCAGTCCTTGAAATTACTTCCCATCACACCTTTGGTGTTGCAAAAATCCCTCCTGCCTGTGTATGCTGCCGGCATATGCTGATAAATCCCTCACGTTGCCTGTGGACTGTCTTGCACCACTTTACATCAATTCTTTATTATACTAAAGTCTCCGGGGCTAACAATAAAGCTGAGTACACAACAGAAGGTGCAATAAGACTTGGAAATCTAAATGTGCACACCATTAGTCCTTAGAAAGCTAGGACACAATCAGTGTGGCAGATGTGCCCTCACTTGCTAAGCATCAGACAAATGAATTCAAATGCACTTTAATCATCTATGAAATGCAAATGTGTTCAACTTACACATTCTTAAAAGCTATTGTCATGCTCAATGGAGCAGAGTAAAAATGCCAATCAACCAATATTGAACCTGGTACTGTAGGTGTTCAGCTTTTTGTTTACCTAGGTATTTACATGTATTTGCTTTCAGAATTGTTGCATAGATGTATTCAAAACATCTAAAAAAAAAAATACTTTTAAAATTATAGATTTATTATTTGCTCAATTTCTATAAAGCTCATTTAAGAAAGAAAAGACTGTGGAAACTGCATAATATTATGTTTTATGTTTTGTTTGTAAGATCTTCATTGCCTTTATGACTCATAATGTAGAATTGCATATGAAGGATTGTATTTAAAAAAATAAAATTTCAGTTTAAAGGGGAAGTTTCTGCTAAAACACAAGTTGCCCTTATAAGAAGGAGTCCACTTATTGAAGTTAAAATATATTTGCAAAAATGGCAGCATTGCTTGTTTTTGGACATAGAACGAATTAATATAACTTTCATGCTTAAAAATATAGCTGCAATTTTATTGGCTCCTAAGGTACCTGTAGAACATTTGGCCCAATCATCTTAGCATTCTAAGAGACTGTAAATCAATACTATTTGCCCAATAACGAGATAAAGTTTAGGTCCTTCAAATGAAAGTTTAACAAAGGTCCCGCTTATTGCAGAAATGAAAAAGTACATTAATACAGCAATAAATCTAATTGTAATTGGATATTGTTAAACAACGTTGAGTTAAGTGTTAAATAGTTGAGCTTAAAAGTTAGATGATATCTTTAAGGACCACTGTAAATTAAATATGCCTTGAGTAGGAAGGAGTGTCTGGTCAATTTCAATCAGATCCAGTTATCTAGCAAATCTTCCAGACCCTCAGGTCCCCAGCTCACAGGATCCAGCGCTCACACAAGATGGAATCCTATATTTTAAAGTCTTAAAAATTCCAATGTTCTCTAAAAATATATATATTCATGTCTATTGTTGTTAGTTTGCTACAAACAAGTGTAATTCTTCTTCAACTACAGTGGTCCTTTAAGCATAACTAATCTGTGCATGCCGCCAGGGGACCAATGGAAGCACCAGGTAAAGGTCTGTGAGTATCTAGTTTGCCCTTTGTTAGTTCAATAAATATGTATTTATATATTCAACAATAAAGTAATCTGTAAAAAAAATGCATTCAAATGTAATGTTAACCTTCCTGAACTGCTGGGTCTGCCTCATCCTCCCACCTGTCACATGACCAAGATTGTTTCTGTAGAAGCCATTTAAGTCATCTGGTAGCTGTTTAATTATTTAGCAGTTCTGATTTAAGCATTTCTTTAATCTGATAGATCTGTAAATTAGGCAACAAATAAAAAACATTGATATCACTAACGACATAAGATGGGGGCATGATCACAGGGATAGGTAGAGAAGTCCTAACTACTGAATAATTAAGCAGCTGCCAGGTAGACCAGAATAGATACTGGACCTAAAGGTACCCTCAGAGAATCTATACCTTACTATTTTATCTTATGAGGCATATATATGTACTTATGCGTCATATAAACTTGACACATCAATTTGAGTTCTTTACATATCTCCACTAATTCTCTGTAGTGTGTAGTATATATGGCTTATTTTTATCATACTTTGTATAGTCCCTCTTGGGCTTTATGGCCATTGTTTCTAATACAACCTACATATGTCTCAATGGTTAATTATATGGGAATTCCTTTAACATCTCAAAAATACACAGAACAAGTAAGCTCTGACTTTGGGGTGAGGGCACCTCTATAGCTACACACTGGAAATGGTCAAGATTATTTGCTTCTGTAAATGGAGAAGTGGTCACTGTGTTTGGAGGAGATCCAGTAAGCATCCACTTGATTACCTAAAAATATCTATTTTTTTATAATTAAATAAAATATACCTTAATTTGAACATTAAACCATTTATTGTACTTATTTAGTTTTTACTCCAGTTCGATTAAATTTTCATTTTTTTATTATTTTAGCTTTGTATTTTTTTTTTTTTTGCATAGGTTAAATACAAAATGTGGTGCATTTATTATTTCAACCCAATTTCTTATGTATTGTCAAATCTCAGTCCATGATTAACCTTTGGCCTTGTTTGATATCTATATATAGCCATATGCCTTCCATATATATTTGAATTACCATTTTTATTAGCCTGAACAACCTCTTTTGGCAGGATATTTAATGAGTCTGCCACCCTTTCTATGAACTACTTCCACACATTTCCCCAGAGACTTATTTTGCCCAGTATAGATGAGTCTGAATATTCAGTATTTCAGAATAAAACAAGCCGGTTTAGAAATGTGTATTTTTAATGTGTGGCCAATTCCTCATTGAGTGCAATAGAATCCTAAGTCATTTTTTCAGAAAGTGCTAACACTATATTAAAGGGTTACTGCAATTCTATATTTACATTGTTTTCAATAGAATTCAGAATGGGTCAACCATTATTGAACATTGTAAATATAGAACAGATTTAGATTTATTACTTATTGTATATGCAATTATTACAGTCTTATTTGGATCCACTTAAGGCATGTTTGTGTGTGTTTATGTGTCTTGTCAAATGGAAGGGAACCTTGGATATTAAAATTCCATATGTTAGGAAAATTGTAATGTTTGCTGTAATATAAGGTAAGGGCCATCATCAGAAAAATCAGGTCCCGCAAACATGCTTTCGGCGCTTATCAAGTTTCCAGGTACTATATATGTTATCATTAGCAATAATATATATTGCCTTAATCACATATGCACAGCCACACTGGCACACATTAAAATAGGCCACTGTAGGCACTGAAACAAACACATGCTGCGGTACATTTGGCATAATACATAAGTGCAGAATCCATTATAGAACTTAAAACAAACAAAATCAACAATATATATAGTCACATTAAATTCCAAGCCCGTAAGTGCAACGTGGGACCCGCAATGGCTGCGGGCTTGAAATTTGGCAGAGTTACAGAACTATTAAATTTGAGCATGGCGCGCGCTACAGGCTTGAGACGCAAACCCGTAAGCCATTTGTTGAACGGTGGATGTGCGGCCATGAACGTGATCAATTAGTCAAACCCGTAGTTACGGGTTTAGATGGAGCCAGTGGCAACAGAGATCATCAGAATGACGTCACTGAAAAATGGAGGTGGGATTTCAAAGTCTTACGGGTTTCAATTACGAGTTACGATGGGAGCCACATTCCAGAAATAACGCAATATTAATAAAGTCGTAAATATAATATTCTAGTCCATGCGAGTTCCATTATATGTATTAACATATTGATTGCCGGGATCGATATAACACAGAAATTACACATGAAATAAAGTATTTTATATTGCCGATTGCAAGCCAGAGAATGTTGTGCTATAATTCTAATACCTAACGTCACTTTCCTTTTCATTATATATACAGTAGTGTCTGTGTGTATATGTGCATTCAAAGTGCTACGGATTGGACTTTTACCCCCTTGCAGGTCCTCTCTAGCCCCAGTAGGCATTTTGGCTCCATTTGTGGACTTGAACGCCAGGGTATTTGTAGCAATTGGAATTTAACAGTTACGGGCTTGAAAGAACAAAGGACTTGCAGGCACGCAAGTCAAATTCTCACGACCAGTAGGGTTTTCTCGCCCCTAGCCCGCGGGTTCCTTTACAATGCCAATTTAATAGCCGTAGGTCTCACGGGCTACGTTACGGGCTGCGGATTTCAACGCTGAGGGAATTTAATGTTTAAAACTAAAAAATAAATCCAGAATTTTTTCAGACATAAAATTATCTTATAATAGCAAAGCAAAAGCTTTCCTAATTATGTATCAGATGTGCAAATGTATAGAAAATCAATGTACCGTAATTCAAATGAAAATAAATTGATCCCCAAAGCCTAAAAATAAAAACACTGGCTATTGTTAAACTAAATCTACATGGCCCAATGTATAGAGTAAAACCATATGAATTCATATACATGACAGTCCTTACTTTTTAATTAAGATATGTTATTAAACATACCAAAGTCTTCACGTGGTTAAAGAGTTTTTTACAAGCATTTATTGTGATCCTGATTGTGTGTCCTGTATAGGCAGTGCATCATAAGGGAGGTGTCAACTTCAGCACGTAACAAATGTGTAACCTATCTCATTATGCATAGATCGGTTATGTGCATGTATTGATATTAGTTACATGATGGCTGCCATTGTTATGATCAATGCATTGATATATTGATATATGTGCATCTTCACCAAATACACTATATTACATATTGTTTTTTACATCTGGTATAAAGCCAAATATTCATCACCAGAGGATAGATGACGGGCTTGTCCATTTAATTATTCAAAAGTCTGTTTCAGCCGTCGAAGGGCTGAGCTAGGAAACATTTTCAGGACATCTCTGTTTCAGCATAGGCATATTTTAAATGGACATGGAAGGTTTGTGGATTTCACTAGGAATATAATATACCTATGTATCTCTTTAGTCTTGTGTGCTTTATTTGATGAAGAAGTGCTTAAAAACAGATTTTTACTGCCTAAATTCTTACAAATGTTCCTAACACATTTCTCCCCTTTGCAGCTTATGAAGACGGTGTACTTCTAAGTACAGCACTGTCTCATAGTAACCAATCAGTGGCAACATAACATTGATTTTTTTGATTTATCCTTTCTAGATTTTCGGTACAGAGAACATATTTTATTTTATGAAAACAAGGTACCATGCATTATATTGTTTAAGAAATATTACAGCCTTTTACTTTGGGTTTCAAATGGCAACTACCGTAATAATGTACATGCAAAACAAACAGCAAATATGAACATGTTTACATGCCATTGAAAACTTTTTCATTGACCACAGTTGAACAATAAATTATGTCGTAATTCACTCACCTGCCAGCTTACTTATGATTTTTGTTTGGTATGATTTGGGGTTTCAGATATTATTTCATTATCATAGCCAACATCTGTGGGGAAGAATATTATACCATGGTTTTTTGAATAACTTGACCTGATAATAAGCAAATTTAAGTTAAAAAAAATGCCTTGCATTTATTAACAGTTGCATAATGAATATAATACTAGAAAAAGTAAACGAAAAGCCATGGATAATGTTTGCTATGGCAGACATATACAGCCTTATTAAATTGCGATTCGGACAATTGAATAAGGCTCTATAAAAACACAGAGCATATTTTTTTTTTTACAGAAGTTTTTAGTTAGTGAACTTCTATTCAAACGCAAGGTCTTCACTAACTAAATCTGTAAAAAAAACATGCTTAAATAGAGCCCTATTCAATTGGCCGAATCGCAATTTAATAAGGCTGATAGATAGTATGACAGAGCTCCTGATCATCTAGAGGGAGAAAATAAAAGAAGCCTAGAGAAGCAGAAAGTGCACAAAATAATTAAATATAAAAAATGGGCAATGGGGTAAAATGGACCATTGTAATTCAAGAAACAAAAGGCACTTGTGAAAGGATTTGTCATATATATAAGCCCCTTTATCTTTATCTCTTCTTCGGCAGCACAAATGTCTGTGTCAGGATGTGCTCCGTGGGAATGCTCTCATGTATTTGAGATTTTGGGCGATATCAACAACAAGGTTCTTTTTCATAGAAACATAGATCTTAAGGCAGATAAGAATCATAATGGTCCATATAGTCTGCCCATTCTAACTACTAAAAAGTTTGGCTTTATTAAGCCTCGGGGTGGTTTTATATTTATCACAACATGCTTAAATTTCTTAATAGTGTCTTACCCAACCACATCCACTAGAAGGACTGTTCTACTTATCTATTGTCATTTTAGTTAAGTAGTACTTTCTCATATAACCCCAAATGCTTCTGGCTCCCAACATGGCCTCTTGATTTTGCATTCCTCTTTTTTCTGGAATATACTTAACTCCTGAACTATCATATCACCCCCTCCCTTCGGTCCTCTTTAAAATCCTTATCAACTCCATTGGTTTTACGCATTTTCAGTGTCAAATCTCGGAAACTGCTACCTGTTTCCCCTGAGTCAGTCTTCAGTTGCTCCTTGGATTCCCAACTTGGAGACATGTTTGCAAGGCATCAGATTAAAGCAAATCGGTTTAAAAGTTGAAAGCTTTTATAGGAAACTTTTATTATTGCATTTTGTACAAGACTTTTCCTCGTTACAACTTTTTGTAACATGCAACTGACTCATATGGAGCTATAGCAGCAGTAGTTTATATGATAATATTCCTCTAAATGAGGAATATGGGAAATCTAAATTTGGAACATCTGCATTACTGTCAGAAGGGAATGTAGTGCACAACGCTTCTTTCCTTCACATACAAGCGCTTTTTTCTAACAATTATTCCTTACATTCCTAGAGTGTGACTCAGTGTGCAGTAATTGGAAATAATTGTCCATTCCTCTGCTATTAGTTGTAATTGTGGCAAAATAAGCCTAGGGTTAACAAACCAATAATTAAGAAATTCAGAAAGCCACATCTGATCTTCTAAATGTATGCTGTAGCACTTGATAACAACTAGAAATTAAGCTGTATGCAATCTTCGCCAGTAATTCAATGTGATTGAGCTTAGATAGAAATGACTAGGTCGCTATGCTATCTATTGAAACACATGTATCTTATCAGTGATGGAGATGAATCTACTCTACTTATCATAACATATTATAATTGTCAAATTGCGATTCGTCGTCACGATTTGCGACAAATCGCAGTTTGACAACGATCCAATCGTAAAGGCGATCGGAACGAGCACATGCTCATTGCATTAGCCTCACATGCGCAAAGCGCAGCCTCTAAGGGGAGGCGTAAGAGACACAGATGGAGAGGGGGGGAAGAGACAGAGGGAGATGAAGGGTAAAGAGAGATAGAGGGAGAGGGGGAATAGAGACACAGGGAGAGGGGGAAGAGAGACAGAGCGAGAGAGGAAAGAGACACAGAGGGAGGGGGAGAGACAAAGAGGGAGATGGGATAAAGAGACACAGTGGGAGTGGGGGGAAGAGACACAGAGGGAGAGGAGAGAAAGAGACACAGGGGAGGGGGAGAGAGACGCATAGGAGGGAGATGGGGGAAAGAGACACAGGGGGGAGAGGGGGAAAGAGACACAGGGGGAGAGGGAGGAAAGAGACAAAGGAGGAGAGGGGGAAAGAGACACAGGAGGGAGAAGTAGGGAAGATACACAGGAGGGAAAGAGACACAGGGGAGGGAGAGGAGGGGGAAGAAACACTGGGGAGTGTGAGGAGGGGGAAGAGACACAGGGGAGGGAGAGGAGGGGGAAGATACACAGGGGAGGGAAATGGGGGGGAGACACAAGGGAGTGGGGAACAGACACAGAGGAAGGAGAGACAGGGGGGAAAAAGACACAGGGGAGGGGGACAGACACAGGGGAGGGAGAAGGGGAAAGAGACACAAGGAAGGGGGAAAGAGACACAGGAGGCAGAGGTGGGGAAGATGCATAGGAGGGAAAGAGACACAGGGGAGGGAGAGGAAATAAGCTGTATGCAGTAATTCAATGTGATTGAGTTGAGTTAGAAATACCTAGGTCGCTATGCTATCTATTGAAACAAATGCATCTTAACAGTGATGGAGAGTAATCTACTCTACTTATCATCACATATTATGATTGTCAAACTGCGATTCGTCATCATGCTTTTCGATGAATTGCAGTTTGACAACGATCCGATCGCAAAGGCCTAAGGGAAGGAAAGAGATTGAGGGGGGGGGGGAGAGACAGAGGGAGATGGGAGGAAAGAATCACAGAGGGAGAGAGGGGAAGAGAGACAGAGGGAGAGGGGGGAAGAGAGACAGATGGAGAGGGGGGAAGAGACACAGAGGGAGAGGGGGGAGACACATAGGGAGAGGGGGGAAAGAAACACAGAGGGAGAGGGGGGAGCGACACAGAGGGAGAAGGGGGAAGAGACACAGAGGGAGAGGGGAGAAAGAGACACATGGGAGGGGGAAAGAGACGCATAGGAGGGAGATAGGGGAAAGAAACACAGGGGAGAGGGGGAAAGAGACACGGGGAGAGTGGTTAAGAGACACAGGGGGGAGAGGGGAAAAGAGACACATGGTAAAGAAACACAGCGGGAGAGGGGGAAATAGACAAAGGGGGAGTGGGAAGAGACACAGGGAAGGTGGAAAGAGACACAGGAGGGAGAGGTGGGGAAGATACACAGGAGGGAAAGAGACACATGGGAGGGAGAGGAGGGGGGAAGAGACACAGGGGAGTGAGAGGAGGGGAAAGAGACACAGGGGAAGGAGTGGAGAGGGGAAGATACACAAGGGAGGGAAATGGGGGGAGACAAAAGGGAGGGGGAACAGACACAGGGAAAGGGGGGCACAAGGGGGGAAGACACAGGGGAGGAGGACAGATACAGGGGATGGAGAGGGGGAAAGAGACACAGGGGAGGGGGGAAAAGATGCATGGGATGGAGACGGGGGAAAGAGACACAGGAGGGAAAGAGACAGAGGGAGAGAGGGGAAGAGAGACAGAGGGAGAGGGGGGAAGAGAGACAGATGGAGAGGGGGGAAGAGACACATAGGGAGAGGGGGGAAAGAAACACAGAGGGAGAGGGGGGAGCGACACAGAGGGAGAAGGGGGAAGAGACACAGAGGGAGAGGGGAGAAAGAGACACATGGGAGGGGGAAAGAGACGCATAGGAGGGAGATAGGGGAAAGAAACACAGGGGAGAGGGGGAAAGAGACACGGGGAGAGTGGTTAAGAGACACAGGGGGGAGAGGGGAAAAGAGACACATGGTAAAGAAACACAGCGGGAGAGGGGGAAATAGACAAAGGGGGAGTGGGAAGAGACACAGGGAAGGTGGAAAGAGACACAGGAGGGAGAGGTGGGGAAGATACACAGGAGGGAAAGAGACACATGGGAGGGAGAGGAGGGGGGAAGAGACACAGGGGAGTGAGAGGAGGGGAAAGAGACACAGGGGAAGGAGTGGAGAGGGGAAGATACACAAGGGAGGGAAATGGGGGGAGACACAAGGGAGGGGGAACAGACACAGGGAAAGGGGGGCACAAGGGGGGAAGACACAGGGGAGGAGGACAGATACAGGGGATGGAGAGGGGGAAAGAGACACAGGGGAGGGGGGAAAAGATGCATGGGATGGAGACGGGGGAAAGAGACACAGGAGGGAAAGAGACACAGGGGAGGGATTTAGAGACACGGGAGGGAGAGGGGGTAAAACACAGGGGGAGGAAGGAGATACAAGGGAGAGAGAGGTGGGGGAAGGAGACACAAGGGAGGGAGGGGAAGGGGAAATGAGACACAAGGGAGAAAGTAGACAGGGGGAGCGACTCGCAATGAGCTCCAAAGGCTCTCATCACAAGACCTGTAAAGTAGACAGTGGGAAAGGCGCTCATTGCGAGGCCAGTAAAGTAGAGGGGATAGGCTCCCATTGTGTGGCAAACAGCATTGCCAGTCTTCACTTTTTATTGCTGTCATTTTTGATGGGAAAGTCGCTAGTTATTAATATAATATTAGTAAATATACTTTCACTTAAAACTTTCAGGAAATGGAAGTCATTTTTGTACAAATGGATGTAGAAACTGGGGGCATGATGGGGCCATTTTTGTTGTTTAGTCGTTCAGTCATATCCAACTCTCTGCGATCCTATGGACTACAGCACACCAGGAACATCTCTCAGCCACTGCTCCTCTGAGCTCCATCAAGCTCATGTTCATTGCTTCAATATCCTCGTCTATCCATTTCCTCCTCTGCTGTCCCCTTATTCTTGTGCCTTCAATCTTTTCCAGCATCAGAGTCTTCTCTAGGGAATCCTGTCTTCTCTATGTATGGACAAAGGCCCCTATTAAATTGTACAAATTGTAGTTACTGGAATCTGTAATGTAGCCCGTACAAGTTACTGCTATTAAATAGCTACCTGTAATCAGTCTGCAGTTTACAGGCTGAAAATCAACTGCGGTTGTCAAAGTCGTTACTCCGACCCAGCTAAGCTATTGATCTGTCAAGCCTGTAAATGTTACAAGCGCTAAAATCGCAAATCGCTTTTAAATTGCTACAATTCCTCAAGCCCTCAAATGCTTTCAAACCCGTAAATGGGAAATGTAATCAAAAACCTTACGAGTACTAGAAAAGACTCGAAAGGAGGTTAAACACCTGATCATAACACTATAAAAGCAAATAAACACACACTACTGTACATTAAAATATGGGAAAAGCGATGAAATACATTAGAATTAATTGCTCAACAGTCTCAAGCTCACAAATCTGCAAAAAAAAATGTTTCTTAAATACTGATTTATTGGATTTTCTTGCAGTCCAAGGGACTCTAAGCCGTTTTCTCCAACACCACAATTCAAATGCGTCAATTCTACGTCGCTCAGACTTCTTTATGGTCCAGCTCTCACATCCGTATGTTACTATTGGGAATATCATAGTTCTAACTATGCAGCGCTTTGTCAATAATGTAATGTCTTTACAATTTACTATCTTTTCCAAGCTTGCCATAGCTCTCCTCCCCAGTACCAAAAGTCTTCTAATTTCATGGCTGCAGTCACCATCTTAAGAGAACTTGGATCCCAGGAAAACAAAGCCTGTGAGTCTTGGGTCCTTCGATGACACTCCTCTTGTGACTTTTCAGCTCCAACACGCCCAGCGGCTGGTGCCAGACGCAGGGCGACAATCACGTGCGTTACTCCCACCGCTTAATACTACCAACCTTGATGTTGATAATACATACCCCTTCCCCAGCAAAATATATAACGGGGACCTAATAACTAACAGACTTAAAGAAGCACATAATCCATCCCCCAGGCAATAAAATAAGAATAAAGGAAATACATAAATATACCCTAATTCTTTCCTATCCCCCTATATATATATAAATAAATAAATATATATATATATATATATATATACAGTCAGGTCCATAAATATTGGGACATGGACACAATTCTAACCTTTTTGGCTCTATACACCACCACAATGGATTTGAAATGAAACGAATGAGATGTGCTTTAATTGCAGACTTTCAGCTTTAATTTGAGGGTATTTACATCCAAATCAGGTGAACGGTGTAGGAATTACAACAGTTTGTATATGTGCCTCCCACTTTTTAAGGGACCAAAAGTAATGGGACAATTGGCTGCTCAGCTGTTCCATGGCCAGATGTGTGTTGTATAATCCCTCATTATCCCATTTACAAGTTGCAGATAAAAGGTCCAGAGTTAATTTCAAGTGTGCTATTTGCATTTAGAATCTGTTGCTGTCAACCCTCAATATGAGATCCAAAGAGCTGTCACTATCAGTGAAGCAAGCCATCATTAGGCTGAAAAAAACAAAACAAACCCATCAGAGAGATAGCAAAAACATTAGGTGTGACCAAATCAACTGTTTGGAACATCCTTAAAAAGAAAGAACGCACCGGTGAGCTCAGCAACACCAAAAGACCCGGAAGACCACGGAAAACAACTGTGGTGGATGACCAAATAATTCTTTCCCTGGTGAAGAAAACACCCTTCACAACAGTTGGCCAGATCAAGAATACTCCCAAGGAGGAAGGTGCATGTGTGTCAAAGTCAACAATCAAGAGAAGACTTCACCAGAGTGATTACAGAGGGTTCAACACAAGATGTAAACCATTGGTGAGCCTCAAAAACAGGAAGGCCAGATTAGAGTTGGCCAAACAACATCTAAAAAAGCCTTCACAGTTCTGGAACAACATCCTATGGACAGATGAGACCAATTATACCAGAGTGATGGGAAGAGAAGAGTATGGAGAAGGAAAGGAACTGATCATGATCCAAAGCATACCACCTCATCAGTAAAGCATGGTGGTGGTAATGTCATGGCGTGGGCATGTATGGCGGCCAATGGAACTGGTTCTCTATTATTTATTGATGATGTGACTGCTGACAAAAGCTGCAGGATGAATTCTGAACCACATTATTTTTATTTTTTATTTTTCTTCCCTCCACCTAAAAGATTTCAGTTTGTTTTTCAATTGAGTTGTACAGTTTATAGGTCACATTAAAGGTGGAAAAAGTTCTGAAATGATGTATCTTTGTCTCATTTTTTTACAGCACAGTAACCTGACATTTTAACAGGGGTGTGTAGACTTTTTATATCCATTGTATATATATATATATATATATATATATATATATATATATATATATATATATTTATATACTACCCCTGTCCCCATAGCACAAAAAAAATCCTACTTTTTTTTTAAGCATCTCTCTCTCTCCCCATCTCTCTCTCTCTCTCTCTCTCTCTCTCTCCATCTCTCTCTCCCCATCTCTCTCTCTACCCATCTCTCTCTCTACCCATGTCTCTCTCTACCCATGTCTCTCTCTCTCCCCATCTCTCTCTTTACCCATCTCTCTCTCTATCCATCTCTCTCTCTCCCCATCTCTCTCTCCCCATCTCTCTCTCTCCCCCTCTCTCTCTCTCCCCATCTCTCTCTCTCCCCATCTCTCTCTCTCCCCATCTCTCTCTCTCCCCCTCTCTCTCTCTCTCTCCCTCTCTCCCCATCTCTCTCTTTCCACATCTCTCTCTCTCCCCATCTTTCTCTCTCCCCATCTCTCTCTCTCTCCCTTCTCATCCCCCATCTCTCTCTCTCCCATCTCTTCCCCCATCTCTCTCTCTCCCATCTCTCTCTCTCTACCCATCTCTCTCCCCATCTCTCTCTCTCTACCCATCTCTCTCTCTCTACCCATCTCTCTCTCTCCCCATCTCTCTCTCCCCATCTCTCTCTCTCTCTCCCCATCTCTCTCTCCATCTCTCTCTCTCTACCCATCTCTCTCTCTCTACCCATCTCTCTCTCTCCCCATCTCTCTCTCCCCATCTCTCTCTCTCTCTCCCCATCTCTCTCCCCATCTCTCTCTCTCTACCCATCTCTCTCTCTCTACCCATCTGTCTCTCATATTATTGCTATTACGATGGGGGCTGCGGCCTCTGATGGTCCCGGGGGGCGGGGCTGGTCCGGGGGGGGGGGGCGGGTCCGGGGGGGGGGGGGGGGGGGGGGGGGGGGGGGGGGGGGGGGGGGGACTCTACGGCAGCCGGGCAGCCGGGCAGCCGTGGGTAGGAAGGAGTGGGAGCCGAGCTAAGAAGAGCCGGGTGACCTTCTATGGAGGAGGGGGGAGCCGGACTGGAGGGATCCGATCCAACCCCGATCCGGATATAGGGGCTGCGGATCAACATGAAGTGACTGAAGAGGGTCTGCGGAGGGGACAGTGACAGCATGGAGGTGAGAGGAGAGAGTGACTGGGGAAGGAGAGAGCGGGGTGTATGGAGGAGGAGAAGGCTTGCCGAGGGACAGGGATAATGCAAAGGCGAGAGTGAGTGTGTGGGGTTAGGAGGGAAGGACAGAGCAGTGTGTATGGTGAAGGAGGCCTGGGGGCACTGACAGCACCGAGATGAGAGAGGAGAACGTGGCTGGGAATGCAGTGTGTGTGGGGACGCCGCACGGCTTTGCGATCAGATTGTTGTCAAACTGCGATTTGTCGCAAAGCGTGACGACGAATCGCAGTTTGACAATTATAATATGTGATACTATAAGGGAGACGCCGAGGCCCCCCTCCCCCAATGACATCCTCCATATGCCACCCAACCTCTACTCACACTTACCCTTATACTTTGAGGGCTGCAGACGCTGGGGTGGTTAAAATCTTGCCTGAAACACTGCCTGCAGCAGTGGGCAATGCTATTTTCCTTGTACTTTTTCTTAAAGGGGCACCAGTCATCAATAGCCTCTTTTCTCCTTTTACTGCACCAGAGCTCCCTCCTCTCTTCCTAGGTGTCAGACTGGTGGTCTTAACTGACACACAGGATGTCCACATTCACTCTCTTCTGCTGGGTTCTCCCCTTGAATCACCGCTTACAGCATCTCCCGCAGCCAAGTTGTCCCATGTAGGGCAGCTTGTTCTTTTATCTGTTCAATCAAAGAGGCCATGGTAAATGCAGACATGGTTGGTGTAAACTCACACGTGCTCCTCACGAACTAACCAGTAAGGGCGGGGAAATCTAGTTTTGCTCCCAGTAAACTCCTCCCTCATGCTGTTACCCATATTTTTAAGTTTGTGTGTATGTATGTTCCCCCACACGACAACTGTTTTTGGCTCCCACACTATCTTGTTGTGGTGAAGTGTCTTGTCTACTGTGAATTATAGCATGGAGGGTCACCCAAGATGTGCAGGTCATAGCAGAGAGGTCAGACAAATCATGGTCCACTGGAGAAGGGACCCGCAACCCACTCCAGTGTCTTTGTCAAGATTAGCTTATGAAGAGGCACAACCAGACACAACATGTACTTGGCTTTCTACAGGTCAATAGGGACATGGGGAGTCAGATACAACTGAACGACTAATCAACAATAATAACAAGTTGCTTATCAATGGAATGACATTCAGAAATAGGCCTTTTGCATGCTGAAGTTTTTTAGCTCATGCACATCTAGACTGAAACCAATGCATGAAGACTCTTAAGAGTAAATAGTAATTATTAGTAAAAAAATTCACTGTAGAAGTAGATTACACTCCATGGTAGATAGATTATGAAGGCTGAATTACAGGCAAAAATTATTAACTTCAATTTACATGAGCTGTAAGGAAATATACTATTTAAAGGCAATCCTACCCTTTTGTGTCTTATACCCTAAAATTGTAAGCTCTTACAGGCAGTGCTGGATCTACTTTTTTTGAGCCCCTGAGAATGAGTAAACAAGGTATGCACATACCCATTTTTGCCTTTTCTGTGCATGTAAGTTCCTTTTCCTGTTGTATCTCTCTTGTTCTAGGTGATTGTCCACTAGTAGCCAGACTATGATCTGCAGCATTTCGTTTTTTCAAACAAGGAAACATTTTTTTATTTTTTTTTAAAAAGGTGCCCCTTACAAGGAAGCACCCCTAGGCGGCTGTCTAGTTGGCCTAATGGGTAATCCGGCCATGCTTACATTGCCCTGTACACCTTTTCTGTGAGTATGAATTTGTTTGTCTTATGTAATTACTGTATCAGCTCTATGTAGAGGTGCAGTATTTGCTTTTACTTTAGAAATTAATGATAATGATTATAATAATCAATTGACAAAATAATGGTGTTTGAAGCATGGGTGAGATGGCGATATTTTTACTGGCGCTATAATTGTTACCTTCGTGCATGACGAAATCAAGCTTGAACGAGATAGCTGCACCAGTATAGTGTCTGAAAGTAAAGTCATGCTGGAACAGCATGGAACTGAGTGGGTTTTCACCATGTGTGGGTCACATAGAAATGCTATAGGAATTTAGCAACTGAATGAAGATGATGAGTTTAATTTTCCCAATCCCTTTATTTGCCTTTCCAAGTGGGAGGTCTGCTGAGCTGCAATCTTCAGGGAATCCACTATATATATACCAGTTTGATGGGGGGTCTGGGGATTTACTGTAATTGTTAGAGTGTTATATATTTTGCTTTTTAGACACAGAGTTCCCAGAGTTTAAGAAAAATTGTGCCTGTGGGCAAGCAATGATTGTTAACAGTAATAAAGAAGCTGTGACCTTGTTAACTTTCAAATTATTTCTATCATTATTTGTATTCATTTCGGTATGGGTTTGTTAGACATCCGCTATAATAGTTATGAGCTTGTGAGTAACGCCTGAGCGGTGCATTCTGCGCAGACGTTACTCACAAGTTACTACTGCTAATTAACCGCAAATCGAGCAAAGATCTGCAAAAAGAGAAACACATAGAGATCACAGTGAAAGAGAGCACACACTCAAAGAGAGGGTGCTCAGAGAGAGATAATGTCCACAGAGAGGGTGCACAGAGAGAGACAGAACAGACAATTGATCATGCAGTGCCTTGCAAAAGTATTCGCCCCCTTGACTTTTTATCTATTTTGTTACAGTACAGCCTTAAGTTCAATGTTTTGTTAATCTGAATTTTATGTGATGGATCAGAACACAATAGTCTAAGTTGGTGAAGTGAAATGAGAAAAAAATATACATAAAACTATTTTTTAGAAACAGAAAACAGAAAATTGGCATGTGCGTATGTATTCACCCCCTTTGTTATGAAGCCCATAAAAAGCTCTGGTGCAACCAATTTAGTGAAATGATGTCCACCTGTGTGCAATCTAAGTGTCACATGATCTGTCATTACATTACATATACACAGCTTTTTTGAAAGGCCCCAGAGGCTGCAACACCTAAGCAATAGGAACCACTAACAAAACACTGCCATGAAGACCAAGGATCTCTCCAAACAAGTAAGGGACAATGTTGTTGAGAAGTACAAGTCAGGGTTAGGTTATAAAAAAATATCCAAATATTTGATGATCCCCAGGAGCAACATCAAATCTATCATAACCAAATGAAAAGAACATGGCACAACAGCAAACCTGCCAAGAGACGTCCGCCCACCAAACTCACGGACTGGGCAAGGAGGGCATTAATCAGAGAGGCATCACCGAGACCTAAGGTAACCCTGGAGGAGCTGCAGAGTTCCACAGCAGAGACTGGAGTATCTGTACATAGGTCCACAATAAGCCGTATGCTCCATAGAGTTGGGCTTTATGGCAGAGTGGCCAGAAGAAAGTCATTACTTTCAGCAAAAAACAAAATGGCACATTTTGAGTTTGCGAAATTGCATCTAGAGACTCCCAAAATGTATGGAGGAAGGTGCTCTGGTCTGATGAGACTAAAATATAACTTTTTGGGCCATTAAATAAAATGCTATGTCTTGCGCAAACCCAACACATCACCCAAAGAACACCATCCCCAACATAATGCTGTGTGGATGTTTTTAAGCAGCCAGGACTGGGAAACTGGTCAGTGTTGAGGGAAAGATAGATGGTGCTAAATACAGGGATATTCTTGAGCAAAACCTGTACCACTCTGTGCATGATTTGAGGCTAGGATGGAGGTTCACCTTCCAGGAGGACAATGACCTCAAACAAACTGCTAAAGCAACACTTGAGTGGTTTAAGGGGAAACATGTAAATGTGTTGGAATGGCCTAGTCAAAGCCCAGACCTCACTCCAATGGAAAATCTGTGGTCAGACTTAAAGATTGCTGTTCACAAGCGCAAACCACCCAACTTGAAGGAGCTGGAGCAGTTTCGCAAGGAGCAATGGGCAAAAATCCCAGTGGTAAGATGTGGCAAGCTCATAGAGACTTATCCAAAGCGACTTGGAGCTGTGATTGCCGCAAAAGGTGGCTCTACAAAGTATTGACTTTAGGGGTGAATAGTTATGCACATTGACTTTTTCTGTTATTTTGTCCTATTTGTTGTTTGCTTCACAGTAAAAAAAAAAAAAAAACATCCTCAAAGTTGTGGGCATGTTCTGTGAATTAAATGATGAAAATCCATGTTAATTCCAGGTTGTGAGACAACAAAGCACGAAAAATGCCAAGAGGGTGAATACTTTTGCAAGGCACTGTAACATATGATACTGTCATTTATGATGGGCAAGTTACTAATGTTAATATATTAGTTGACACTTTTGAAATCTGCACAGTTTTTTTTATTTTTAGTCTCTGGTCCTTTAAGACAAGCCTGGAAATGACAACATATATTAATCTTGTCTGTGCACCATTATACAATGCATGAAAATCATATCAGTAAACTGTATGCTGGCAAATGTAAATAACATTGCGTTTAAGAAAAATGTATCCAATTTCTATTAACAATACTGTATAATGCAATTTTCCTTTTTACATAAATACTTGGCAGTTATAGACGAGTCAATGGCAAAAAATGTAAATTGATTTATGATTCATAAATGATTTTCTAGATAATTGTTTCATATTGAGTTGGATTCAATGATCCATGTTTACATACTTGCTCAAAACCTTTAATTAAACTGTAGCTGTGATTTCTAGCGTATTAATAATTTATTACATGGTTCGAGATTGTTACATTACTATTACTGCTGCTAAGATATAGATTCAACTGAACTGCACCAAAATGATTATGTGTTATATATATTGAGCACATCTACATGTGCCAAGCGGACAAAATTGCTTAGTAAGCAGCAGTGATTCCTGGCACTGGACCCAAATCCAACACTATTTTTAAAGAACTGTATACAAATTTCAAAAGAACAACATTAAAAGGGTAAAGAAATATGAATGTGATACTATTTGAACCTAGTTTTTATGTCATGACCCAGAATTCTTAGCTGTGCATTAAGAACTAAGTAATTCTGTAAGAAAACTGATCTATTGCTTTCTTTTTGTATCTACATTGTTTGTTAAATAAAAAGTTGCTAAGCAAAATTATTTTGGATGTGATTTAATAGATGTATTAAATTAAATATAACTAAGCTCATGTTTAAGATGTTTAAAAAATCACTGTAACTGTATAGCCCCAAAACAGCTGATGTTACATAGTTACATATTAATTAAGGTTGAAAAACGTAGGTCCATCAAGTTCAACATTTTTAGATCTCCTCTGATCTGCAATATGCGAAGTAGTTGTTAATTGATCCAGAGGAAGGCAAACAGAAAAAAAAACAGTGAAACTTTGCCAATTGTCTCAAAAGGGAAAATATTTTTTCTTGACCCCAGATACTGGCGATCGGACTCTTTCCTGGATCAATACTCCCTCTCTAATTATCCAGGATAACCCTGAATGCCCTTTTTACTAGAAAATATTTCCAACCCCTTTTTAAAGTTATCTATCGAATCTGCTGTCACTACCTCCTTTGGTAGAGAATTCCACAGATTAACCATCCTTACCATGAAGAACCCTTTTCTTTCTTTAAGGTGGAAACTTTTTACTTCTAACCTCCAATGATGCTCTCTTGTCAGTTGAAAACCTCATGGCACAAAAAGTTCCCTTTATAAAGACTTGTATTGAACCTTTTTTCCAGCTCTAAAATGGCCTTTTTATGAAGTGATGCCCAAAATTGTACTCCATATTCCAAATGAGGGTGTACTAGGGATTTGTATAGACCGAATTATATTTGCTTCCCTTTCTTCTACACTCTTCTTAATTCATGCTAATATTTTACTTGTCTTTGCAGCTGCTGCTTGGCATTGAGCACTGGTGGTTGTCCACAAACACTCCCAAATCACTTTCAAGATCTATAGCCCTAGATTTCCTCCATTAAGATTATAAATTGCATGGTGATTTTTCCTTCCCAGATGCATAACTTTACATTTATTTTTTATTAAATCTCATCGGTCATTTCCAGTAGATGCCCATTTCTCTAATTTATGCAAATCCCTTTGAATGGAGGTACATCATTTTCTGATCCAATTACCTTGCACAACTTTGTGTCATCAGCAAAAATGGAGACACTACTTTCCAATCCACCTTCTAAGTCATTAATAAATATGTTAAAAAGGAGAGGACCTAATACTGATCCCTGAGGAACCCCACTTACCACATTAGTCCAATTGGAGTATGTTCCATTTACAACAAGCCTTTGATTCCTGTTTTTTAGCCAGCTCTCAAATCATGAGCAGATATTTACTGCAATTCCTGTATCCCTTAGTTTGCACATTAGTCTTCCATGTGGCACTGTATCAAAAGTCTTTGAAAAATCCCAAAAGACTACATTGCCTTGATCCAAGTTACTACTAACCTCCTCATAGAAACAAATTAGATTTGTTTGACATGACCTATTTCTCATAAATCCATATTGACTCCTGCTTATAATCTTGTTTAAACATACATATTCTTGTATACTATCCCTTGTTAACCCTTCTAAAAGCTTCAGATACTTGCTCCAACTCCTGCCAGTTCACGTTTTTAGTGAAAATTGTATATATCTAGTTCTCAGTAGACTTTTTGGACATTGTTTCCTTGAGCATGTGATTGAGATGGGATAAGATTTTCATAGGCTTCTCAAATTAGAACTGGCACGGGAGGAGGAATAGCTGAACTCTGGTGTCCTGTTTAACAATAATAAATTGAGTTTGCATATTATAAGCATTTGTTTTTAAGTTTGAGGATTCCATAGCGAGAGAAAAACAAGATGATTTACACCAGAGAGGCCTAATAATGTTTAGATAAAACATTACATATATGTTTACAGGTGAAAACATAACTTTTGCCTTATTTGAGACTTAATCTTTAAATGGGAGTGGGATTTATCATTGCTACTGTACGTCATCAAACAAAGCATACATTTAAAAAAAATGTCCGTTTTTAAAACTGATGAGCATTTAACTGTTGTATAGGAGTTTTATTATTATTCCTCCATCTGCCCTCCTTCATTTTTGTGTTTGCATCCTCGGGTTCTAAAACTCCAAGGGAAAAAAAGCCTAATGTAATATTGCACTGAAGAGAGTATAAAAGCATGGAAGATTTTCATTAATTGACACTTCAGGACTTGGGACCTTTCCAGCCTTTTCTTCTCATGTGCTCAATATATCAATATATATCAAACAGTGGAGGAGATACAGCCGGTGATGGTAGTGCAAAGCACCCCTGTGGGCTTCTATTTACCTTGATCGGCTGCACTACAGTTCTGTGCTTCCTCTGCTCCTCCCCTGACGGGAGCGTCTTTTTCGACGCAGGACTTAGACGACTGTGTCTGAAGCGGCATATGCTAATGACATGATCTCCGACACAGCCAGAAGTCGGCGCTGCAGGGGAAAGGGCAGCAGGAGCTGAACGACTGAAAGTAGGAAGAGAGGGGAAAGGGGTAAAGGGAGGAGGAGGGGGGGGGGAATGAGGTAGGAGGAGAAGGGGGAATGAGGCAGGAGGATGATTAGGGGGAAGGAGGGAGGAAAGGGAGGATAAGTGGGGGGAAAGGAGGAGGATAAGGTGGGAAAGGGAGGAGGATAAGGGGGAAGCGGGGAAAGAGGGGGGAGAGACACAGGAGAGGGAGAGGGGAAGAGGGGCGGAGAGACAAAGGGGAGGGAGCGGGGGGAAAAACACAGGGTAGGGAGAGCAGGGAGAAGAAAGGGGGGAACAAGAGATATGGGAGAAAGAGGGCTGAAAAGAGACATAGGGGAGGGAGGGGGGAAGGAAACACAGGCAAGGGAGAGGGGGAGAGTCACAGGGGAAGGGAGAGGGGTGAAGATACACATGGGGGACATGGGAGGGAGAGGAGTGAAACAAGACACAGGGGAAGGAGGGGGTAAAATGAGACACAGGGAAGTGGAGGTAAAAAGAGACAAAGGGCAGGGAGGGGGAAAGAGACACAGGGGAGAGGAGGAAAGAGAGCCAGGGGAGGGGGGAAGAGACACAGGAGAGGAGGAGAAACACAAGGGAGGGAGAGGGGGAAAAAGACACATGGGCGGGGGGAAGAGACACTGGAGTGGAAGTGGGGAAAAGACACAGGGGAGGGGAGAAGAGGCACAGGGGAGGGGGGAACAGACACAGGGGAGGGAGAAAGGGAAGAGACACAGAGGAGGGAGGTCGAAGAGACACTGGTGGGGTGGGGGGAAGAGACATGAGGTGGAAAAGACAGGGGAGGGAGAGGGGGTAAAAACACAGGGGAGAAAGGAGACACAAGGGAGGAAGTAGACAGGGGGAGAGACTTGCAATGAGCGACAAAGGCGCTCATTTAGAGCCACGCACTGAGCGCCAAAGGCGCTCAACACTGGGCTTGCGATGAGCGTCAAAGGTGCTCACATTGGGTGGCAAACAGCATTGCCAGGCTTAAAATGTTATTCCCGTCATTTTTGACAGGAAAGTAGCTAGTATATATATATAAAAATATAAATAAATATATATATATATATATATATACATAAATATATGTGTGTATATATATATATATATATATGTACTTTATATATTTATTTAATATATACTCATAATCTATTTATATTTATAATCTAGTTATAATCTAACAGAGATATATATATATATATATATAATTTGTTAATATATATTTATAATCTATATTGCATATATACATATGTAATATGATATATAAATATATATATATATATCGCACCAGAAGGGTGGAAGTGAGGAGGGGGCCCAAATTGTTTTTTGCAAAAGGTATGGTACATTTTTTGTCCCCCACATCCCCCCAGTTCCTACACCCATGCCGCTAAGTTTATACCTGCACTGTCAGGTACTCAGAATGACAAGTTAGCATATTGGGAAGCACATTAGCATAAACGATTTGCAGAACCAATACCGAAAATCTCAGGAATGATTTACTATAGAGAAGAAAGTAGTGCAAAGTATAAACAGTTTTTAATGCTCTTGATGATGAAACCAACTTCCTGTTGGGTGACACTGTGACTTTAATATGTTAGAAATATTGTGTTTTCGAAAACATGAAAATACACATATTTTAGAAATGTTTCAGGGTTTTTATGCAAGCTGGTTAATTTTTCACAAACCCCATGAGATGTTCAACATCTGCTTCTCAAAGGAACATTTCTGTACTTCATTATGACCTAAGGTGGTGTAAGCATATGCCTTCTGTTGTTTTAGAAATGGAGGTTACCTCATTAAACACCGGATGAAAGGCAGACATCCTTATCTTAAATGGGCCATTGCTATAGTGGCAAATATATTTACAAGTTTAGTTATCAGACTTTTTGATAGTTTCTGAGAATCACACTTAGGTTTTGTCTGTTTGCTTCATCAGTCATGTCCTACTCTCATTTGCCACTACACACCATGCTGATCCACTTGGTATTCATGGCAGAGATAGTGGAGTGAGTTGTCAGTTCCTTCTCAGGTGGGCCGTAGCATACAACTACTGGTATCCCCAGGTAAACTCCCATCCAAGTACTGACCAGGCACAACCCTGCTCGGGTTCAGGATGGTGTGACCTCTTGGTTCCCTGACTAGAATCAAACACAGGTCACAGCAGTGACAGCACCAAATCCTACCCATCGGACCACCAAGGAACCTGACCCTTAGGTACTGTGATGCAATATAAGCATTTCTGTGTAAGAAAGAGTCTTGTTTTAGTGAATTGTGTCTTGGTGTGTTTGACTAACTGCCCGTTTGTCTGTCTATATTTGTTTTTTCTCTTTGTCTCTTTGCCTTTTTGTTCCTCTTTGTGAAAATATGTAGCCCTTATTCCCAGCAGGTTATATACATGCCACCGTAATGCGCTAAAATCAAGAAGTAGAGGTTTTATTTAGGCATTTGTCATTAATAAAATCCATATTCAACTATTCATAAACAAAATATTAATCTAATAAAAGATTCTGCTGTTGCCCATTATAAGGCCAATGGGGTGAGACGGCTTTGGCAGTGCTAAATTTTCAGGCACAAGGTTATATTAACACAATATGCTCTAATGGCTAGACACTGGTTGTGCTGGCTGTGGGATCCCTTGGCAAAAAAGCTTTTATTGGGAGGGCAGCCATTGGATTAATGCTTGACCTCTAATTTAATCAGATTATTCATAAAACCATTCAGACCTGTCTGTTAGTCGAATACCCCCCACTCCAACTTGGTAATTTTATCAGGGGGAAAGCAAGCAGCCCAACTGGTGGCTGACGGACGAATATTTGAAAGTTAATTTAATATTGAGTATTAATATTGAGACTTATAATAGACACACTGAGCTGCTTCATTGTATAGTTGGCAATCCCAAATACCCAATGCTTCAATAGGATTTATTCATTAATTGTAGACTATTTTGGAATAACAACCAATTGTAAACATCTTTATTTATCTGAAAATATTAAATTTCAATTCATTAATGGAGTGATTAGGACTCCAATATTTATGGATAATGTATAATTACCAAAAAACAAATATCACATAAAAATACATTCTGTTAGATCTTAAAAAAATAAAATGTAGGGCTGTATATATTTCTATTTTTAGCATATATTTATTGTGTTTTCTGTATTACTTTCCAGCTGAATCAGTTACCCTGGAAACCTTTATTGGCTGGTGATGTGAATGCCAGTACAATAAACTTTTGGTAAGTAATTCTAGCTTTCAGTATTGAACTTTTCAAAAGCTGAACACATATAAAGTCACTGTTCTGTTGGAAAAGAGAGAATAGAATTGTCTATGACAAGTAGAGTGGGCTGTCAGTGTAGGCCGATAAATATATTAAAAAGGCTTTTCTTGTATTCCTAACAGTAGTGATCAGTTGATATTAGATTCTATGCCAAGGTTAAAGTGACCCAAATTAGATTTTTATTTCTTATCTCTCAGTTCAGTGATGCTCTTGTAATTCAGATGTATGCTCTTTGATGTAAAACTTATTAATGATTGACTTTGAAACGTGATGGGAGAAGAAGTGCAATCTTACTAATCAGGTGTACAGTATATATATGACGTATATAAAATTACGGCAATAAAATTGTAAGGCAGGTAATGCTGTTTGCCACACAAAGTATTTCGAGCCTCTACCCTCGTGTACTTTTGGTCATCTGAGCACCTTTGACGCTCATTGGAAGCCCGCACTAAACACCTTTGGCGCTCATCGGGAGCCTCTCCCCTTGTGTACTTTTGCTCCTTTGAGCACCCTCGGCACTCATTGTGAGCCCTGTGCTGAGCGCCTTCTGCCCTCATTGCGATCCTCTCCCCTGCCCTTTTTTTTTAATATATATATATATATATATATATATATATATATATATATATATATATATATATATATATTTTAATGTTAATTATTTAATTAGTTAACTAATAAATTAATATACTTTACCTATTTGTAATTAATATATCCAGCAATCAATATCCTGAAGAGCTAACAATCTTCCTGGACTACATTAGGAGTGTTGCTGACCTGAGGTGTAAGTGTCAGCAATGTGTCAAGTGTGCAGTGTAAATAGGCTGTGTGCGCGAGGGTAGTTGTGTAAATCGGCATTTTAGAATGGTAATGTTATTAGTTGCAAGTTAGTGTTGTAAAATGGCCGTGATTGTCTATGTGTTACGCGGGTGTGGATCAGTTTCTGTCCTTCCTAACAGTGTATTTTGTACCTTGTACGTTCCTGGATAAAAGGCTTATGTGCTTGGCATTGTTTTGCGTGGTTAGGGGTCTGCCATTTTTTTTCTCGCTTAGCCGATTTATAAGTCCCGAAAATGCTTAAATTCAACTTAAATTTGCGTGCAACCTCACTCCCAGACGTCCTGGCTGTCCCCCAGTGCTCTGTGTCATATTTTTTTTTTATCGAATGTCCTGCTTTTCTGGGGGGTTTTTGTACCGAGAGTGAGGCGCCCTTGAGCCTCCACCTCCGCAAATGTGGAAACTCACATTAAAAAATATATATATATTTACAAAAATGTGAGCGGTGTACTCACTTTTGGGATATACTATATATATATATATATATATATATATATATATATATATATATGTGTGTGTGTGTGTGTGTTGGAGTCTGACTAAGAGCATAATTACACAGGGAAAAAGTCATTATGCTAGTTTTTAATTATAAAAAAACTTCTGTTGCACCCTAGCAGCATCCACGACACGCTTATGGAAGTTGTTTGTGTAAGAGGGGATTTACTTTTCTGGAGAGCAATACAGTAGACCCTCAACATTAGCAGGGGTTCTGTTCCTTTACCCATGTTTTGGCCCTTGAGAAAGGGTCTAGGTGTTGGGTGGCTGCATTTGGGCCGTCTGCTAGGGCCCAAGCATCCTTTTGAGGTGGGGTTTTGCATCCCCCTCCGCACCTCAGCACAGGGCTTCCTGGTCAGATCGTGCATGATTATAGTGAGAAAAAAAACATGAATTTCGAATCCGCGAGAGTCAAACTCGAGGATGTCGAGGGAGGCCTGTAGTTTAATTTCCTGATGCAAGCAACCTGCTTCTGGGGGAGGCGGGGGGAGGTGTTATCAATTTCAGTCAAATCTAATTTTCAATCAAAGCTTTCTGGCTTCTCCATGTTTTCTTCTCCCCCACCCATGCTCCCCTGATAGATAAACACACTATCATGATCCAGCTCTCAGGAAGTGTTGTAATAAAGACAAAATTGATTCTACTACTACTACTACTTACTTATCACCACATAATCTGATTTCCCCCCAAAATGTATTTAATTCTTATTTACACGGCTGCTCATGCTGTTAGTTTATAACATGATTTACAAACAAGTGAGTTGCGGGCTCCCGTTCATCTACAATTACGATGGTATTCAATTGCTCAAGCCCACAAGTTACTGTCTCAAAGCCGAAACCGTAAACCATGCACTGGTTCGGAGAAGTTCATGGTGGGAACATCATCAATTAAGCAAGCCCGTAACCTCCCATTTCGAATCAACCAATATAAAAAGGGACTGTCATTATTACGGCAGTAAAACATGGAGGTTGTATGTATATAAAGTTACGAGTTTAACCATCGCCATTTTTTCAAGGCCGTAACTCGGAAGCCGTTCAGAGCCTGCAAAAAGACGCCAATTGAATAGCAAATTAGCTTGCAGCCTCACTTACGGGCTCCCGGATCGCCCGAAAGCTCAATTGAAAATGGCCCTTATTCTCTTTCCAGAATAGAGTTTGGTGCATGTACTCATACCAAAGAACACATTTTAGCTCAGTGTTAGAATAGAGGCACTGAAACCCCCGTTCTAATGCTTGGTTTCTATTTACCACTTCCACTATGTTCCAAAATGGAATTGATCTTTTGCTTCCAACTTTAGTCAATCTACTACATCACTGTTAATAATATCTGCAAGACCTTGCCATTCCTGATCTAACTCCCTCTCGAACATTTGCATCCTATCAGTATTCCTAGATTCAAACTTCTCTCAGATGAAGTTATAACATTTAGAGATATTATGTTCAGTATGTTCTTCTAGGCACAATCATTCAAATCTGGTTAGATCTCTCTTTCACTCTATTTTATAGTTTGTAGCCCATATAGATGAGTGTCGGGAAATGAGACTCAACCATGCGTTATCAGGAACTCAAAGATATTATGTAAATTGTCCACAGACTTCAAAGTCTCTCTGTCATAGAGATCTGAAACAATTTTTATGTCCCATTCTTCCCAGTTAGAAATATATATTGGGTTATAATTTTGTACCTCTTGCAGATTCTGAAATGATCACAAATCACCTGCTACAGGCAAAAGCAAAATCACTCTTTGAAAAAAAAAATTCAGTTTTATCCTTTTGTTCCTTTAGTAATATTGACCCCACATGACAAAAACAAAAGTTGCCATTAATAAATATGAGTATGTGGAAAGACTGATAATAGCTGTGAATTCAAAACATTGTTAGTTTACTTCTATTTAATTTACACCATGCACTGCCACACTTAAATATTGACACTTTGGGCCCAATTTGGACATTTCCACTTAGGGGTGTACTCACTTTTGTTGCCAACGGTTTAGACATTAATGGCTGTGGGTTGAGTTATTTTGAGGGGATAGCAAATGTACACTGTTATACAGTCTGTACACTTACTACTTTACATTGTAGCAGAGTGTCATTTCTTCGGTGTTGTCAAATGAAAAGATATAATAAAATATTTTAAAAAATGTGAGGGGTGTACTCACTTTTGTTAAATACTGTATATATACTTTTGTGAAATACTGTATATATATATATATATATATATTTATATATATATATATATATATATATATATATATATATATACAGTATATATATTATACAAACACAAAATAAACATTTTGTATATTAACTCTATAAATACAGTTGTCACATCTATTGAATTTCAACAAATATAAACAAAAACAAAAATAATATATAAATATAATGTGTCCTTACTGCACTTACAGCACTTGTTCTCACTGATTATAACAATTGTTGTAGAGAAATTCAAATATTCATACATTATTCAGTGTATATATGTATAGCATTTATGATATGTGATATTTGGATAGATTTAAGCTCTGAACCAGTACTTTTTGAATGCTATTATGTTGCTGATCCACATGCGTGTCCCAATAAACTGTACAGATTTAGAGGCCTCTGTGTTTGGATATCATGACTGGGTTTTGGAGTAGAATGTTGGGTCTGTGGAGATGTTTTTCTACAACATTTGATAAGCCAAGCCAGGAGTGCTCTAATTGTCCATAGATAACACCCCAAGCTTCAGGAATTTGTGGGGGAGACGCTTGACAACTAATCATGGCCAAAATTAGAGGTGAGCGAGCCGCCTTGGTGAAAATCTTTGTGTAGGATTGCTTGTCAATCATCCCTTCTAGGGGAGACAGAATCTTGTAGGAGTGACGGGACAAGTCGCACAAAATTAACCCACCCAGACTGACCTCTACCCTGAACCTGGTATGATTGCACTTTTTTGTTTGTTGTTGATAACCTAAAAATGCTGATTAGTGATATTAAGTAAAATAGTGTAATTAACAGAAGTAGAATTGATTAAGATATTGTGCCTGTGAAGGTGTTAATTACTGAGACTAGATTAAGAGATATTAAGAGATATTGTACCTGATGAGGTGTTACATTAAGAAATGCTGTAGAAAGGTGTGTCTTCCTTTAAAGGCGAGTAAAGGTGTGCCTCACTAGAAAGGCGCAAAGTTATGCCTCCCTATAAAGGCGAGAATTCTCTAGACTGGTTTTTGAGAAGCAGTGCTGATTTGATGAGGGCTAGAAATTGGACTTGCTAAATAATTTCAAATGGCGTTGGAGTGAAACATTAACTGTTTGCTAAAAACAGCAAATTATTTGGGCCCATGTATGTTTTGTGAGAACTGAGTGTGAGTGCCGTGTGCAGTGAGATGTGAGAAATTGAGAGAGAATGAGGGTTTGTCCCTCCATTTTGTTCATTATCTGGAAGTGTGTGAGCTATATTAAGAGCTGTGTGCGAACACTCTGAATTATCTTATGTTTTTTTTCTTTGTATAGCACATGCTATGTTCTAAGTAAGTTGTATTTTAATTGTTGCATGTTGCTTTAAGAGTTAGGAGGAGAAACAGCACAGCACTGCCCCCCCCCCCCCCCCCCACCTCCTCTGCACTGCCACTGTCCAACCCCCCCCCCCCCTTGTCCTTACACCTTTTATGCTTAAAAGTGTTTTTTGCAAAATGTGCATGTTATCTGTTCTGCGTTTGCTTTTTTTTTGTCCATATTCTGTTTTATTTTGCAGAAGATTGCTTTATTTTACATGGTATTATTATTATTATTATTATCTTTATTTATATTGCGCCAACATATTCTGTAGGGCTGTACAGGGGTTTAGTACATGGCAAAAAACAAACTTAACACCTTATAAAGAATGGAGGGCCCTGTTTTTGAGCATATAATCAACTGTACATAGTGCTTGTTTCCAAGACACGGACACACAATTAAAAACTTGCAAACTTACAATCTACAATGGTAGAGCATGCCTTGCTTTCTGTGACAAGCGCGTGGGAGACATGTAATGCAGATTAGCCCCACCCGTAGGAATTTGACACAACGCCAAGAATTTAGCTCATGAATTAGATTTTTTTCTCTTAAGGTGGTTTAAAATTATTAGGAAAGAAAATAATTAACTGGGATGTCTCTTGTTTTTTGGAGGTTGGAAGATTTTTTTAAGTGAGTTTAGCACATGATTGAATGTTTGTGGAAAGGTTTTCCAGGTGATAGGAGGTGTAGGTAGAAACAGGGCTGAAAAGAGAAAGAGTAAATCCTTTGTGTGAAGTTGGCTCCTTAAACAGGATTTTGCAAGTGATTAAGAGGGACATTGGGTATATGAATTTGTCCAATGTGAGGTCATAAATGAATGTTTTTTTAATTAATTGCAAAGAGTAATTAATGGAAACGAGAAACAGGCAGTTAGTAGATAGATTTTAGTTGTGTTAAATTTAGTTTTTTTATGAGTGTATATGTATTCTTATGATTTAATTATGTTTTTGTTTTAGTGTAGTGTCTTTGCCAAAAGTGCAGTTATAAGACCCTCCCTTCCCCATAAGTTTTGTTTTTTCAACCCCCCCTTGTATCCTTAAAGGTATAGAGCGTGCAGTGAAAGTTGTCCCTATTAAGGTGAAAGAATGTATTATAATGAGTTTCTTATGTAGATCAGATTGCCCGTGCACAGAGTAAATGTCTACCTGCCCACCTAATAAGAAGCATTGTGTTGTTATTTACTGCTAGTAATAAGAGTGACATACCCTGTTGTGATCCCAGGTGCACGGTCTGCACCAGCCCTGGTTCCACCCCTCTGTTGGAAGTGTAATAATGTTTGTTATGGAAATATTGACGAGATAAAGGATTTAATGAGTAAGTTAAACAGTTATATCAGTGAAATTATACTTGGTTATAGAAAATATTGTGTATTTATCCCCAAAAAAGTGTCATATGTAACTTGAGAAATTGGTTTTATGTCATATATATTTTTAGGTTTGATGCACATATATTTTGTTTTATTTTGATTCTTTTGGTCCAATTATGTTTAGTATTAGTTATATGTAAATATATTATATTTACCCTCTCTCTAATTTTGGAACAATTGTGTCACTCATTTGTATATCATTAGTTGCCGCTTTTCTCTCCATATTATTCTGATATGTAAATATATATATATATGATTTGCTAAATTTGGTTGGTTTTGTTCTTGATTCTTACAAGGTGATTTAAGGCGATCTATGTGCATATAAAGTATTCTGTGAGCTCACAATTATTTAATTATATGCTCTATGTTGTTTAACTTGTCTGGATCCTAATTATGTTAAATTTATCAGCAGCTTTTTATGCTGTATGACATTTTTGGAGAAAATATGTCACAACAGTGACAATACCAAGAGCTGGTGCTCCCTCCAAAATTGATGAAAAGACGAGAAGAAAACTGGTCTGGGAAGCTACCAAGAGGCCTACAGCAACATTAAAGGAGCTGCAGGAATATCTGGCAAGTACTGGCTGTGTGGTACATGTGACAACAATCTCCCGTATTCTTCATATGTCTGGGCTATGGGATAGAGTGGCAAGACAAAATCCTTTTCTTATGAAGAAAAACATCCAAGCCAAGCTACATTTTGCAAAAACACATCTGAGGTCTCCCAAAAGCATGTGGGAAAAGGTGTTATGGTCTGATGAAACCAAGGTTGAACTTTTTGGCCATAATTCCAAAAGATATGTTTAGCGCAAAAACAACACTGCACATCACCAAAAGAACACCATACCCACAGTGAAGCATGGTGGTGGCAGCATCATGCGTTGGGGCTTTTTTTGTTCAGCTGGAACTGGGGCCTTAGTTAAGATAGAGGGAATTATGAACAGTTCCCAATACCAGTCAATATTGACACAAAACCTTCAGGCTTCTGCTAGAAAGCTGAACTTCATCTTTCAGCCTGACAACGACCCAAAGCATATATCCAAATCAACAAAGGAATGGCTTCACCAGAAGAAGATTCAAGTTTTGGAATGGCCCAGCCAGAGCCCAGACCTGAATCTGATTTAAAATCTGTGGGGTGATCTGAAGAGGGCTGTGCACAGGAGATGCCCTCACAATCTGACAGATTTGGAGTGTTTTTGCAAAGAAGAGTGAGCAAATCTTGCCAAGTCAAAATGTGCCATGCTGATAGACTCATACCAGTTTAAAGGTGTGCATACTTATGCAACCATATTATTTTATTTTTATATTTTTTCTTCCCTCTACCTAAAAGATTTCAGTTTGTTTTTCAATTGAGTTGTACAGTTTAT
The DNA here is from genome assembly GCA_027410445.1 of Discoglossus pictus. NCBI lineage: Eukaryota > Metazoa > Chordata > Amphibia > Anura > Alytidae > Discoglossus > Discoglossus pictus. Next base: position 57,802,174 of record CM050163.1, read on the forward strand.
AGGTCACATTAAAAGTCTAAAAAGTTCTGAAATGATTTATCTTTGTCTAATTTTTTTACAGCACAGAAAACTTACATTTTAACAGGGGTGTGTAGACTTTTTATATCCACTGTATGTTCTGATTGTGATGTGGCTCATGATGCTCTGAAGAGATATTTGCTTTCTCTCCTGGAATAATAACTGAATATTTGTGTTCATATAGGGAACTAATGCCCAGATCATATTGTTACATTTCTGTGCCAGGATTGTTCATTGTGTCTGACAGACAGTGTGATAAAGTTGTTTATGGAAAATATAATCTGAAATCTGATCAATTTCTGATTAATCTTTGTGTTTATATGCCTTCAGCCATTTTGGATAATTGTTAATAAGCGTTTTATTTAGATCTGGTTCCTAATTATGTTAATTTTTTTTTTTTATATTTACACGTAAATATAGTAATTGGAATATTGAAAAAAGATAAAGAGAGAGATTATTTAAGGTGTTATTACAGTTAAACCCGTTTAAAAGAATATATAATGTGTAAATTATTAAATACATTGAAGCTGCATGCTATAAAAAATTTTTTTTAACATTATACTGGATACTGGACAAATGTTCTGTGTTTTCAGAAAGCTCTGTCTCACTTCCAAGGTCATACGATGAGATGTTTTGGTGAAGAAAAAAAAGCAGTTTTGTTTCTGCTTAAAGGGAACAAAACAGTTTGGGATATGATCCCATGTAGAATTATAGAAGGAGTGGCGTACACTATTTTTAAGATAATATTTAGGAGTGCAGGTACCTGTTCCAAATACATGATAATAAGTATTAAGGTTTTAAGATAACAATTGACAAGGTAAATTATTTCATAGGTTATGATAAGCATACAGGATAGTCAGAAATGTCAACTGACTAAGAATGTATTTTTTATTAGTTTTCTTTTTTTCTAAAGTTTTGTTTTTCCTTTTTTTAATTTTGGAATTTGCTGGTCCATTTTTCTGACCAGATTATTTATTAGTTGTAATTTGTTCAGCTCAGTAAAGCTACCCTCATGTTGACATTTCTCTCTGTCGGAATAAATGTGGTATGTGCATAATCCCTATCTACTGACTACTGTACAGGTGGATATCGGAAAATACTCATATCACTAGAAATCAGTGTATCTGGTTACAGAACCTTAGCATAACAATTCTGTTTTATTTCTGTGTGTTATGTACTGTTTTATTTTTCCATGTTGGACAAATACTGTTAAATTGTGATATCTATTCCGCTTGGCCAATTCCCAGCGCAGATGACGGCCATTGTGCAAATAAGTAGAGAATTGGGAAAATCTTTTCAAGGTATTTCTAGGCCTCTAAGAAAGAAACATGATAAGAGGTGGATTACATTATGAGTTAAGAAAAGATTTTAGAGCTTTATTAGTAAATGTATATTGACAGTAATAGAATTAGTCATTTCCTTTTAAGTATACAACCTGTTACAGGATAAATCAAGTAATGTCTTATCACTTATAGAGAAGTAATTAGTAGTATTAAAACTGTTCTATTGATCATGTTTGCTGCTTTAGCAGGGGTAGAAAATAATGGTTGCTTATATATTTTACAACTATTTCATATGTTTATTAGCTTTGCATGATTTACATTTTAACTTAACTGATTTTAGTTTATACCACCCCTTTAGGGTAGGTGTATATGATGTGAGGATATCTAGTTTAAAGATGTATGGAAGTTTCTTGTCTGATAGATCTTGTATGTTTGGATTTTTGTCACACTTGCCTAACCCAGAAGAAGATGACAGGGAGTGCATGCCAGTAAAACAAAGAAAAGATAAAGAAAAGACAAGCGTGCCCTTATATATGATGAGAGAAAGTCTCTACAAAGTACCTATCCTGATAACAACAGATAATAACAGATGACAAAACAGGTACAAAGTTTGTTAACTAAAGACAAAGCACAGACAGAAATCTTGTCTGCACCCAAGAGAAAGTGGAGAAGTCAAACTCTTGTTCATTGACATGACCATATGCTAATACATGTATCAGCTGGCAAAGAGAAAATAAGTAAAGATCTGAGAGAAAGTAACATACTCCTTGTCCTGTGCCTGATTTTCCTCACATGATGGTCTATTGCTTTGGCCAATGGATCTACCTTCTAGAAGTTCTGTGCACTTGTCTACCACATGCCACATCTGAAGAAAGCTTGCAGATGTTAGATAACTTACTATTTCATTTGCAGAAGCAAGTGACCAGCCTGTTTATCATATGGACAAAGAGAGGTCTGGCTAACTGTGATGTGTAAGACTGGGTTTGTATAAAGTTTGTCTGAGCATATGTTTTCATTGTTTTGTCATTTTAACTTTTTCTACTCTTTCCTATACCTGTCATTCTTTTTACTGTCCTTCGGCTTCTAACACTTCTACACCTTGTTCTATCAATTTGCTTGGATCTAGTCATTACTAACATCTGATAAGGGAGAGCATTTAGAGAAAGAAGAAGTTATATTGCATAAAATCTAGATTTTTATTAATATCAGTGCAAAATGTATTGGTTATTTAATTACATCTATCATTTTAATGCCTCATAAGACAATAAGTATAAAGGGAAATTGGTTCTATGGCCTACTTATTGGTAATTGGTTGGATAATTAAGTGAGGCTATTTTGTCTGCTTTAATCCATAGTGTTTTATTTTAAATATCTGGACTTTTATGTCTATTGCACCGCAATCTGGACTATATCATGGTAACATATAACAGCAGATGTGAATGTTTTCATCCACACCATTGGACTATTTCCTTGTTATATGGATTTGGTCAAACAGGTGCTCACTTATTTTATCTGGACTTATTTTCGTGGATTTATTTTTTTTTTCATCAGGATTGATTTTCCTTCTTGTTCGTGCTTTATAATCACTGATTGTAAAGCTTTCATTCAGACAGACTTTAAAATCTGGACTGTGAACTTTGTACCATGATTCTATTATTGAGAGATTTTTCCATTTTTTCACGTATCATATCAGACTATTATAATTGGTTTTAAATTGTATTGTTTTTTTTTATTTTTTTCTATGTATTGTTGTGATTTCCTTTAGCAATGCTCTTCTTGGGAAGGTATTAAAGTAAGAGGTGCAAAGGAATCTGTGAGAGTTACATCGTAACATAGTAATTGAGGTTGAAAAAATAATTTTAGCTAATCAAGTTCAACCTTTTAAGATCTCCTCTGATCTGCAATATGCGGATTAGCTGTTAATTGATCCAGAGGAAGACAAACAGAAAAAAGCCCAAGAGAAACTTTGCCAATTGTCTTAAAATGGAAATAAAATGTATTCCTTCCTGACCCCAGATACTGGAGAGATATCTCCCTGGATCAATGTTCCCTCTCTAATTAACCAGGATAACCCTGAATGTCCTTTTTATTTAAAAATATATCCAATCCCTTTGTAAAGTTATCTATTGAATCCGCTGTCACCCTTACTGTGAAGAACCCTTTTATTTCTTTAAGGTGGAATCTTTTTACTTCTAACCTCAAAGGACGTCCTCTTGTCGGTTGAAAACCTCTTCGAACAAAAAGCTCCCTTGACAAATCTTTATACTGACCCTGGATGCATTTATATAGGGTAATCGTTTAATTTGTTTTTTATTAGTTTTGTTGTCCTTCTCTGTACTTTTTCCATTTCTAAAATGATCTTCTTTTTATGAAGTGGTGCGCAAAACTGTACTTCATATTACAGTGAGTGCATACTAGGGATTTGTATAGTGGTAGAATTATATTTGCTTCCCTTGCTTCTATACCCTTCTTGTGATTACTAAATCCAAGATAGCTTCATTTCTAGTAGGCTCTTGTATAACCTGGGCCAGATAATAATCACTGAGTGTACGCAAGAACTTGCTCCCTTTACCCATACTGCTAGTTTCACTCACCCAAAACTGTACTCCATATTCCAATGCGGGAGTACTAGGGATTTGTATAGTGGTAGAATTATATTTGCTTCCCTTGCTTCCATACCCTTCTTAATACATGCTAATAGTTAATTTGCCTTTGCAGCTGCTGCTTGGCATTGAGAACTGTTACGGAGGTGGTTGTCCACAAGCACTCCAAAATCCCTTTCAGTAACTGACAACTAAGTTTATAAATTGCATGGTTATTTTTCCTTCCCAGATGTATAATCTTACATTTATTCATATTAAATCTCATCTGCCATTTAATTGCCCATTTTTCTATTTATGCAAATCCCTTTGGAGGGAAAGTACATAATTTTCTGATTTAATAGCTTTGCACAACTTCATATCGTCAACAAAAATGGAGACAATACTTTCCAGTCCTACTTCTAAGTCGTTAATAAATATATTAAAAAGCAGAGGACCTAATACTGAGCCCTGAGGACCCCCACTTAGCACATTAGTCCAATTGGAGTATGTTCCGTTTACCACAAACCTTTCCTACTGTCTTTTAGCCAGCTCTCGATCAATGAGCAGATATTTACTGCAATTCCTGTATCCCTTAGTTTGCACAATAGTCTTCCATGTGGCACTGTATAAAAAGCCTATTAACCTCCTCATATAGACAAATTAGATTTGTTTGACATTACCTACCCCTCAGAAATCTATGTTGACTCCTATTTCTAATCCTGTTCAAATATACATATTCTTGTATATTATCCCGTATTAACCCTTCTAAAAGCTTTCCCAGTACAGAAGTGAGGCTCACTGGTCTATAATTCTCCAGATTTGACTTTGCTCCCTTCTTAAATATAGGTATCACCTCTGCTCTTCGCCAGTCATCTGGTAGCGACCCAGTGTTGAATGAATCTTGAAAAATTAAATATAATGGTTTTGCAATTACAGAGCCAAGTTCCCTCAGTACCCTTGGTTGTATTCCATCAGGACCTGGGGCTTTATTAACATTTATTTTTTCCAACCTCTTTTGGATTTCTTTCTGGGTTAACCAATTATTTGGTGAAGGTAGTGTAGCCCCATTATGTTGCAGTGTCCTAAGCACTGGTACCTTCCTTGTGTATACCAAAGAAAATAACCTTTTTAGCTCATCTGCCTTTTCCTGGTCACTAATTGTCAGACAGCACGTTTCACATTGTAATGCTCCTATAACTTCCTTCCTGGCCTTCTTCTTCTTATTATACTGAAAACATATTTTAGGGTTAGTCTTACTTTCCTTTGCAACTAAGTTTTCATTTTCTATTTTAGCCAGTCTAATAGCCCTTTTGCAAGCCTTATTGATTTCCTTGTACTTCCGTAAAGCAGTCTCTGTCCTCTCTTTGTTCGTTTCTTGTTCTATAAATCATTGTTAAGCCAAGTTGGATGTAATTTACTCTGTTTACTTTTATTCCCACGTGGTATATGCTGATGTGTATGTATATTTAGTACAGATTTAAATGTTGTCCATTTATGTTCAGTATTTTTACCCCTCAGTTATTTGTCAGAGACTATACTTTGTATTGCTGACCCTAGACCGTTAAAATCTGCCCTTTCAAATTTGAGAGTTTTTGTTGGCCACTTACAGTTTTGTTTTTTTAATTCAATCTCAAAAGAGACTGTGTTGTTATCACTGTTTCCCAAAGGTTGCCCTATTTCAACATTTGATACCATATCAATATTATTTGTGATTACTAAATCCAAGATAGCTTCATTTCTAGTAGGCTCATGTATAACCTGGGTCAGATCACTGAGTGTATGCAAGAACCTGCTCCCTTTACCCCTACTGCTGGTTTCATTTATCTAGTTTATTTCAGGGTAGTTAAAATCTCTTTATCAGAACTTGCCCATGCTTAGCAGCATTTCCAATCTGTAATAATAATTGCATTTCCTCACTTTAAAATATATTTGGGGGGTTATAGCATACTCCTACCAATACTCATTGATAATTTGCTGCTCAGCTATTTAACTCTGCCCACAAACATTCAACATTAGTTCCACCATAAATATCTTCTCTGACTAAAGGCCTAAATTCAGGCTTAACATACAGACAAATCCCTCCTCCCTTTTTACCATTGCCCCTATCTTTCCTAAATAGGTTATATCCATCCAGATCGACAGTCCAGTCATGAGATTCATCCCACCACATTTAGGTAATGCCTATTAGATCCCACTTCTTATTTACTGCTAATAATTCTAACTCTAATTTTTTTCTGGCAAGCTTCTAGCATTAGCAAGCATACACCTTATGTTATGACTCTGTACTTCTGGAGTGCCTACCACTATACTTGAGGTACTTAGCAGTACCTCCCTATTGACTATACTAACCCTCCCCCATCTCCTCCCACATGACTAGTTAATTAATTCCTTTCCCCCTCTACACTTACTACCCCATTACTTCTATCTAGTCCCTCCCCCCCATTTACTAGTGTAAAAACTCCCCCAGCCGTTCTACCATCCTTTCCCCTAGCAGAGCAGCTCCCTCGTCATTAAGGTGCAATCCATCCCTGCTATAGAGATTGTACCCAAGTGCAAAGTCAGCCCAGTGCACCACTTTTTTAGCCACGCATTAACCTCTCTAAGCTCCATCTGTCTCCCTGGGCTAGCATGTGGCACTGGTAGTATCTCAGAAAATACTACCTTAGAGGTCCTTCCCTTAAGCTTATTCCCTAATTCTCTCAAATCATTCTTTAGGACACTCCATCTTCCACTAACTTTGTCATTGGTATCAATATGTACCAAGAACGCTGGTACATTTCCAGTCCCACCCAATAATTTATCTACCCGATACACAACATGTCAAACCCGAGCACCCAAGAGACAGCAAACTGTTCGATTGCTGGGATCTGGGTGACAAATCACCCTTCCTACCTTCCTAATAATAGAGTCTCCTATCACAAAAAACTGTCTGTTTCTCTGCCTATTCTACCCTCCCACTCCTCCAGTAGAACTGTTCTCCTTGCTGTTAGAGGGAACAGCTCTATCTGGCATTGCCATTCCTGAATGGACATCCCCAACAGTTTCACACAATCTGGCAAATCTGTTGGTGTGTACCAACTCAGAACTGGCCTGCCTCCTCCTTCTGATTCCCCTGCTTCCCCTTGTAACTGTAACCCAGTTACCTCCCTGGACACCCTTACTATTCGCAGCACCACCCTCCATGCTAGGCCCATCTAAACTGTGCTCAGTGAGCACCAGCTCCCTTTCCAGTGGAGCAATATCACTAAGTGTTGCAATTCTCCTCTCCAGTTCTCCAATCTAAGAGCTTCCAGAGAGGCAACATGCTCACACCTCCCACAGAGGTATGGACCCTGGATCAGTTGTTCCAGCAGTTCGTACATGTGACAGGATGTACACTGAGTGAGGTTGCCACTGAACTGACTCATAATTACAAAAAATTGTACAATGTTACCCTTTTCTTTGAACTCCCTCCTGCAAACAGTCACACACAAGGTCCAAACTTATATGCAAATTTAACCAAGGCAAGAAAGAAAATAAAAAGCACTCCCCTCTCACCTGTACCAAATCACTGCACACAGGGAAAAAAACACACTTTACGTGTCTGAGTAAATCAGATGCAAACAGTCATACACAAGGGCCAAACTTATATGCAATTTTAACCCAGGTAAAAACAATCCCCTCTCACCTATACCAAATCACTGCACACAGGAAATAAACACACTAAATCAGATGCAATATTGTAGGAAACTCATCTGTACTGGATCCTTTAGGGGCCTTGAGTCTCTTTAAGAGCCAGTCTGAAAATCATGGCTTTACTTCATATTATGTTTATTGTTTTTTTTTTTTTTAGTTGAATGTGAAATGTATCTTATGATTGTTCCTTGTTATATTTGTATTTTTCTTTGATGACAATTTTCATTGTCATTGTGGAGCAATACATTTCATACATACATTATTTAGTGTATATATATATATATATATATATATATATATATATATATATATATATATATATATATATATATATAATTTATCACTTTTGTAGCATTTGTGATATTTGGCAAGAGGTAAGCACTGAAACTGTACTTTTCCATTGCAGGACATAAGGTATGAATCAGTAAATTTAGCTTTTCCATGATTCTACAGTTTCTCTAAAGAGACAGTCAACAATTATTTTGTCTAAACAAAATGTATTTCGGTAGTCCACAAATCCAAACAACAGATTTGACCTATGCTTACAGATTTCAAGGTAGGGGTGTTTGTGTGCATATGGTGTGACATGTCAGACATGGCTGAAACGGCATGTTTACTTTTTATTGGATTTCATAATATAAATAATCATTTATTGTCTGTTGGTGGAATATTTCTGGAGGGTGATAATGGACTGTACCATTTTCTGTATGTAATTACTATAAAAAGCGGTATTTATGTATTTGTCAGTCAGTTGCTGCTATTCTGTTGCTGATCCACGTGTGTGTCCCAATAAACTGTAGAAAATCAGAGCCCTCTGTGTTTTGGTATCATGTCTGGGTTTTGGAGTAGAATGTCGGTTTTGTGCATATGTTTTTCTACAATATAATCCTGACGTTCTCATTTCTTATCTTCCTAGAGTGGTTTCTCATCCGTAAAGCTTGGTTTGGGTACTCCATAAGCTGAACTATATTGCAGATAAGGCTGGATTTATGGATGTGGGCGGAGGGCTATAAATTTGTGAGTGAAAAGATTAACATAAACATCTAACGTAGGGGGAAAAAGCTCCCACATTATTATGACCCTCATCCTATCGCTAAACATACATATTTTAATAAGGTTATCGCTCACAACTATTTAACATTGCAATAGGGACTAGACAAGAATGTCCTCTCTCCCCTTTAATTTCTGCATTATGTATTGAACCACTAGCTATGGCAATAAGAAAATGTCCAAATATTACAGGAGTAACAGTTGCGGACAACGAATACCTATTGAGTTTCTTTGCGGATTACATATTATTAATAATCACAAAACCATTACCCAGCCTCTCTAATCTTTTAGATGTGTTGGGAAAATTTGAAAATGTTTCCTACTTATCACCATATACTAAGTGTGAATAAAAGTAAAAGGAGTAAATCACATCCAATGTGGCTTAATAATGAGTTAAAGATTAAGATGAGGAGTAAAACACAGGCCTTTGAAATTATACAAACAAGAGGGGCAGAGACTGCTTTACGGGAGTACCAGGAAATCAACAAGGGTTGTAAAAGGGCTATTAGACTAGCTAAAATCAAAAATGAAAAGTTAGTTGTAAAGGAGAGTAAGACTAACCCTAAATAATTTTTTTAAATATATTAATAGGAAGAAGGCCAGGAAGGAAGCCATAAGAACATTACAATGTGAACATCACAATTAGTGACCAGGAAAAGGCAGATGCGCTAAATAGGTTCTTTCAGTGGTTAGGACACTTCAACATAATGGGGCTACACTACCTTCACCAAATAATTGGTTAACGCAGAAAGAAATCCAAAAGAAGTTGGAAAAAAAAAATGTTAATAAAGCCCCAGGTCCTGATGGAATACATCCAAGGGTACTGAGGGAACTGGATTCTGTAATTGCAAAGCCATTATATCTAATTTTTCAAGATTCACTCAACACAGGGTCTCTACCAGATGACTGGAGAAAGGCAGATACCTATATTTAAGAAGGGAGCAAGAGCAAATCCAGGAAATTATAGACCTGTAAGCCTAACTTCTGTAGTGGGGAAGCTTTTAGAATGGTTAATAAGGGATAGTATACAAGAACATGTCTATTTAAACAAGATTATAAGTAGGAGACAACATGGATTTATGAAGGATAGGTCACGTCGAACAAACCTAATTAGTTTCTATGAAGAGGTTAGTAGGAACTTGGATCAAGGCAAATCAGTGGATGTAGTCTTTTGATACAGTGTCACATGGGAGACTATTGAGCAATCTAAGGGATACAGGAATTTCAGTAAATATCCTGGAATGTGGATTTAAAAAAGAAAGGAATTGCAATAACAATCTGCTCGTGGATTCAGAGCTGGCTAAAAGACAGGAAGCAAGAGGTTGTTGTAAATGGAACATACTCTGATTGGACTAATGTGGTAAGTGGGGTTCCTCAGGGTTCAGTATTAGGTCCTCTCATTTTTATCATATTTATTAATGACTTAGAAGTAGGATTGGAAAGTATTGTCTCCATTTTTGCTGATGACACAAAGTGCACGGTAATTAAAACAGATACTTATGTACTTTCCCTCCAAAGGAATTTGCATAAATTAGAAAAATGGGTGACTGAATGGCAGATGAGATTTAATATGAATAAATGTAAAGTTATGCATCTGGGAAGGAAAAATAGCCATGCAATTTATAATCTTAATGGAACAAATCTAGGGGTATCAGATATTGAAAGGGATTTGGGAGTGCTTGTGGACAACCACCTAGGTAACAGTGCACAATGCCAAGCAGCATCTGCAAAGGCAAGTAAAATATTATAAGTAAAAGCAGAAAAATAGATTCAAATGTTTAACTGATCCAGGAACTGTGAGCCAATGAGGAGTAATATAGACATATGAGTCATACTAGTCTACGAATGAAATCTACAGATGCACATACAGTATGCTCTGTGCACTTCTTGTTCGTTTTAATGAAGTTTAAATGGGTTTTCCTTCATATATTTCCATGCAAAACACAACTATGGTAATGGTTAAAAGCATAGTCTTGAATAAAATATGTTCCATGCCCCTTCATTTTGATCCCTTGGCATCTCACTAATCCAGCAGAGTTCTAGCTTGTGCAGAAACAGCATTGAAACTCACTATCTGGTCAATCATATGGCATAGTGAATTTCTTCCCAAACCATATATCTTTACAGGTTTCGGAGCGGCAGCTTCTAGATCAACAAGTATAATGCAGTGCTATACTTAGAACAATAAAAACATAAATATTTCATATATTGGAGGTAATATAAAGTTTTTTTCAAGTTACAATTCTAATATTCCTGATTTCACCTGACCTTAACTGGCACTTTCCTACATTTGTCCTCAAAACTTGTGTCTTCCATTAAAATAAGCCTGATGTGCATTATATTAAAAATAAATGTATCTGGGACTCTTCCAATCACTGATGTTTCCTGCTGCAGATGGGGCCAAGACTATAGTGCTTATCTCTGCAGATCACTGCACAGTATTCTGCAGAGATAGCAGTATTTGTATTTTATCCAATGTACTTAAGGTCATGGACAGCTCACCAGCACTAATATACTCCGGCACTCTTGATCTTAGGGCCCTATTAAATTATCCCTCGTAGTTCTCTCGGTGCTCGCAAAAGGCAGTTTTCCTGCTGTTTGCGAGAACCGAATCTCTCGCAGCCTGCTTTACGATATGACTGCGAGAAAATGGCCGAGAATAGGCTCCGAGAGAGCTACGTAGCCTTAAATCTATGCACGAGTCTCGCATATCGTAAGAATCCCTACGTGGACAAAAAGTCCACGCAAGGGATCCGAAAGCCTCTACGTGCTGCCTCGGAACAGCCCGAGACAGCAGCGTGAGGCTCCCCCCTGCACCCTATACACATCCCCATGCTGCAGGGGTCTCTATCAGGACCCCTGCAGCACCCCCACATTAACCCCTTGCAGCGGGGGTCCCCGATCTGCATAGATCAGGCCCCCCGCTGCATTTAAAACTTTTAAATTCCCCGCCGCGGCTCCTTAAAGGGACCGCGGCACACTATTAGCCAATCCCGGCCGCGGCACTTAAAATTAACCCCCCTCTATGCTGGGGGTCCCCATCGGGACCCCCGAAGTGTCCCCATATAAACCCCCTGCAGCGGGGGGCCCCGATCGGCACCGATCGTGACCCTGCTGCAATTCAATTTTAAATTTCCCGCCTCGCGGGTCCTCAAAGGACCGTAAAGGTCCTGAAAGGACTCGCACTAAAAATAATAACCCCAGGCAACTATAATTACCCCATTAACTCATGATGGTCAATCCAGACCACCATAAGGCCTAAATTAACCCATTAACTCATGGTGGTCAATCCAGACCACCATAAGACCTAAATTAACCCATTAACTCATGGTGGTCAATCCAGACCACCATAAGACCTAAATTAACCCATTAACTCATGATGGTCAATCCAGACCAGCATAAGGCCTAAATTAACCCATTAACTCATGGTGGTCAATCCAGACCACCATAAGACCTAAATTACCCCATTAACTCATGATGGTCAATCCAGACCACCATAAGGCCTAAATTAACCCATTAACTCATGGTGGTCAATCCAGACCACCATAAGACCTAAATTAACCCATTAACTCATGGTGGTCAATCCAGACCACCATAAGACCTAAATTAACCCATTAACTCATGATGGTCAATCCAGACCAGCATAAGGCCTAAATTAACCCATTAACTCATGGTGGTCAATCCAGACCACCATAAGACCTAAATTAACCCATTAACTCATGATGGTCAATCCAGACCAGCATAAGGCCTAAATTAACCCATTAACTCATGGTGGTCAATCCAGACCACCATAAGACCTAAATTAACCCATTCACTCATGATGGTCAATCCAGACCACCATAAGGCCTAAATTAACCCATTAACTCATGGTGGTCAATACAGACCACCATAAGGCCTAAATTAACCCATTAAGTAATGATGGTCAATCCAGACCACCATAAGGCCTAAATTAACCCATTAACTCATGGTGGTCAATACAGACCACCATAAGGCTCTATTTAACCCCATCAGTCCCATAAGGGTATATTATTACCATTATGGGCCTGTTACAACCCAACATTAACCACATAAGTGCCATGATGGTCCTCAAGGACCATCATGACACTAACTACAAACACTACACTATAACCCCCAATAAACCATTTAATCTAAACTAACCCCCCTCTACACTAATCTTTTAACACTTACACTACCTACCTACACTACCTACCCCCTAATAAACCTCCCCAACACTCTAATTACAAAAAACAATAAACCTACAGCACAGAAAACAAAAAACCTACAGTACAAAAAACAAAAAAACCTACAGTACAAAAAACAAAAAAACCTACAGTACAGAAAAAATAAAAATTACAACCCCACCCCCCACTACAGAAAACAAAAAAATACATTACAACCCCACCCCCCACTACAGAAAATAAAAAAAATTACACACCTGAAAAGGAAAGACAGATAAACACAATACAATAATACATATAATACATTACATACATTACATACAATACATGACATTACATATAATATATTAAATATAATATATTAAATATAATATATTACATATAATACATTACATACATTACATACAATACATGACATTACATATAATATATTAAATATAATATATTAAATATAATATATTACATATAATACATTACATACATTACATACAATACATGACATTACATATAATATATTAAATATAATATATTAAATATAATATATTACATATAATACATTACATACATTACATACAATACATGACATTACATATAATATATTAAATATAATATATTAAATATAATATATTACATATAATACATTACATACATTACATACAATACATGACATTACATATAATATATTAAATATAATATATTAAATATAATATATTACATATAATACATTACATACATTACATACAATACATGACATTACATATAATATATTAAATATAATATATTAAATATAATATATTACATATAATATATTACATATAGTCCTAATCAAATACCCCCTATCTATCTAACATACAATCTATTTAATTTAAAATAAATCCTAACTATATCAAATACATCCCCCTATCTATCTAATATACAAAAAATCCTAACTACATACACAGACCCTTATTCTAAAATAAAATAAAATAATTACAGTCCTAACTACATACACAGACCCTAATTCTAAGCTAAAATCAATAAATTAAGACCACTTACCTTTAAGATGTTGCTTCAGATCACTAACCTATGGGTAAAACAAAAAAAAAAATTAGTACAAAACATTAACATCAAATAAATAAACATTATATACATTCTACATATTCAACTCACCTTTACAGCATGTCCAGTCACTGTTAAGCTCTTCCGGCGCGGCCCTGTTAAAAAAAAAAAACACAATACATGAATACATGAATACAATATATAAACAATAAATAAAATACACAAATAAACATCTAAATATACATTTAACTTACCTCCCCGCGATGTCCCCGGCCTTCTCTCCTTCAGCCCCGGCTGGGCCGCGGAACCATCCGCGCTCTAAAAAAAAAAAAGAAAAAAAACTAACGGAGGTCTGCACTGGCAGACCTCCCCGACGCTACTGAACCTCCCGGAGTCGTTTCCGGGAGGAAATTGGCATTGGCGGCTTGTGATTGGCTGAAAAAGCTGTCTATCAATTTCAGCCAATCAAAAGTCGTCAATGTGTGAGCCAATCAGGATGGGATACACCCCAATATCCCACCCTGATTGGCTAAAACACTTGTCTATCTTTATGGGAACCAATCACAACGCTCAGATGCCTTCAGCCAATCACTATGGGATACACCCCCACGGAGTGATTGGTAGAAGACATCTGCGCATCCTGATTGGCTCCTACATTGACGACTTTTGATTGGCTGACAGCTTTTTCAGCCAATCACACGCCGCCAATGCCAATTTCCTCCCGGAAACGACTCCGGGAGGTTCAGTAGCGTCGGGGAGGTCTGCCAGTGCAGACCTCCGTTAGTTTTTTTTTTATTTTTTTTTAGAGCGCGGATGGTTCCGCGGCCCAGCCGGGGCTGAAGGAGAGAAGGCCGGGGACATCGCGGGGAGGTAAGTTAAATGTATATTTAGATGTTTATTTGTGTATTTTATTTATTGTTTATATATTGTATTCATGTATTCATGTATTGTGTTTTTTTTTTTTAACAGGGCCGCGCCGGAAGAGCTTAACAGTGACTGGACATGCTGTAAAGGTGAGTTGAATATGTAGAATGTATATAATGTTTATTTATTTGATGTTAATGTTTTGTACTAATTTTTATTTTTGTTTGACCCATAGGTTAGTGATCTGAAGCAACATCTTAAAGGTAAGTGGTCTTAATTTATTGATTTTAGCTTAGAATTAGGGTCTGTGTATGTAGTTAGGACTGTAATTATTTTATTTTATTTTAGAATAAGGGTCTGTGTATGTAGTTAGTATTTTTTGTATATTAGATAGATAGGGGGATGTATTTGATATAGTTAGGATTTATTTTAAATTAAATAGATTGTATGTTAGATAGATAGGGGGTATTTGATTAGGACTATATGTAATATATTATATGTAATATATTATATTTAATATATTATATTTAATATATTATATGTAATGTCATGTATTGTATGTAATGTATGTAATGTATTATATGTAATATATTATATTTAATATATTATATTTAATATATTATATGTAATGTCATGTATTGTATGTAATGTATGTAATGTATTATATGTAATATATTATATTTAATATATTATATTTAATATATTATATGTAATGTCATGTATTGTATGTAATGTATGTAATGTATTATATGTATTATTGTATTGTGTTTATCTGTCTTTCCTTTTCAGGTGTGTAATTTTTTTTATTTTCTGTAGTGGGGGGTGGGGTTGTAATGTATTTTTTTGTTTTCTGTAGTGGGGGGTGGGGTTGTAATTTTTATTTTTTCTGTACTGTAGGTTTTTTTGTTTTTTGTACTGTAGGTTTTTTTGTTTTTTGTACTGTAGGTTTTTTGTTTTCTGTGCTGTAGGTTTATTGTTTTTTGTAATTAGAGTGTTGGGGAGGTTTATTAGGGGGTAGGTAGTGTAGGTAGGTAGTGTAAGTGTTAAAAGATTAGTGTAGAGGGGGGTTAGTTTAGATTAAATGGTTTATTGGGGGTTATAGTGTAGTGTTTGTAGTTAGTGTCATGATGGTCCTTGAGGACCATCATGGCACTTATGTGGTTAATGTTGGGTTGTAACAGGCCCATAATGGTAATAATATACCCTTATGGGACTGATGGGGTTAAATAGAGCCTTATGGTGGTCTGTATTGACCACCATGAGTTAATGGGTTAATTTAGGCCTTATGATGGTCTGGATTGACCATCATTACTTAATGGGTTAATTTAGGCCTTATGGTGGTCTGTATTGACCACCATGAGTTAATGGGTTAATTTAGGCCTTATGGTGGTCTGGATTGACCATCATTACTTAATGGGTTAATTTAGGCCTTATGGTGGTCTGGATTGACCATCATTACTTAATGGGTTAATTTAGGCCTTATGGTGGTCTGGATTGACCATCATTACTTAATGGGTTAATTTAGGCCTTATGGTGGTCTGGATTGACCACCATGAGTTAATGGGTTAATTTAGGCCTTATGGTGGTCTGGATTGACCATCATTACTTAATGGGTTAATTTAGGCCTTATGGTGGTCTGGATTGACCATCATTACTTAATGGGTTAATTTAGGCCTTATGGTGGTCTGTATTGACCACCATGAGTTAATGGGTTAATTTAGGCCTTATGGTGGTCTGGATTGACCATCATTACTTAATGGGTTAATTTAGGCCTTATGGTGGTCTGTATTGACCACCATGAGTTAATGGGTTAATTTAGGCCTTATGGTGGTCTGGATTGACCATCATTACTTAATGGGTTAATTTAGGCCTTATGGTGGTCTGTATTGACCACCATGAGTTAATGGGTTAATTTAGGCCTTATGGTGGTCTGGATTGACCATCATTACTTAATGGGTTAATTTAGGCCTTATGGTGGTCTGGATTGACCATCATTACTTAATGGGTTAATTTAGGCCTTATGGTGGTCTGTATTGACCACCATGAGTTAATGGGTTAATTTAGGCCTTATGGTGGTCTGGATTGACCATCATTACTTAATGGGTTAATTTAGGCCTTATGGTGGTCTGTATTGACCACCATGAGTTAATGGGTTAATTTAGGCCTTATGGTGGTCTGGATTGACCATCATTACTTAATGGGTTAATTTAGGCCTTATGGTGGTCTGTATTGACCACCATGAGTTAATGGGTTAATTTAGGCCTTATGGTGGTCTGGATTGACCATCATTACTTAATGGGTTAATTTAGGCCTTATGGTGGTCTGGATTGACCATCATTACTTAATGGGTTAATTTAGGCCTTATGGTGGTCTGTATTGACCACCATGAGTTAATGGGTTAATTTAGGCCTTATGGTGGTCTGGATTGACCATCATTACTTAATGGGTTAATTTAGGCCTTATGGTGGTCTGGATTGACCATCATGAGTTAATGGGGTAATTATAGTTGCCTGGGGTTAATATTTTTAGTGCGAGTCCTTTCAGGACCTTTACGGTCCTTTGAGGACCCGCGAGGCGGGAAATTTAAAATTGAATTGCAGCAGGGTCACGATCGGTGCCGATCGGGGCCCCCCGCTGCAGGGGGTTTCTATGGGGACACTTCGGGGGTCCCGATGGGGACCCCCAGCATAGAGGGGGGTTAATTTTAAGTGCCGCGGCCGGGATTGGGTAATAGTGTGCCGCGGCCCCTTTAAGGAGCCGCGGCGGGGAATTTAAAAGTTTTAAATGCTGCGGGGGGCCTGATCTATGCAGATCGGGGACCCCCCCCTGCAATGGGTTTATGTGGGGACACTTCGGGGGTCCCGATGGGGACCCCCAGCATAGAGGGGGGTTAATTTTAAGTGCCGCGGCCGGGATTGGGTAATAGTGTGCCGCGGCCCCTTTAAGGAGCCGCGGCGGGGAATTTAAAAGTTTTAAATGCAGCGGGGGCCTGATCAGTGCCGATCGGGGACCCCCGCTGCAAGGGGTTACTGTGTGGGGGCTGCGGGGGTTCCTATGGACCCCTGCAGCAAGGTGTTCATGTGAGGACACTTCGGGGGTCCCGACAGGGACCCCCGCATTGAGGGGGGGTTCATTTTAGGTGCCTGGGGGGGGTTTGGAGTACCCCCCACGGCAATGCTTATGTGGGGGACTGCCGCGGAGGTCCCTTTTAGGACCCCCGCAGCACTTGATGAGGAGTGGGAGCCTGCGATATCATCTCGCAGGCTGTCACTCCTCATGTACATTTACGCAGTGTAGATACGTACGGCCCTGCTGCGTAGCTCACACGTTGCTCGCAGCAGGGCTAATTTAATAGCATTGTAAGTTAGAGAAACTTTGCAGTACGTAGGGCTTAAGTAGAAGCCTCTTATTTACGAGGCTGGAATTTAATAGGGCCCTTAGTTAGCAGAAGTCTACCATAGCCAAGGGATCGGAGAGGACAGGGAATTCATCAGTTTTCACACCTCTAGGCATATTTTATGATGCACAGGAAGGCTTTCAATCAGTATTATTATCTGGAATAGTACCAGGTCCTGACACTGTTCATTTCATTAAGACAGAAATGATTTCTTTTACAAGACCTATCTCAGCCCTAGGCTTTTTAACCACGTGCAGCTGCTCTCATGGAGGTTTTTGAATCACTGTTATTATGTTCAAGAGCAATTTGTCTTTATAAAAGTGACTAAATCCTGCAATATATTATATATGCCTTATCCCTATGTCTAATATAAAAAGGTTGTCAATTCATTATAAGTCAGTATGTGTGGTATAAGTAAAATAATAAATAGGCTATATATGTCATTTATGTTTCAAGTTAGATGTACAAGGAAGGTGTCATGGTGACTTATATATCTGGTAATGTTGTTAACAAATTAATAATATTAGTAATGAAAATGAAAATGCAATTTTTTTAGGGCAAATCTTAAATGTAGCTGTTTGTGTCATGTGGCTATTATCTTGGACTATACGGCTGCTGTAGCCTGAAATCTATCCTACTCAGACTTGCTTTTCTATTTACTTCCATTGTCAAGTGAGTGGTCTAAATAAATAATACATCTACATCAACAGTTACACCCAGTATTCTAATCTTGTAAATAACAACTGCAACTGAAACTATATATTCATTTTAAATTTGTAAAACATTATCAAGTCAATTTCTTCATAAGACCATATTATAATTTATACACTTGAGTGATCCTTAACCCACATAAGAAAAGAGCAGCATTGTTGTTCCAGACTTCTTTTTCTATCTAAAAAAAATAGTTGGACCCTGCCCTCTTCCTTTCCAAAATCTTTGGGATAACCCCCCTCAGACTTTTTATCTTTCTCCTATGGTCCTTTCTTATTATAGTGTGTACTTAATAGTGTTTAACACTGAAGAATAATTTTTTGGGATGTGGTTGGGAAAGGGGAATAAGAACAAAACTTTAATAGTGTTAACAACGGCGTAAAAATAAAAACAATTAACAATAATTGAAACAAAAGTCTCCCTTTGTTTTTTAATAATATATAGCTTGTTAGCAGATGTCTTGTATTTATGCACAGTAACTTCTTATTATGGCTTTTGCTCACTTATATATTTGTGGATCAACAAATCCCTTGGAGTCATAAGACTTTATATAATACTATATAGTTACTGTGTATGACAAATATTTGAGCTGGCTTTTGTTTGTTTTTTGTTAGTATTTTGTATGTATATTGCTTTTACTTGGCCTAATAAAGGTCTCTTATACAGATACTAAATACACTGGATTACTCAAAAATAGGGGACTAGATATTGTATAGAGGTCTACCATATGGCTCTCTACTACTCCGATTTGCCCTAAATTGATTACCAGTGATTTCTATGAGAGGCTCTTCAACAGCTTTTAAATAGGGTCTGAAAAAAGCTCCTTCTTAATTTCTGTGATGGACTGTGCAACAGTTCCTAAGTAGGGATTGAAACGCTCCTTCCTAATATATAAGGGTAACCATATTGTCCTATTAGATGTGACACTCAATTAATCTATGCTGTTGTATCATACCATATGGCTCTCTGCTACTCCGATTTGCCCTAAATTGATTGCCAATGATTTTTTTAAGAGGCTCTTTAATAGCTTTTAAAAAGGGGTCTGGAAAGCTCTTTACTAATTTCTATGATGGGCTGTGCAACAGCTTCTAAGTAGAGACTGAAACACTCCTTCCTAATATATCAGGGTAACAATATTGTCCTATTAGCTCTGAGACTCAAAGAATCTATGCTGATGTATCATTAGACCATTAAATTAGCTCTATACGTGGGCCGTAACTATATCCCCACAAGCTTCAGACGGACTCCAGCGTCTGACATCAGACCCCGAAAGTCCTAGTGTTCAGGATAGCTCAAATCAACAGTACTCAGTAGCAGACTGCAACACGTCGCTAATCCTAAGCATGGCGTTGCGGCATGTGATGTCATCGGGGTTGCGCCAGGAGAAATGCGCATTTCGCATGTGGTGTTTCTTCGGGACCCCTCTAATTATCTAGACTTCAATTCATTTTACTTATAACATCATTAGAAGCCATATCCTAAAATAGGAAGTGTATTCACCTTTGTTTAAGCATTTGTCCATAAAGTCTAGGTTGAAACATTGGAGTAACACTAATGTCTTAACACGTTTAGTTCACATGGTTATTGGTTTGCTACACTAATGTTGACATTATAAACACATCATCATTCAATTATACACAAACCCCGATCATTTGTACATCCTCACTAAGGCATGTTGTTTTATAGGTAAGCACTATGAATGTCTAATATTATAATCATGCCTCACACTGACTAGCAAAGGTGGGCAGAGGATATCTATTACAACCACTGCCTGATATAAGGTAAGCTGAAATTATGAACTGATTGTTTAAATTACTGTGTATCTGCCTTACATGCGTTCAATTGGTGAAGAATTTGTCATATCTACCCTGTGAAAGAATTTAATTTTGTATACTTGTTAATAAAATGCGATTTATTAAACTTTCTATTATTATTATTATTATTATTATTATTATTATTATTATCCTTTATTTGTAACATGTCAACATATTCCGTAGCACTGTACAAGTTATGAATTTGAATCCCCAAACAATTATGTGAAATCATGCTTTCCTGTGCATACATCAGTCTTATCTCTCATCCTAGAGAGACATATGTCCACACCTTATATGCCAAGCCAATGCTTCCTGCCATCATAGAATAAAAATCCTAATTTGAAAACATTACAAAGGCTCCACCCTATGCAGATGTCATCTTACAAAGGTGGCCATTTTTATGCATCATACAAATTCTCCCAATACTTCTTGTAAAAAGATGGAAGTACTCTAAACAGAACTAGGGTATTTCTAATAGTAATATTTCAGTACTACAGGAAATCAAGCCAAACTGTTCCCTGGAAGGTTTGATCATGAGGCTAAAGCTCAAATATTTTGGCCATATCATGAGAAGACAGGATTCCCTAGAGAAGACTCTGACATTGGGAAAGATTATAGGCACAAGAAGAATAGGATGGCAGAGGCGGAAATGGATAGATGAGGTAATTAATGCAATGAAAATGAGCTTAAAGGAACTAAGAGGGGCAGTATCTGACAGATGTGCTTGGTGTGCTGTGGTCCATAGGGTCCTAACTGAACAACTAAACAACAACTCTAAACAATTATATCAAGAGTTTGAAAGGTCATGGTAAAAAGCAAGTACAAAAAAATGAAATAGGGAGGATCATGATCGTGACCTGAAATGCTGCGTTATTTAATTGAATTGATCTGTAACTGTTGGAATTTAATAAGGCCCATGGTCATCTAGCCAGTCAGCCAAGACAATCAGAGAAAGCATCTTTGGATATTTTCCCATAATGCCGCTGAATTTCTCCATCCAAAGTGCATCACATGTCATTAGATGAACAAGTCACGTCATTTGAGAGGCAGAGAGCAGTTGCTAAGAGGAGAAATCAGGATAACTGCAAGACAGTGTAGGACAAGTGCAAAGTGAGTTATCAATCTTTTGGGAGCAATTTACTCCAGTATATGCAACAAACCATAAATTTTTTTATTTACTAACGGTAAAGAAAAAAAATCCAGCGTCCTTTTAAAGACTTTGAATGTAGAGATGCAGTGCAACAGTGAGGGCCCTATTAAATTCTCCCTCGTAGTTCTCTCGGTGCTCGCAAAAGGCAGTTTTCCTGCTGTTTGCGAGAACCGAATCTCTCGCAGCCTGCTTTACGATATGACTGCGAGAAAATGGCCGAGAATAGGCTCCGAGAGAGCTACGTAGCCTTAAATCTATGCACGAGTCTCGCATATCGTAAGAATCCCTACGTGGACAAAAAGTCCACGCAAGGGATCCGAAAGCCTCTACGTGCTGCCTCGGAACAGCCCGAGACAGCAGCGTGAGGCTCCCCCCTGCACCCTATACACATCACCATGCTGCAGGGGTCTCTATCAGGACCCCTGCAGCACCCCCACATTAACCCCTTGCAGCGGGGGTCCCCGATCTGCATAGATCAGGCCCCCCGCTGCATTTAAAACTTTTAAATTCCCCGCCGCGGCTCCTTAAAGGGACCGCGGCACACTATTAGCCAATCCCGGCCGCGGCACTTAAAATTAACCCCCCTCTATGCTGGGGGTCCCCATCGGGACCCCCGAAGTGTCCCCACATAAACCCATTGCAGGGGGGGTCCCCGATCTGCATAGATCAGGCCCCCCGCTGCATTTAAAACTTTTAAATTCCCCGCCGCGGCTCCTTAAAGGGACCGCGGCACACTATTAGCCAATCCCGGCCGCGGCACTTAAAATTAACCCCCCTCTATGCTGGGGGTCCCCATCGGGACCCCCGAAGTGTCCCCATATAAACCCCCTGCAGCGGGGGGCCCCGATCGGCACCGATCGTGACCCTGCTGCAATTCAATTTTAAATTTCCCGCCTCGCGGGTCCTCAAAGGACCGTAAAGGTCCTGAAAGGACTCGCACTAAAAATAATAACCCCAGGCAACTATAATTACCCCATTAACTCATGATGGTCAATCCAGACCACCATAAGGCCTAAATTAACCCATTAACTCATGGTGGTCAATCCAGACCACCATAAGACCTAAATTAACCCATTAACTCATGATGGTCAATCCAGACCACCATAAGGCCTAAATTAACCCATTAACTCATGGTGGTCAATCCAGACCACCATAAGACCTAAATTAACCCATTAACTCATGATGGTCAATCCAGACCAGCATAAGGCCTAAATTAACCCATTAACTCATGATGGTCAATACAGACCAGCATAAGGCTCTATTTAACCCCATCAGTCCCATAAGGGTATATTATTACCATTATGGGCCTGTTACAACCCAACATTAACCACATAAGTGCCATGATGGTCCTCAAGGACCATCATGACACTAACTACAAACACTACACTATAACCCCCAATAAACCATTTAATCTAAACTAACCCCCCTCTACACTAATCTATTAACACTTACACTACCTACCTACACTACCTACCCCCTAATAAACCTCCCCAACACTCTAATTACAAAAAACAAAAAACCTACAGTACAAAAAACAAAAAAACCTACAGTACAGAAAACAAAAAAAAATTACAACCCCACCCCCCACTACAGAAAACAAAAAAATACATTACAACCCCACCCCCCACTACAGAAAATAAAAAAATTACACACCTGAAAAGGAAAGACAGATAAACACAATACAATACATACATATAATACATTAAATACATTACATACAATACATGACATTACATATAATATATTAAATATAATATATTACATATAATATATTACATATAATACATTACATACATTACATACAATACATGACATTACATATAATATATTAAATATAATATATTACATATAATATATTACATATAATATATTACATATAGTCCTAATCAAATACCCCCTATCTATCTAACATACAATCTATTTAATTTAAAATAAATCCTAACTATATCAAATACATCCCCCTATCTATCTAATATACAAAAAATCCTAACTACATACACAGACCCTTATTCTAAACTAAAATAAAATAATTACAGTCCTAACTACATACACAGACCCTAATTCTAAGCTAAAATCAATAAATTAAGACCACTTACCTTTAAGATGTTGCTTCAGATCACTAACCTATGGGTCAAACAAAAAATAAAAATTAGTACAAAACATTAACATCAAATAAATAAACATTCTATACATTCTAAATATTCAACTCACCTTTACAGCATGTCCAGTCACTGTTTATCTCTTCCGGCGCGGCCCTGTTAAAAAAAAAACACAATACATGAATACATGAATACAATATATAAACAATAAATAAAATACACAAATAAACATCTAAATATACATTTAACTTACCTCCCCGCGATGTCCCCGGCCTTCTCTCCTTCAGCCCCGGCTGGGCCGCGGAACCATCCGCGCTCTAAAAAAAAAAAAGAAAAAAAACTAACGGAGGTCTGCACTGGCAGACCTCCCCGACGCTACTGAACCTCCCGGAGTCGTTTCCGGGAGGAAATTGGCATTGGCGGCTTGTGATTGGCTGAAAAAGCTGTCTATCAATTTCAGCCAATCAAAAGTCGTCAATGTGTGAGCCAATCAGGATGGGATACACCCCAATATCCCACCCTGATTGGCTAAAACACTTGTCTATCTTTATGGGAACCAATCACAACGCTCAGATGCCTTCAGCCAATCACTATGGGATACACCCCCACGGAGTGATTGGTAGAAGACATCTGCGCATCCTGATTGGCTCCTACATTGACGACTTTTGATTGGCTGACAGCTTTTTCAGCCAATCACAAGCCGCCAATGCCAATTTCCTCCCGGAAACGACTCCGGGAGGTTCAGTAGCGTCGGGGAGGTCTGCCAGTGCAGACCTCCGTTATTTTTTTTTTTATTTTTTTTTAGAGCGCGGATGGTTCCGCGGCCCAGCCGGGGCTGAAGGAGAGAAGGCCGGGGACATCGCGGGGAGGTAAGTTAAATGTATATTTAGATGTTTATTTGTGTATTTTATTTATTGTTTATATATTGTATTCATGTATTCATGTATTGTGTTTTTTTTTTTTTAACAGGGCCGCGCCGGAAGAGCTTAACAGTGACTGGACATGCTGTAAAGGTGAGTTGAATATGTAGAATGTATATAATGTTTATTTATTTGATGTTAATGTTTTGTACTAATTTTTTTTTTTGTTTGACCCATAGGTTAGTGATCTGAAGCAACATCTTAAAGGTAAGTGGTCTTAATTTATTGATTTTAGCTTAGAATTAGGGTCTGTGTATGTAGTTAGGACTGTAATTATTTTATTTTATTTTAGAATAAGGGTCTGTGTATGTAGTTAGGATTTTTTGTATATTAGATAGATAGGGGGATGTATTTGATATAGTTAGGATTTATTTTAAATTAAATAGATTGTATGTTAGATAGATAGGGGGTATTTGATTAGGACTATATGTAATATATTATATGTAATATATTATATTTAATATATTATATTTAATATATTATATGTAATGTCATGTATTGTATGTAATGTATGTAATGTATTATATGTAATATATTATATTTAATATATTATATTTAATATATTATATGTAATGTCATGTATTGTATGTAATGTATGTAATGTATTATATGTAATATATTATATTTAATATATTATATTTAATATATTATATGTAATGTCATGTATTGTATGTAATGTATGTAATGTATTATATGTAATATATTATATTTAATATATTATATTTAATATATTATATGTAATGTCATGTATTGTATGTAATGTATGTAATGTATTATATGTAATATATTATATTTAATATATTATATTTAATATATTATATGTAATGTCATGTATTGTATGTAATGTATGTAATGTATTATATGTAATATATTATATTTAATATATTATATTTAATATATTATATGTAATGTCATGTATTGTATGTAATGTATGTATTGTATTATATGTATTATTGTATTGTGTTTATCTGTCTTTCCTTTTCAGGTGTGTAATTTTTTTTTTTTCTGTACTGTAGGTTTTTTTGTTTTTTGTACTGTAGGTTTTTTGTTTTCTGTGCTGTAGGTTTATTGTTTTTTGTAATTAGAGTGTTGGGGAGGTTTATTAGGGGGTAGGTAGTGTAGGTAGGTAGTGTAAGTGTTAAAAGATTAGTGTAGAGGGGGGTTAGTTTAGATTAAATGGTTTATTGGGGGTTATAGTGTAGTGTTTGTAGTTAGTGTCATGATGGTCCTTGAGGACCATCATGGCACTTATGTGGTTAATGTTGGGTTGTAACAGGCCCATAATGGTAATAATATACCCTTATGGGACTGATGGGGTTAAATAGAGCCTTATGGTGGTCTGTATTGACCACCATGAGTTAATGGGTTAATTTAGGCCTTATGGTGGTCTGGATTGACCATCATTACTTAATGGGTTAATTTAGGCCTTATGGTGGTCTGGATTGACCACCATGAGTTAATGGGTTAATTTAGGCCTTATGGTGGTCTGTATTGACCATCATTACTTAATGGGTTAATTTAGGCCTTATGGTGGTCTGGATTGACCACCATGAGTTAATGGGTTAATTTAGGCCTTATGGTGGTCTGTATTGACCATCATTACTTAATGGGTTAATTTAGGCCTTATGGTGGTCTGGATTGACCATCATGAGTTAATGGGGTAATTATAGTTGCCTGGGGTTAATATTTTTAGTGCGAGTCCTTTCAGGACCTTTACGGTCCTTTGAGGACCCGCGAGGCGGGAAATTTAAAATTGAATTGCAGCAGGGTCACGATCGGTGCCGATCGGGGCCCCCCGCTGCAGGGGGTTTATATGGGGACACTTCGGGGGTCCCGATGGGGACCCCCAGCATAGAGGGGGGTTAATTTTAAGTGCCGCGGCCGGGATTGGGTAATAGTGTGCCGCGGCCCCTTTAAGGAGCCGCGGCGGGGAATTTAAAAGTTTTAAATGCTGCGGGGGGCCTGATCTATGCAGATCGGGGACCCCCCCCTGCAATGGGTTTATGTGGGGACACTTCGGGGGTCCCGATGGGGACCCCCAGCATAGAGGGGGGTTAATTTTAAGTGCCGCGGCCGGGATTGGGTAATAGTGTGCCGCGGCCCCTTTAAGGAGCCGCGGCGGGGAATTTAAAAGTTTTAAATGCAGCGGGGGCCTGATCAGTGCCGATCGGGGACCCCCGCTGCATGGGGTTAATGTGTGGGGGCTGCGGGGGTTCCTATGGACCCCTGCAGCAAGGTGTTCATGTGAGGACACTTCGGGGGTCCCGACAGGGACCCCCGCATTGAGGGGGGGTTCATTTTAGGTGCCTGGGGGGGGTTTGGAGTACCCCCCACGGCAATGCTTATGTGGGGGACTGCCGCGGAGGTCCCTTTTAGGACCCCCGCAGCACTTGATGAGGAGTGGGAGCCTGCGATATCATCTCGCAGGCTGTCACTCCTCATGTACATTTACGCAGTGTAGATACGTACGGCCCTGCTGCGTAGCTCACACGTTGCTCGCAGCAGGGCTAATTTAATAGCATTGTAAGTTAGAGAAACTTTGCAGTACGTAGGGCTTAAGTAGAAGCCTCTTATTTACGAGGCTGGAATTTAATAGGGCCCTGAGTGTCTAATGATTTAGTAACATACAGCCTTATTAAATTGCAATTCAGTACATTTAAAAGGGCTCTATTTAAGCACATAGCATATTTTATTTACAGAAGTTTTTAGTTATTGAAGACCTTGCTTTTGGATAGAAGTTCACTAACTAAAAACTTCTGTAAAAAAATATGCTGTGTGCTTAAATAGAGCCCTTTTAAATTTACCGAATCACAATTTAATAAGGCTGATAGTGTGAAAGGGCAGCAGCAGAGGCTAGAGGCAGGGTTTGGTACTCTTGGGAATTTGCTGCCAATCCATTTTCCACAAACCATAGTAAATACCAATGCTATTTACTAAACCTAAAAAAAGGAGATGTAAAGTAGTTTAATGTATTCATTATGAGTTATTAAAAAGCAATGTTTTTTACTGATATCACTGAAAACACATCCAAAGACCCCTATAAGTTTTACCAGGAAGATAATATGGCACAGAAAAAAGAGGACTTTAATTGCTTAGTGTAAACATATGGTGCAAGAGTAATCATTTGATTAAGGGATCGTCCGAGGCAGGGTTAGGAATGTTCTTAGGTTAATTACATACTTGAAAAGTTATCCATAAGTCACATGAGATAAGTATCACTCTGTTCTATTTTTGTATACAGTTCAAATAATTTTTATTTTCTAATCAATTAATCAGGTGCATTGATTAACATATAAACTAAGTGATCTTAAATGTCTAATGTCTCATTTATTTCACCTTATGTGGAAAACTGTCCTGGCCTTACCCTCACATTAAACTCCATTAAACATTACCATTATCCTTCCCCTACCAAAACCACAATCCATGTTCCTACTTCTATCATTACTTTAAAATGAAAACACTACTACACTTACTCAGTTCCTAACACTAAACACTATGGCCTCCATTCAATTGAGCAAATTGTAGTTACAAGAGCCCGTAATGGAGCCCGTAAAATAATTTGCTATTCAATTGGCGTCTTTTAGCTACCCGCAATCGGTTCGCGGGTTAGAAGCTCAAAATCCCTGCACTTGTCAATATTGTATCTTTGACCCATCTAAGCCATGGATCTTTCAAGCCCGTAAATGTTACAATCGCAAATTGCTACAATTCTTCAAGCCCGCAATTGCCTTCTTACCCGTGAATAGCAAATGTAGAAAAAAATCCTGTGAGTACCAGATAGGATTCGCAAGGGGGTAAAACACCTAATCGTAGCACTGTAAAAAGAAATTTAAAAAATCAATACTGTACTTTAAGAGGCTGGGAAAGCGATTAAAGACATTGCACAACAGTCTCAAGCTCGCAAAACTGCAAAAAAAAATATTTATTTTACGTTTAATTTATTGTTATGTTTCAATCTTTTTATTGAAGACAATTCAGGAATATAACAATACATAGCAAATAGAAAAATAAAAGTGCATACTTTTAACATTCATATTAGATCAAAAGAGATATTATCTGCATACATTAGTATATAGTTGTCTTAATATGTTTATTAATAATGAGCATATTTGTAAATAAAAGATTTCTAAACCTGTTAAGATATTCCAGTCTTTTTTTGTTTTCCTATCCATAAACTTACATAGTTATATAGTTACATAAGTAATGGCTAAGAGTTGCATATTTATTTAATTAATTGAAGTATTATGTGAGAAGTTAAGCCCGGGTGTCCATATCTCAAGAAAGCGGGAGTATGAATCCTGTGTTATATCAATCTCGGTAATACACATCAGGCCCCTCACATGGACTAGAACAATATCGTTATTAATTTTTATTATTTTGTACATTGCCAGTCGCATATTGGACTTATAAACAATAATCGATTGATGTTTATCCTCCATGTTTTACTGACGTCATGATGACGGTCTCATTTACTATTGTCTGTTTCTAAATCGGTAGTTACGACCTTGCTTACTTGATCATGGCCTGAAATGCTACTTATGATTGCATGTTTTACGGTTTAGATTTTCGACCATGTAATTGCGGGCTTGTTCAATTGAATCGATCTGTAACTGTTGCAGTTTTCAAGCCCCCAAACTTATGACCTGTATGAAGGCAACTGCAGGCTTGGAATTTAATTTGCAATTGAATACTATACATATTTCTATCCATACTACTATCCATACTACTATCCTAGCCAAATCCATACTTCTACCACAGTTCTACACCTAACATTAAATAAAACTAGCCAATCTACCTCCCTTAGGTAGTTTATCCGTGCCATAGTCTTACAATAAAAATGATCCTTGCCACTATACAACACTAACCATATCTTATTCATGACACTGTGTTACAATGAAAAATATACTATGCCTGGATACTCTGTTATCACTACGTTATGCATGCCCCAAAATCCATCCATACAATAACTTTGAATCTACTATATCTGTACCCTAACACTAATTATTCAGCACTGTATTTATGCTTACACTCACACAATGTTTAACATTTATTTAATGTTACTTTGGCCTTTTTGGTCAATCTTCAGTCTTCAATAGTATTGCTAAATAAACAATATAATAAAAGACTTAACAATAAATGTAACTATAGATGAGTTGAACATACTTTGTTGCTTATATTGTATATATGACTCTCTCTGGAACTACAATCAAACACACTGTCTGAAGCTTTGCTGAAGTCTCTCCACTACCTATAGGCCTCAGTCTCTCCCCTCTCACTCTCTCTGGAACTACAATCAAGCACACTGTCTGAAGCTTTGCTGAAGTCTCTCCACTACCTATAGGCCTCAGTCTCTCCTCTCTCACTCTCTCTGGAACTACAATCAAATACACTGTCTGAAGTTTTGCTGAAGGTATCTAAAGACACTGTGGAGCCATTTCAACATATACTATATGTAATATTATCAATATTTGTATGAATGTTTCTGTGATATAATATCTGATGAGATAGAAACTTTCACTAAGCAAATCTATACCTATGCATTTGTCTGAAACCACCCTTACCTTGCCTGCTCCCCCACCCCCAAACGCTGGTTGTATTGCTTCTTATCTGTGAAATAACATTTGTCCATCCTTCTCATATTCTGTTGCAGCATCTCCACTACCTATAGGCCTCAGTCTATACTCTCACTCTTTCTGAAACTACAATCACTTCCCACCCCCCCCCCCAACCCTCCCCTGCCCCTCACCCACCTGCCCCTTTTTTCCCTGAATTTATTGGGTCACTCAAATTTCCTACAGCTGATCAATTAGCAACACCTGCTAACTATACCTAATTAATCTATTACACAATGTTTCCTCATGTCTGTTCCTTCCTCATTACATTCTGTCTTTTCCTCAAGCTGACCACTAGGGGCATATAACATATTACATAATTGAATCACTTACCAAATTACTTTCTCAGATGCTTTCCTTTTCCTTCTATATGAAAAAAACATTCTAACTTTGCATTCACTCCTACCTAATGAAATTTCACTATTGCGCTATTTCCTATCTGCCTCTTCCATCCCCTTTAGATTGTAAGTAGAGAGTTTTCAATCTTGTAGAGTGCTTTGGGAAAAAAACACTTTCTACAAAGATTCTAAGCTCAAAACAGGGCCCTCCATTTTTTGCAGTTTGTGAAAATTATATTTTTCCTTGTTCTTTTCCCCTGTATAGCGCTATGGAATATGTTGGCGCTTTACAAATAAAAGTAATAATAATAATAATATTGTAGCTTTTTTTTTTTATTATAAGAAGTGAATTAGGAAAAATTGTGGTTTTAAAAAAAAAAAAATGAAGATTTTGAATCGTGGACAAAATTTAACATTTCTTGTGTAGGGTGAATTACTACAATAAAAATGTATGTACTGAAATTTATATTTTATGTACTACCAATAGGGTTAGGCAGAACAATTTGCTAGACGTACAAATCAAAACTCTGATTTTAGTTGGGCTGGGAATCACCATAGTGTCTGAAGGGCAACTATGGTGAAATGGGTAAATACAGGAGGTGTGGGAGTCCAAGACTGGGCATATTTCTGGCAGCAAGGTAATTTCTGCAAATAAGGGGCAAATATAAATTGAATGATGGGTTGAGTGATTATTTTCCAATTCTCATACCAATATTTAGCAACTTATTTGCCTATAGGCCTTGATAACACTGTATACAAATGTCGGAATGAAATGGAACTAAACACAGTCATGAGTTAAATTATGATTCTCAAATATATAACTTCAGTTCCATTAAAAGATTATTAGGGTACACCATTCTGGCAGATTTATAAACATTTACAGCCCCATTAAATTCAAAGCCCGTAGCGGCATTGGCGCAACCGCATAGGCTGCGGGCTGGAAATTCGGCTGTGTTACAGAGCTATTAAATTGAACCATGCCGCGAGTTACGGGCCATAGACGCAAACCTGTAAACCATTCTTGCACACGTTGGATGTGCAGCCATGAACATGATCAATTAATCAAACCCGTAGTTACAAGTTTAGATGGAGCCAATGGCAAATGAGATTGCCATCATTACGTCACTGAAAAATGGAGGTTAGATTTCAAAGCCATACAGGTTTCAAATACGGATTTCGATCGGACCCGCATTACAGAAATAATGCAATATTAATAAATCAGTAAATATTATACTCTAGTCCATGCGAGTTCCATTATATGTTTTAACACATTGATTGCCGGGATCGATATAACACGGAAATTAAACCGAATTAAAAGTATTTTATATTGCAGATTTGCGAGCTTGAAAATGTTATGCTATTTATTTTAATACCTAACATCACTTTCCCTTTAATTGAAAATACAGTAGTGTGTGTATATTTACATTTACAGTGCTACGGATAGGACTTTATCCCCTCTAGTACCGTTGGCTTTTTGGCTCCATTTGCAGGTTACGGGTTTGAACGCCATTGAATTTGTAGCAATTTAATAGCGAGTTTCGAATGTAACAGTTACAGGCTTGACAGATCAAAGAATTTGCGGCCGTGGAGTTCAAATTTCGATGACCCGTAGAGTTTCTCTAACCCGCATATCATTAGCGGGTTGCTTTACAGGGCCAATTTAATAGCCGTAAGTCTTGCGGGCTACGTTACAGGCTACGGTTTTACACGTTGAGGAAATTTAATAGGGCTGTTAGTTGCAAAGATCCAATTTTCTTGTATTTTAATTGTAACACATATTAGTGCCATAAAAGATAACATTTCAGGTTTATGAACAATTACTGCAATAAAAATGTCAGTATGAACAGAGTTCTCTATTTTGTATTGTGTACAAACAATAGGTGAAAATCAAATCTATTTACAAATCAAAATTGAACTTTTTCTCTGGGTTTGGAAACCCCATAAGATGCCAAGGGAAAAAAATAGAGGAAGTATGACCTGACTTACCGAGATATTTTGTGGCATTAAGAATTGTACAGTAAATCTGATGAAATCATTTAGTGTTGTTAGAAAATAGTGAATGTCCATTTGGAAGATGATCAGATTTTATTTGGATTTATTTTAGTGTATATGAGTATGATAATACACCAAAAAATAATGTAATTAGATAAACAAATATGGAATAACTGTAAATGGTTGATTTTGCAATTCATAGCAAAATGTAATAACTAGAATATTGCCCGTTCATAAATGACGGCAATGAAATGATAAGTGAGCTAATGCTGTTTGGTGTATGGTAATCAAATAAATAATACATTAATAAATTAATATACTTTACCTATTTTGAAGTAATATATGCAGTAAGCATTGTGTTCAAGAGCTGGCAATCTGTTTTCATGTTGCTGCAGCATACAATGTGTGTTTTCAGTGCTGTGGAGCAATGTGTGCAGTGTGTAGTGTAAATAGTGTGCGTGCGCGAGGAAAATCCGTTAGGGTAGCTGTGTACTTCCGGATTGTTAGTGTTGTAAAATGGCGCCTTATGTGTGGTACGCGGCTGTGGC
Organism: Discoglossus pictus; assembly: GCA_027410445.1. Classification (NCBI taxonomy): domain Eukaryota; kingdom Metazoa; phylum Chordata; class Amphibia; order Anura; family Alytidae; genus Discoglossus; species Discoglossus pictus. Next base: position 57,835,443 of record CM050163.1, read on the forward strand.
TGATTTTGCATCCTTGTTCTTGGACCTCGTCCGGCTCTTTCGGAAAATCCGTATGTGTTTGGTGGTGTTTTGCGTCTTTAGGGTCCTGTAGCCTCGTTTTCGTTTTTTTCGGCGGCCATTTTTTCTCTTGCTTAGGTGATTTTTGGGCGTCTAAACTCTGTAATTTGGACTTAAATGGAGGTGTAACTTCACTTGCAGAGGTCCTGGGAGCCCCCCCACCCCACCCCACACACCCCACACACCTTGCTGTGGGTAAGCTTTTAATGCGTTTGCTGTGTGTATTTATTGTGTTTCTAATGTTTTCAGGTTCCCGGGGGTCGGCCATTTAGATCGTATCTTTGCAAGGTCGTAGTGTATTTTTTTTCAAAGTCCTGCGTCTCGTATTTGTTTGTCGTAAGTTCGTAAATGTTGCGAGGTCCGCAGTTGCTGGCAAGGAGCGCCTTTGGCGAGCCCGCAGCGTTAGCAACAACCCGCATACTCACAACTATTATATGTGATACTAATTTCCCTATAGGTTTTAATAACATTTTGTTGGGGAGGAAATTCAGGTACACAGACTATTGGTGGTTGTGTTTAAGGACTTTCAACTAAATACATTCAAGGATAATAACGAAAACCGAAGGGATGAAAGGTCACTAGTCAAGGTCAAATTGGAGGAAATGTAATAGAGCAAACACTGAACATTAGTTATTGTGTTAAGACTGTTACTCTTGTCTTATTGCACTATTGCTATTGTAATGGATGCCAATAGGATCAATCTCCAGCACCCTTTTCACCAATGTAAAAGCTCATGAACCCCTGAGTGAATTGTGTTATACACGTACAACAATTGCAAATGCTTCTGTTTAGTACCTGACAAAAAATTGGTCATTTAAAACGTGTTCACCCTTTTGGTCTTTGACTGTTAACTGACATGGATTGATTAATGGATTCTTGCTAATTAAAACTATGACTTCATTTGCCTAGAGGTGATATTTTGCAATAAAAAAAATTGCTTCTCTATGCGCTCATCTTTTTCTATAGCTTTATCTAATGATGGTCGCATACTTTTCAGCTGACAGGATTAAGTGTTGTTGCAGAAACATTTATTTAGTTATCTCTACCCCACCTTAATTTATAAAATTATGTGCAGCTGTGCCAAATATTTTTATAGTTTGATTTTTTTAGCTTTCATGTTTATGAATATTACCATTGATAAAGCCCAATAAACGGACGAAACGCGTCTGGTGGATACAGGTAGACACTATGGTGTCTTCTATGATTTATTTGATTTGATTTTTACAAACAGGTAGCTATTTCTTATATACAGTTTGTATAATTAGTACTGGTGTTATCCCTTCTAGTTAAAATATAGCACATTTTTTATATAAAGTGTTATGTATTTTTTAGTAACTTTTGCATGAGTCTGATAAGGGTTTTTTAGCTCACAAATAGAGATTTGGCTACCTACTCTCGTTTTCACATATTGGGGCTGGGTACCCCTAAGTGAATGTAACTAGATACAGGAGTTTTGAGTGACTCAATAGGTAAACCATTATTCTCTATTGGCTTTTTACATCAGTGGATAATCAGGCACATAGCACTGTGTTCTACTTTTAAATTGAACTATATTCTACCCATGAGGATTTGTCTGCAGAGTGAAAGTGGAGTGTATAGATGTGAACGATCTGAGTACCATCTGATGTATAGAGGTTGATACATGTGATTGTTCAATTTTTATACTTTTTGTGTTTTATAATAAAATCATACTGAATTGCACTAGGAAGTGCTGTGCCCTCTTCCCTTGTTTTTTCCCTTTTCTGATTTTCTGAGCTAAACATGTTATTTCTGCTATGTTCATAAATATTTATGAAAAAGTAAAAATGGGCCATTTCAGTGTAAGGGGTTATTTTAAGAAATACTTAGGGATCCACTCTAGAAAGAATTAAGCCGTAAGTTGACAATTCTTTCTTCAAAACATTCTTGAGCAAACATAAAATTTGATTATTCTTTGATATAGATAGAATGAGAGAGCATTAGACAATAATTGAAAGATCCATAATTAGATTTTTTTGTCATTAAGACAGCGAGACTAAAGTGCTTTTTACATAATTCAAGTAACAACACAACCTTGTGCCGCCTTTCTGTGCTTTGTTCTTCTGCTAGTCAAGTTTATTTGATTATTAAAGATCAAAAGGAATAAATATATAATGTCTATATTAAGCATATAGACTAATCATTATTTATATTTTGTGCTTTCTTAATTAAAATGCTTTCATTTCCCTAGTTATATTTACTCAACATATATTCTACATTCTGATTCTCTATTATTTATTAAATGACAATGTCCATCAAGCCAAGGTAGCAATTGATAACTTGATATACTACTTTTTTAACTTTCTAAAATATTTTGCTTGTTCTTTGTAAGAACATATTATAACACACTGTTGTCCTTTAATGGTTTGAGGTTGATACAATCAACAGAATTCATAGATATATTGTTAAGGTCTAATACATGTACAGGTCAGGAGGGAATTTGCACTAATACCCAAGTTTACTGTTACATTTTTCAGCACAATATCAGTGTAGAAATTGCATATTGTCAATTCCTTTACATAGTTATGCTCTTTGTCGCACTATCAGCCTCATTCAATTGAGAAACTGCAGCTTACGGGAGCCCGTAATGTAGCCCATTAAATTATTTGCTATTCAATTGGCGTCTTTTTGCTATCCACAAATGAGCTACCGGTTAAGGGATGAAAATCACTGCAGTTGTTGCAACTGTAACTTACGCCCTTACGCCTTTGATCTTTTACGTCCGCAAGACTTAAGATCACTAAAATCGTAAAGCACTATTCAATTGCAACAATTTTGCATGACTGCAAATGTTTTCACACCTGTAAACAGCATATGTAGAAGAAAATCCTATGGGTACCAGATGGGACCCGGAAAGGGGTTAAAGACATGTCTGTAGCACTATAAATGCAAATAAAAAATCAATACTGCACTGCAAATGACGGAGAAAGCGATGTAAGACATTAGAATTAATTGCACAACAGTCTCAAGCTCGCAAATCTGCAGTAGGATTATTTTTTTTTATATCGATCTAGGGAATCAATGAGTTAATATATATTAGGCCACCCACATAGACTAGAACAGTATCGGCATTCATTTTTTTTTTTTCTTTTTTGCGGGTCTGCACTAAACACTAATTGATTGACATGTAACCTCATCTTATACTGCCGTAATGATGACGGTCTCATTTTCTATTGGCTGTTTCTGTCTCGGAAGTTACGGCCTTGCTTAATTGATCTGGCTCCATTCTGAAATGCTACATATGAGTGCATGGTTTACGTTTTCAGATTTCAGGCCCCAACTTGCGCGCTTGTTCAGTTGAATCGCTCCATAATTGTAGCAAAGTTGAAATTGAATGAGACCCTAAATCTGTTGCCTTTTTTCAGATGGTGGTACTTAAATTTGCCCTCATAAAATATAAAGTCTAAAGTATAGCCAGTGATTAAAAGACAATAATCAAACTCAATTTCCTTTTTAACCACATGCTATTTAAAGACATTGTAATATATTATACAACTTGCCAAACTTGTTTTCTAAATGTTTCTGCCTTTTCTATAATATGCAAGGAAAAATTACTTTATGTGGCACACCTGATTTTATGCATTCATAAATGTAGGCAGGTCAGCCGTACATAAAACACTATATGTGACTGTTTTACAAGAAGCTTCAAAACATCCGTAGCTTTGTAGGTGTCATAGGAAAACATCCCTTGACGCCCTGACTCTGGATTTACAGATTATCTCAAACTAGCACAGGCCCAAAGAGCTATTCCTCAACAAAGGATTTTACTCTTTATGAGTCACAGATCAAAAGCTCTGACATCAAACCACTTTGTTTCCTCAGTGGTATTAATTGCTATGGGAAAGTTTACTCCAAGTTTTAATGCCCAAGAAATAAATATTAAAAAAGAAAACTCACCACAAGCATATATAGTTTGTTAAAGTGATATATACAGCTGTTGTGATAATATTTGATGAATAATTTATTGTATCTCAATGTTGGTTTTTCAAACTTTTATTTCCATTGTGAACTACCATGCAAATGTCTACTTTACTGTTTCCCCCCAAAATTCTGCCAATTAGGGGGCAGTGTTAGGGACAATGTAGCTACCTACCTTTGTAGGTAGTGTCTATGTGTAGATAGTGTCCATGGTTTCCCATAAGTATTCCTATTGTAGTTAGGATGCCATGGGGGTCAAGGGGAACCCCCATGGTAGGAAGTTAGATGTAGGTGTCATGTGGTGTCTAGGTATCCCATGGTTATAGTTTAGTATACCATTGGGGTCCATAAGAATCCCCATGATTAGAGGTTAATATTAGGTGCCATGGGGAACCACAGGGCCCTCATGATTACAGTTTCTTATACAGTGAGGGACCATAGGCATCCCCATGGCATAAGAGTTAACTTTAGACCTATGTGGTTATACTTTAGATTACCATGAGGGTTCATAGGAACCCCATGGTAACAAGTTAATTGTAGATGGCATGGGGATCCATAGGAACCCCAATGTTTAAAGTTAAAAGCCCTGTAGAGATCCATTGTGACTCACATGGGGTTAATGGACTTACCCACAGCACAAGAAGTGAGGGGAAAAGGGCCCGATGGCCCCCCAGGTCATAGACAGAGGGGTCATAAACCCACTCTATTATTTTTTTATTTAACTTCTTTTGTGCCATGGGAAGAGATTTATATAGATACTAGCGACTTGCCTGTCAAAAATGACAGCAATAAAAAGTAAAGCCTGGCAATGTTTGCCACACAATGTGAGCCTCTCACCCCTCTACTTTACTGGCCTCGCAATCAGAGTCTTTGGTTGGAGGGCCCTGTCTTTGAGCTTTGAATCCGGTGTCCATAGTGTTTTCCCCAAAGCACCAGGCAGGATTGAAAGCTCACAGACTTACAATCTAAAGGATTATATAAAAAACTCCAATAATCTAATCAAATATGCATCAATTGTAAAAATTGTTTTTCTGTACCCTTTTTTTGAGGGTACAGAACTGAAATGATATAGTTTGTATGCCTTTGCTATCTCCATCAGAAGATAATTTCCTCTTATGTATAAATTAGCCCAGTTTTACTGAATAGTTAACACTATCACTCTACATCCTTTTTCACACTGATGACTACAAATATATTATCTAAATTGTAAAATTACATTTAAAGCAAATAACTAAAAAGTTACATTTAAATATGACATTTTTGAAGTCAAACTAATTTTGATCTTACACCAACGTGATGTCCCTAGAAAGGAGGCAAAACATGTATTATGGAGAGATTGTTTAGTGGAAATTAGGGTTCATGGTTGTAAGCTTGTCTGAATAAATGAATTTTAAAGGGTTGTGGGGGTATGGAAGAGTTAAGTAGAGGATTCCAAAGGGTAATTTAGTTTTACAAATTAAACTTCAGATTATATAAAAAAATATAAAAAACTTCTTTTAAAAAATAGCATTTTTAGACTTTGTAAATCTCATAAATCATTTCAGGCACATACGATTTTAATGTAAAAAGTATAATTGTGTGACAAAATAGACAATATTTGTATTGTAAGGTGAAAGAGGGTAGACTAAAATATAGACATTGGATTAATTTTCACATTTTATTATGGATAAATTAGTGTCTTATTTTTTATGTTACAGCTTTATTTATTTAAAATTTATTTAGAAAATTATAGAACAAAGAAGGTCATTGTGTGAGCTTATTTGCTGCTTCAAATACTGTTGCTGAATTTCTTTAATTATAGCTTCAGAACTTGTTGATGATTCAGTTTGCATGTCAACATTTTGAATGAGCAAAACAAAAGAGATAATGAGATATACATTCAGAAGCAAATTATCTGATGACTATATGATTAGATTTTGGTTCTGTCATAACCAGAGGAAGATTTGCATTTTAATAGGAACAATCAGAGTCTAAATATATAATCAAGACTTTCCAGATTGCAGTCTTGCTCTGTTTAATGACAAGGTCAAAAGAAATGGAAAAGGCTTTAATTTATTGTGTAGATAGAGCTATTAAAGCCTGTTTTACTAATATTAGCATATATGATGACTAAACTCATAAACATGTCATGGGCAATCTCTCTGCAGATTAACTGGATAAACTGGTTAGGCGGTGACACAGATACTACATAACCACATATCCTCATTCCTAACTGCATGTTTATCAACATGACAACACTTGGCCACGGTTAACTAAATAGCAACCTTGCCGCATGGACCACTTAGTGAACTTAAAGAACCACAAGTTGTTACATGTGCTCTGCATCATCATTTAGACCAGTGGTCATAAACCTTTTAATATTACCACCCACTTTTGATGCCGCTTACCGCCCACCAGTGCCGAGGTGACTCATTTCTTGTTACATAAATCATGTGAACCTATCTATGTATCACCCATTTACTTACTAAATAGTGACTCTGTCCTGACTGCTGTCCCTAGGCTCTCTCACCAACTCCCCAACAAGCTAAGCGCTGTGCTGCGGGTCACTGGCGTGTGACGACACTAGTCAGTGACGCCACCAAGACATTACCCAGCCGCCGGTAGGGAACAGGTTGACGACCACTGATTTAGAGCATGGAAAGTCATGTGGAAAATGTGTTCACATTTTTAAAATTGATCAGCTAATTTAGTTGGATATTGTCCCACGGGCCTCGCGATGAGCGCCTGTGGCGCTCAATGCAGCCTAAGTCCCGCGTCCCTGAACTGCTTGCCTCACTTCGCGAAGCTCGCAGTTGCGCCTAAGTCGAACGGCCAGCCTAAGTCCTGCGTGCCTGCGGCGCTCATCGCAAGCCCTACAATGAGCGCCGAAGGTCCTGGGTGCCTCAACTGCTCGCCTCGCTTTGCAAGGCTTGCAGTTGCACCTAAGTGCCACAAGCTGCCGGCTCGCCTCGCTTCGAGAGGCTTGTAAAGTTTGACCAACATCGTAAGCTTTCCAAACACTGACAACTATATATGTGATATATATATGCGTGTGTATATACTGTATATCTCTGATATTTACACACTTTGTTTTCTTGTTCTTGTCATTAGTAAATAGCAGTGACACGCAGTGTGAATGTTTTCAAAAATATGTTTCCTTCTTCGTCAACTTGAAGGGTTCTGTGGTTTTGCATCGATCAAGGAATATGTAGAACAATTACAAGCAAGACCTGTAAAACAGAGAATTCTGTTGACATATGTCCCTTTACTAATTAAACAATGGTCCTCTTAAAATATATGAAACACACATGACTCATAGAAGGTAAACACAAGTTTGTGAACAGAATCACTGTTCTGGAACTCACATAATTATTGAGGAATGCAGAATATATGATATGTGTTTCACTGCTTAGACAATGATTAATGTTTATTGTGTGATCTACATTTTACAATGGAATTAGTGCAATTGTTATTCAATAATTATTGTGACTGAATTAGAATTAGCTGTTCTTTACAATTTCTAACAGTATCACAATAATAATGCATGTACGTATGATTACCAGTGGTGTAGCTAGAGCTTTTGAGGACTGGGGCTGTCCATGAGTTTGACCCCCCCCCCAAGTGCGAACATTATACGTATATATATGAGAGCCCAGCACAGAAAACAAAACTGGGATATATATATATATATATATATATATATATATATATATATATATATATACAGTGGATATAAAAAGTCTACATACCCCTGTTAAAATGTCAGGTTTCCGTGCTGTAAAAAAATTAGACAAAGATAAATAATTTCAGAACTTTTTCCACCTTTAATGTGACCTATAAACTGTACAACTCAATTGAAAAACAAACTAAAATCTTTAGGTGGAGGGAAGAAAAAAAAAGAAAAATAATGTGGTTGCATAAGTCTGCACACCCTCATATAACTGGGGATGTAGCTGTGTTCAGAATTAAGCAATCACATTCCAAATCGTGTTAAATAGGAGTCAGCATACACCTGCCATAATTTAAAGTGCCTCTGATTAACTCCAAATAAAGTTCAGCTGCTCTAGTTTGTCTTTCCTTAAATGTTCTTAGCCGCATCCCACAGCAAAAGCCATGGTCCACAGAGAGCTTCCAAAGCAGCAGAGGGATCTCATTGTGAAAAGGTATCAGTCAGGAGAAGGGTACAAAAGGAAAAGGAACTTCAACTTTCAGCATGACAACGACACAAAGCATATATCCAAATCAACAAAGGAATTGCTTCACCAGAAAAAGATTAAAGTTTTGGAATGGCCCAGCCAGAGCCCAGACCTGAATCCGATTGAAAATATGAGGTGTGATCTGAAGAGGGCTGTGCACAGGAGATGCCCTCGCAATCTGACAGATTTGGAGCGTTTTTGCAAAGAAGAGTGGGCAAATCTTGCCAAGTCAAAATGTGCCATGCTGATAGACTCATACCCAAAAAAACTGTTTGTTTTTCAATTGAGTTGTACAGTTTATAGGTCACATTAAAGGTGGAAAAGTTCTGAAATGATTTATCTTTGTCTCTCTCATCCTCTCCCCCCTCTGTCTCTCTCTGTCCCTACCCTCTCTGTCTCTCCGATCCCATACCCTCTAGGTCTCTCCCATCCTCTCCCCCTCTATCTCTCCCATCCTCCCCCTTCTGTCTCTCCCATCCTCTGTCTCTCCCCTCTCTGCCTCTCCCATCCTCTCCCCACTATGCCTCTCCCATCCTCTCCCCCTCTGTCTCTCTCTGTCCCACCCCTCTCTGTCTCTCCCATCCTCTCCCCCCTATATCTCTCCCATACTCTCCCCCCCCCGACTCTCCCATACTCTGCCTTTCCCATCCTCTCCCCCCTCTGTCTCTTCCATCCTCTGTCTCTCCCCTCTCTGCCTCTCCCATCCTCTACCTCTTTGCCTCTCCCATCCTCACCCTCTCTGTCTCTCTCTCCCATCCCTGCCTCTCCCATGTCGCTCTCTTCCCCTCTCCCATCGTCTTACCTCCGTCTTCCTGTGGGATCTGCTGGCTCTTCCTGTTTAGTACTTGACAGTAAATAATCCCCTATATATAAATATATACAATCCCAAAGCAATGATATCCAGAAACGCAGTACAATACATCACAATACAAAATATATCACAAAGTATTCCCTAGGAGTAATAGCTAATGCCAGTTTATAATTGAAAATAAAATTCAGCTCTTACATACATACCACTTTAACATAGCCAAGGAAAAGCACTGTGTTGATACAAACTTAGGTCAAATCACATAGCACTACCTACCAACCAGTGCCTCCTCCTCCATCAATATTACAAGGAATGTACACCAGCAGCGGCTGAATCTGATTGCGGAATATAAGTTGAACATTGAATATTGGCTTTTGTAAAACACTGAATATGAATACAAATTGTATTAATGATCAATACCAAATTAACTAATTCAGCTTCTGTTGTGGTACTTTAATGATAACACGTTACATTATATTTGCAAAAAGATAAGATAAGAACAACAAGCGTTTCTATCTATATACATATATATATTTATTTTTTTATGTATTTATCACCATGGTTTATGGCTGTGCAGTGTAGTCATTTGATAGTTTTTTTTATGCAAATGTGTAGTCTCTGAAAATGAATTAATTGCTGCGGTGTGCTAATCATTATTACAGTATCCTTGTCTGTATCTGTGGTGGCAAAAACAATACCCCCAAAGTTATCATACGCATAGTTACCTTCCCTAACCTTACCGAGCACTTTGAGCTACAAATTAGCATGCTGAGTCACATGGTAACATAAAGGAACAGCACATTCAATGCTGAATGGCTAGTACAATGCGTAGACAGTTGTTAATGTTCTTTAAGATGAAGGAGGAAGTCAATTTGTTGTTGGGGTTACAGTGACCCATTTTATTTATATATATATATATATATATATATATATATATATATATATATATATATATATATATATATATATTCAATAAGGAGCATTAACATATAATATTTCTAAAAATATATTTATTCTACAGTAAATGTAAAGTGCCTTATAGTTAGGCAAACACTGTGTGCAGTTAGTGTGTTATTAAATAATATGTTAAGGTTTTCTAGTTAGCTCATGTAGGTTATGTAAGATCATTATATATCAATAAATATATATATATATATATATATATATATATCTATATATATGACCACTGAGTTCAATTGGAAACAAATGCAATAATTATGTGCACATCCATTGTTTTAATATTATGTACTATATATCAATATTATATTTATTTAATCAAATGTGTAAAAAGTATTCCTTTTTGGTCAACCTCAAATCTGTTATGTGACCACTAGTTCACTTGATTACTGTAAAGTCTATGACAGGATTACATTTAAGTATTTTCCTATTTTTAAACTGATTCACAATGTTTCAGTTTAAACCAGATGGTGTTTGTCACTTTGATGATAATTTCCATCTGTTTATAAACAACTTCAAGTTTAACATATTGTATTGCATGTGTCTTGATGTCACATTCTTATGCAATATTCATCAGTAGGAGAGTTTGGAATAAAAGTAATATAAAAAAAAGGACATCTAGTACCGAGCGTTTATTGTAGGTGTATTTTAATATATTTATTTGAAATGTATTAAAATGATTTTTTAGAACTTTAAAAAAAGCCTACTACTTCACTGGTACAAAACAAGCATAACATAACACAGTAAGAGGAGTGTGTACAAGCGAGAAGCAGAAACAGTAAATTATTGAGTGTTATGTTATTCAGTGTGTATGCGTGGGTAAGAATGTGAAATACTATTGGTGTGAATGTGGTTTGGAGTATGTGAGAGTAAATTAAAGTGAGTTTGTATGCTATATAATGTGAGAATGTGAGTATGTATGTGCCAATGAGTGAGTGAATATGTGAGGGTGTACGTAAGAGTGACTGGTATGTTATACTAACCCTTTTCCAAGATGTTACGACCCAGAGATGAGGGTCTATAACATCTGAGATTTGCATTCCTGGACCAAATACATCAGAATATCACATAGTCTCTCCCATACACAGAAAATGTTGCATATCACATAGTATAGTGACTCCAGTATTCATGAATGTGGCCCACATTACATTGCACATAAAAACAACATGGCACAGTGCTTAAAACAAATCTCATGTCCATTGTAATAGCCTTTGATATTAGCAACCTAGTGTATTAGAGTCCAAGATAGCAGGGCTACTTGTAGGTTCAGGGGAGTCCAATCCTGGCCCCAAAATCAGTCAGGAAAATGTGGGAAACAATCGCAGGGTCTTAGGGTCTGTGCTTCCCCCTGTCTGGGGACTGATTCTGGGTGCGCAGGGCAGATTTTTCCCAATTTTTTTTATACAAGTTCCAGGGGGGGAAACAATTCTGGTGGTGGCCCCAGCATAACTCCTACTGTCCAGGGCAAGTGCCCATGTCTCCCTATGAGACTAGTAGTGTAAACATACACATTTGTAGCAAAAGCAAATCATTATCCTAGTAGGGACCCTGCCAGATGGATTTGCTGGCTGGCAATCGAGATCTAGTCCTTGGCTTTAGCTTCCATCCACCTGGAATGAAATATGGCTGGGCATTGGGGTTCCTTTTCCCCTGCACCATGGCATGGGCACAGTACCCCAGCTCACCTGAAATTTACTTTGTGCCCCAGTGGAGAGCCACACTTCCCAAACAAGCCAGTCCAAGCAGCTGTCCTGCGCCTATGGGACAAAAGATGGGTAGTACTTCTCTGCACCATTGTTTGAGTTCAGGGTGTCCATTCAACCTTCTAGTTTACCCAATACCAGAAGTTCCATGGCAAGAACCACTCTAGGAGAAAGTTCCAAGGGTGCCATCGCCATCCTACCCCCCAAAAACCAGGTCCGATGCCCTCTTCAACCCCACTGCATGGGCAAAACACTCGCCTGGGGAGCCTAGAAAAATAGTAATTCCAAGGAGGAATGTACCGGCCGGATCTGGAAAGCAGCACCTAATATGGTGCCTTGTCTGGGGGCTCCAAGCCTTGAGGTTGTAACTGGATCAGCATATCACATCCCCCTTCCTCTGGAACCCTGAAAGTCCTTTGTCTCCCTTGTCTCCTCACTCTCTCCATCTCCCCCAAGCCTTTATGAGATCTCTGACTCCATTGTCCATGTCCATCCTTTTGCTGGCTACTGCACCGAGATGCCACCATCTGCCACCAATATGTAACAAACCAGAGATGAGGGCCATGTGCACACCAAGACTCTCCTGCTTTAGCTTACAAGGACCAACCTCCAGTTTGTAATGTTGTGTTCATCTTAGCACCCAGCATGCCAATTCAGATCAGAACATCATTCATGCAGAAGCATAATGGCAGGCTTATTGCTGACTGTAACTTTTATTCCTTAGTTATACAGAATACAAGAAATTAGCAGCTTGCACTTTTCTTAGTGCATCAGACAGAATGATTTTATTCTCCTTACACAGATATTTTAAAAGAATCCACCCACGTGTCTCTCTCATAATTCACCTCCCTGTATGAGGGGTCTGGTTTCTTACTGTCTCCATATAAGGGCCTGGAAGGGTTCATCTTGTTAGGTACCTTCAGATTTTATGGCTAAAAATTGCATTGCAGAACCAAATACATCAGAATATTACATAGTCTCCAAGATTCACTATTGTGGCACTAAACATAAAAACCACATCTAACAGCTCTTAAAACAAGTTTTATGTCCATTGTAATAACCTTTGATATTATAAACCCAGTGTGTTAAAGTCACAAGTAACAGGCTTACTTGTGGGGTTCAGGGGAGTCCCATCCTGGCTCCAAAACCAGTCATGACAAAGTTCAAACAGCTTTGTTCCAATTAATATTATTTTCTTCTTCCTAACCGCCTCTATAGTGGTACAATACATCACCTATTAGTTCACCTGACCTACTGGACCAGGGTTAGACTGGTGTACATTCTCCAAAATGCAAGCACTATTCTATACATAGTTATCAAAGATACATCATACTATTGATAATGAGATAAAATCAATAAAACGGACTACATTTAACATGTGAGTATAGGATTTAAGTTAAGTTAAAGTTTAAGTAAAGTTTCAGCCTTTTTGATTGACCTGTGCTGTGAGCAGCTTTCTATGACTGAAGCCTCTTAAATTTATAGACAGATTTGATAGTAATCATGTTCATTCTTGCACCTTTACAATATTCTATATTGTTTTACGAACCCCTGAAGGACTCCAGGCAATCCATTGTGACCAACAAGGGATACCTAAATTCATGAAGGAGCTTCTCCGACTTGGACAAGGAACACAGAAACTCCTCCTGCCTGTGAAATTCATACGGCTTAATAATTTAGATAGACACCGTGGGAAGATTAGATGGTCATATTGTTCACGATTAGCACAGTGCAGTGCTGACAGATATATTACCAATTACACCCATCCCTTTGTACATACAAGGCCAAATGATGGGCTTCTTCACTACAGACATTTTATATAATTTTTGGACACCAACTTGCTACTTATTTTAATTAATTATAGAAACGTTTAAAACATACCACTGGCAAAGAAAGGTGTCTCCTGAAAACAACTCATTAACAACATTTCCAGAGAATACAGAGACACCTAAAAAAAAAAAAAAGCATATACTTAATCTTGTTTTAGCAAATAGAACATGTCCCACATGTCTAATGTTTCCATGTGGCAGTCCACCAATATAATCTGCTCATGATAGCAAAGAAGAATCCACAGCCGTTGTGGCAGGTACGGATCTAGCAGTAGTGCAAGTGGTGCATTATTATTATTTTATTTTTTTGTGTGTGTTTTTTGGGGTCTTAGGGCATAACCACCATGGGCCACCGTAGGTCCCCTCAAAGGAACCCCAATAATGAAGCAAATCGGGTTTGTGCATGCACAACGCTGAGCCAAACTCTAGGAGTAGTAAGGTAAGGAGCTTGCTGGAAAGTCCAGCATAAGTATGGTAGAGACACTTTCTTTTATTGAAAATAGGAAAACTGCACATTTTCAGCTTGATAACTCTTTTTTTGAGCCAAGATGTATATAATTATTAATAGTGATTTTGTCACTTAATATTTATCTCTAAACTTCAGACTACTCTAATAGTTACCACTCATATACACTTAGGAGGGTAAATTGTGCTTGAGTGGTAAGTATTATAGTAGTCTGAAGCTTAAAGAAAAATATTAAGAGCCTCATTCAATTGAGGCTTCGGGAGATCCGGGCTCCGAAATGGAGCCCGGGACTTAATTTTGCTATTCAAATGGCTTCCGTTTGCGTGCTCCAATCGAGTGACGGGCTCCGAGCTGTGATACATAGTGATTTGTAAAATCGCAAGTTAATGCCCTCCAAGACTTTGATCTTTCACTTGTGCAAGGCTAAAATCGCAAATCGCTATTCAATTGCTCCGATTCCCCCTAGGAGCAATTGAATAGCGATTCGCTAACCATATTTATGGCTTTATCAATATTGCATTATATCTGGAATGTCTGTCAGATCATAACTCATAATTCAAGCCCGTAGGACTTCAATGAAAAATGAAGGTTATAGTTCAAAGTCCTACGGGCTTGAACGATGAGTCACGATCGGACCCAAATTCCATTGACTGTTTGTAACTGGGAGTTACGGCCCTGCGTCAGCGATCATGTTCAAGCCCGCAAATGCTACTTTCGATAACATGGGTTGCAATGTGCGCTATCGGGCCGGGACTTGCAGGCCCGGACAATTGAATAGCACCATAAGTTGCGGCCGCTGCAGGCTCACAGGAGGCCCCCAAATATACGTCCTACGCAGATCCAAATTCAATGAGCCTTTATGTGACTAGGTGCCCGATTCAATTGAGCAATTGTAAGTTACTGTAGCCCGTAAGTGAGGCCGCAAGTTAATTTGCTATTCAATTGGCATCTTTTTGCGGGCTCTGAACGGGTTACAGGATATGACTTTAAAAACTTTGCAGTGGTTAAACCCGGAAATTGCAACCTCCCGAAGCCTTTGATCTTTGACAGCCGCAAGACTTCTGATCTCTAAAATCGCAAATTGCTATTTAATTGCAAAAATCGGTCAAGACGGCACACGCAGGCTAGCCCACAAATAGCAAATGTTGGCCCAATGCTTACGGCTTACAAATAGGAACCCGCAAAGGGTTTACAGACTAGTTTGGAACACTGCAAATCTCAATAAAAACCCACCAATAGACTTTAAAATATGGTGAAAGCAACGGGAGGCATTACAATTACTTGCACAACAACTCCCAAATATCAAATATTGCAAAAAATAAGATTTTATTTTACTCATAGGTTGTAATGGTCATGCATATGTCAATATGAAAAGTCATGTTGCAAGACGCTGAAAGCAATTAAAGACACACTACCTCATTAAATTGTAATACAAATACATTGAAATGGCTGACATATTAACCCTTCCTCACTCACAGAGGCTCTAATGCAAAAAGTACAAAGATCATCTTATATACACCTCACTTATCACATCTACATTGGGAAAACAAATACTGGTCACATTGCACCATCACATGGCATATATCAAGTACCAGGGGAACATTTCACATTTGGTTGTTCAGTCCCTCTGTTGTGTCTGACTCTCTGTGACCCTATGGACTGCAGCACACTAACTTATGTCTCTGCCTGTGCTTATCCACAAGGTTTGCATGCCAAAGATACTGGAGTGGGCTGCCAGTTCCTTCTCCAGTGGACTGGGATTTGTCTGACCTCTCTGCTATGACTTGCCCTCCATGGTATAGCTCACAGTTTCGTTCAGGTACACAAGCCCCTTCACCAAAACCCCTTAGCAATCCAAAAGGGGACAAGGGGAACATACACTACACTAATCTACTCTAACCCATCAAGAAGGGCAGCAAAAACACATGGAGGCTGTGCAGAGGCATGTGGAGCAACAGCCAACTCACCGCCATCAGGGATAACCCCCTGTACCAAGATGTATACCCATTATAATTTGATGACATCCCATTAAGTGTTTTGCTATCAATCAATTCACATTATCACCTGTCATATTCTTATCAGGCCTTCAGGGGAATGTTGATACTCCACAGTATCACAAATTGGACTTTGCATGTGTATTAACCCTTTATAATGATATATGATATATATTATAATATGATATCTTATGGTATTATTATTATTATTATTATTGTTATTGTATGTACTTATCTATGCATAGTAACTTGGGCTCATTAGTTTACAGATATAGGAATATGACACAAATGTGATGTATGTGGATGTCCCAAAACCCCAACTATTGAAAACACACTGACACTGTGAGAATGGTATAACAAAGCTTTATTTCATACACAGAGCACAATCAGAAATCATCAAGACTGTGCGTTAATATCATGGGCGTGTGGTGGGCGGATCCCAGAAGGGCAAGTGGTTGTGTTTTAGAACAAGGGGATACCTAAAGGGGGTAATGTTATAGTCTAGAATAAGCATGATACATAGCACCTGCCAGGGTCACACCACTGCAACCAGAATCTGGTGAAAAAAGGATTATCAGAAATCATTCCATGTAATTGGAGAAACCAGTCATGTGCATAGCACTTACAACTTGTCTATATCTGCTCAGTTAAACAGATGAACATAATCATGGATAATGTCATACAGATCTATTCCACACACAGTGTGTTGTCAGATATTAAGGAATAATCAGAAATTGATGGGCAGAATCTGTGACACACAAAGAGAACGTTGAGGAACATGCCAGCATGTTCGTGAGATTGGGATATTAAGACCTACACAGACCAGAACAAGATATCAATAAGAACTCTATTTGGATTGACTGCAAAACCTCATTTCAACGGCAATCCACATTGAACATCAATAGCAGAAATATTCAACAGAATCATATGTGTACACACTCTGTAGCCAGCCAAAAGTATGTCAACATTAATACAAAATAATAATCATTGTGCAGTGTGAATGAGGAGGACTTAGGGCAGTGGTTCAAAATCCTCTCCTCTGGAGCCATCAGACAGGCCATGATTTATGTGAAACCAAAAGTAAGCAAATAGTATTCAACAGGTGGTGGAGCCTCGAATTGTTTCACCTGTGTATTCACACAGTGTTTCACCTAAATCATGGTCTGTGTGGTGGCTCCTGGGGAAACTTTTGACAACCACTGAACTGGGAGACGTTCTCACCTACTTCCTCTTTCTGAGCACTGGGCCCACACGTTCCATGCCCGTGTGCTTCCTCCCTCTACCAAGGCCAGGAGGTATTGGATTGAGGGGTGCATCCAACTGTCGTGGCTGTGTAGCAGCTGGCGTTGGAGCTAAGGGGTGAGATGAGGAGACCACAGGCTCTCGTTCTGGTGGGGGTGGAGACTGTGGAACCGAAAATTGGAGTGTATTCACTTGGGCTTCCGCCAACTGCACCAGCCGCGCCAAGTGATGTGTCTGGGCTTGTCTGTCCCTATGAGCCATTTGTTCATACTTCTCCATCTGAAGATTATGCCTCCTCACCTCACCATATATTGCTCTGATGCTTTTGACCTGCTCTGAACCAATATAGTTCTGCCTTTGAAGATGAACTGTCAGCAGTTGCACTGATCAAATGTCGCGCTCATCAGACATGCGGATGTGCTGAGAGATGTCCCTCAAGGTGCCTTGTGCGGGGATGTGAGATCTGTCTCCGGACGCAGTTTGGACTCTGGATGTGCTGTGGTGAGGCCAGAGGTTTTGCCAGTCTTGATGGTGAACCCTGTAGGGATGGTGTTCCCTGTAGGGATGGTATTCCCTGCATGGATGCTGTTGCCAATGGAGATGCTGTTGCCCATAGGGATAGTGTTGGCCCAGTCTGTTGGTGCAACAACTGCTGTGACATCAGCTGCTGGGAAAATAACTGCAGGGACAACTGCTGGGACAACAACTGCTGGGACAACAACTGCTGTGGCATAATCTGTTGGGACAAAATCTGTTGTGGCACGGTCAGGAGTGGGAGAGAATTGGGGTCCGGCTAATGCATCAATTGCATGTCACTAGGTGACAAGTAGTGGGCCTGTTGAGAGTGGTCCCGAGGACCTCAACATCCCTGCTGGTTGCTGGTCAATTACATTTCAGTCATTTGAAAGGACTGGGAACGTGCCCGTGATGCATGTGAGGGCCCAGGGGGTGTTAACTGCATATAACTTTCTCAGTCTATCTCTCTCTCTCTCTCTCTCTCTATATATATATATATATATATATATATATATATATATCAAAAAAACAACAACACCTAGACCTGTGTGTTGACTTTCTCAGCTACAGCACAGTCAAACACTTACGGTTTTCGCAGTCTTTTAAACTGGTTTCCGCAGCGTTGATTGGCGTTCTCCGCTTCCTACTGGTTAATTGACCTGTGACCGAATCGCAAATTATGCCCTTGATTGATTTTGGCGCGCTTCACTGGATCAGATACTCAGAAGCGTTGCATGTGAAACTAGGGTTTACGGGCTTAAGGCTTCGGCCCGTAACTTGTGCCCTTGCTCAATTGAATAGCTCCAGGAGCCAGCAGCACGCCCGCATGCGGGCATGCAATTGAATTAGAGTCTATAATAATGGGAAACAAATAAGTAAATATATATATATATATATATATATATATATATATATATATATAATGTATATATAAATACATTGTATATAATAAGGGGCCTGGGGGGGGGGGGCAACACGAAAACAAATTGGCCACACCACCTTATGGGTGTGCACCAGGGCCCTACATTCACTAGCTCCATCACTGAGTTGTGGACAACTTGTCAGATGAGGGCCACCAGAAATCTAGAATTAGAATTTCTATGTATTGCATTCCTATCTGCTTCAGCATATTTGAGTTACTCAGTTTCATTCTGATTGATCTACCTGGGAACATGTAGAGGGAGACAGAAAATCCTGGACTATTGGCAGCCCTCATAGGACTGAGCTGTCCACTGCTGATCTACGTTATAAAAGAACTAGCGAATTGCCCATCAAAAAATTACGGTCATAAAATTGTAAGGCAGGTAATGCTGTTTGTCACACAATGTAAGGCTTTTGGTCCTCTGAGTACCTATGCCGCACATTGCGAGCCTGTCGCTGAGTGCCTTCAGCGCTCATTGCGAGCCTTTAATCTGGTGTACGTTTGCTCATCTGAGTACCTTTGGCGCTCATTGCAAGCCCTACGCTGAGCGCATTTTTTCTCTTCCCTCGTGTACTTTGCTAATATTCTGAGATAGGTAATTCTGTCTTCCTATTACTAATCATACTTTTATTGCCTAATGGTTTATGTGGTTTCTCCAACAAATAACAGACCACAGGGACATTTAATCAAATAGATCACATTAAGTGAATCAATTTTAAAAAAATCATGCATACCAAACTTGTTTCTAGAATGAGGATTTACCACCTTGTCATACTTCAGTACATTATGACAAGTTGCACAATGGCAAAACACAAATGTACCCAAGGTAGGAGAACCAAATAACTTTTGTCTCTGTATCAGTCTTCACTAATTTAGTAGGTTAATGAATATCCTTTCTTTATGAAAAAATGTGGCCATTCTGAAATTCCTTAATACCTGGACAACCCGTTTAAGAATAGTCCAATTTTTGGAAATAATATATTTAAGATGGGGTAATGCACTACTAAAGGAAATAACAAAAGGAATTATATTTGTTTTTCTTTAATAGAATAGCCCCATGTTTACTGTACATATAAAAAGGATAGGAATGTACATACTAGATTAGTGAAGGGTAAAGGCAAAAGTTATGATAGAAACAACAGTATGATGTGTTCCACAATAAAATAATTGTCTTTCTAACTGACATTGTTTTTTTTTAAAATCAATTATCTTAGTAAAAAGCTTGAATTTGTAGTTGTCAATCAGCTTTTCTAATCTGCCTACTAAACACAGACTGATAATTACCACTAGGGCTTTGACTTTGAAAAGGCTTTTTCTAGAGCATGCCACAGTTCCATTTAAAAATTTCAGGTATCAGGTCTTGTAATCCAGCAATGTGAAGGAGGTTGTCAACAAACATTTATGGGTTTTTTAATTTATCTTAGCAAGTGTGTTAATTTCACATCTATCTTAATATTTAAATTTCTATACAAGTAGTAAGATCTTGAAAATAAAGTTGAGATTGACTCTAGACATGAAAAGGTATTGCTTAAAGAATTTAAAATAAACAGTAGGGCTAGCTACTTCCATTGGACAAAGTTTCAATAAATATATATATCAAAACAAATATCTGGGTTTAGAATTTTAACATGACTTGTTTTTTCCTTTGCACGATTGGAAAGAAGATCAAACATAACCACACTGGCTGGGCCTCTCCCTGTCTTTATCCAGTTAAGATGACTAAAATGCAAGGAGGGTGTTTCAAAAGCAAAGCATATCTTGTGAGAAGTGACGCTGTTTCCAAATCTCACATTAGCCTCAACAACCCAAATGTCTTTCCTCATCTGTCCTCTTTCTTGCACCTGTCCAATTATCAACTTTGTTTCTCTCTGATGATCCCTTGACCCATGCATGATCCATTTAGGCTAGTTGATGGAATAACTGACACGACAACTTGAGTTGGGAGAAACAACGGGCCACAGCTTTATTTTGACACAATGTAAACAAACAACCGTAACTTATTTAGATGACTAATTTAGTCCTTTTCTTCCGGGGGAGGAGCCCGGCCACGAACAGTGACCTCACGCTTTGAGCCCTGCCCAAAGCCCCAATGCTTATCTTTAAGCACGCCCTGTGAGGTGGGGCCATCGCCCCCTTAGGCCAGTGGGCCGGGCAACTCACCTCCCGCCGCACAGACATAAATTAAGAATACACAACATACAATAGCCACTTCTCCGAATTCTTTAACCAAAATTATATATTAATTTCAATATTTCTTATTTATATTATATATATTATATATACTTTTTTTTTTTTTTTTTTTAAAGAATAAACCATAACATCTGTTAACAACAAAATACAGGGTGGGTGGGTGGGATTCCAGTCGGGAGACCGCGCTGCTGTGTTCAATGGCGCGAAACGGGCTTCCGACACGCCCCCCGACGCTCCTGATTGGCTAATAGCCTCACAGGCTCCGCTGGGTCACGTGACGCTACAGGCTGACCCAGGGAGCCTGTGCAGCCTCCGCGTCGTTCATGACCCATGCATGATCCATTTAGGCTAGTTGATGGAATAACTGACACGACAACTTGAGTTGAGAGAAACAACGGGCCACAGCTTTATTTTGACACAATGTAAACAAACAACCGTAACTTATTTAGATGACTAATTTAGTCCTTTTCTTCCGGGGGAGGAGCCCGGCCACGAACAGTGACCTCACGCTTTGAGCCCTGCCCAAAGCCCCAATGCTTATCTTTAAGCACGCCCTGTGAGGTGGGGCCATCGCCCCCTTAGGCCAGTGGGCCGGGCAACTCACCTCCCGCCACGGAGCATGCGAGGGACGCCTCCCGAGGCTGCGATCCCCCCCTGCTAGACATTAAAGCCAAGGCCCTCAAAACACTCTCCCTAAACTCGAACATCATCAACTCATACCCTATTTCCGTAAGATGAACCTTATCCTTTGCGAAAAAAATCATCTGCACCGACCGGTTTGAAATCTTTATACCGGATGGCAGAGAAACCTTGTTTTCTCACAAAGCTCGCAATCTGCTGGTTTATCTTCTGTCTAGCCTTATCTAAGCATACTGGGTCGCGCGCGTTACGCCATGCTCTTCTCTTAATCATCTCAGACCAGATAAGGAACGTGCCAGGGAACTTCTTCACCCATTTCTCGATGTCTCGTCTCATCACCTTTAGCATTCGTCTCATGGGAACTGTCCCCAAATCGTTCCCGCCGGCATGAAGAATTATAACACTGGGCTGACCGTAACGCTGCGCGTACGTTTCCAAGAGACCGTCGAGCTGCGCCCATCGCAGACCCCGAATGCCACACCACCTTACGCGTAAGTCCGTAACAGGAAAGCCCAGTTGTGCCTTTTCTTCGGTAACTGCGGCTAACCTATGGGCACAGTACACGTAGGAATGGCCCACAATCCATAGTTGCTTCTGTTCCCCTGAAAGTAGAAAGCAACACCATTAAACCACTGCATTTGGCCGTACATAGGAACGAAAACGGTCTGAGTCCCACCTCCCGATGCGCTTTACTGTCGCGTCGGGCAACCCCAACTTAGCCGCTTCAGTGGCAGCTCCAATCCGAAAGGAGTGTGTCCCAAAGTCGGACTGCTTGAAACCGAGCCGATGCAGTGCGCTTTTTAAAACTCTTTTAAACTGATACATAGACAGAGCCATTCCATCGGCGTGGACCAGCAGCGAACACCGTCCCACCGGTCGCTGCTTAAGGTACTCCACTACACATGCATATGGGCAACACTCTGTGCCAACCTGATGCAGAACCACTTCTCTTCCTTTACCCACTTGGTCGGTCTTTGACCTCCGCAACCACAATACCACCGTACCTTCCCTGAGGCAGGTATCCACCAATTGCAGACCCCCCGAACCGTGTCTACTGTTCGCGACTAACTCCCCTATCCTAAACGCTCCGAAGAACGCCAGGGAAAAAGCCGTTCGGAAAAGTAGAGATTCAAAGGGGTCCCTGCAAACCACCACCAATTCCTGAGCCAATCAAATGTTATTGGCCGCCTACTATCTGGCCTTTGCGCACCGCTGAACATTCCGCGCACCACCTTGCGCACTAGAAACTCCTTAGTAAGGTCCCTCTGCCCAGCAAGCTTAAACATAAAAGCAAGCGCCGTGACCTGTCTCCCTACTACGGGTTTTGATTCGCCTTGCTCGGCGCACCGCAGCAGGTACCAAAGCAGGATCCCTACGCTCTTGTCCTCCGTCGTGGCACCACCTGCCAGAGCCACTAGACTATCCCATTTTGCCCACACGCGTCTATAAGCGTTCCACGTTGCTGGGGCAACAGACTGTCTCACGAGTCTCGTTACCTGACAGCTCCAATCTCCCAGAGCTCCTCGGGGATGTGCTCCTACAGGGCGTTCGCACGAGGAGCCAGCGCCCTGAAGCAATCCTCCTGAAACCGAGAGAGGGCGTAAGCAATTCCGTTATCCACATTTGTCACGTGTCTTGCTTGAAACCATATGTTCAAGCGAAGGCAACATAGCACAAGATGCCTGAGCAATCTAATCACTGGTACGGATGCCGCCGTGATGTTGTTCACGGCTTCAACCAACCCCTTATTACCCGAATGGAAAATGACTCGCCTGTCCCTGAAACAAGGACCCCATAAGTGCACTGCTACCACCATAGGAAACAGCTCCAGGAATGTAGGGTTCAGCAGTAAACCCGCCTCTTCCCATTCCTCCGGCCATGCCGCAGCGCACCATCTCCCTTGGAGATACGCCCCACAACCGATCGGTCCAGACCCATCGGTGTGAAGGTCTAGCTCTGCGCTGGTGGTGCCCTCCTTTTGAAGGACCACCCGCCCGCTAAAATCTGCAAGGAACATCGCCCATACCCCTGCATCGTCACGCATGGCCCTAGAGACTGTTAGGAAATGATGCGGCTTCGCAATCCCTACCGTAGCCAGCGACATCCGTCTACAGAATATCCGCCCCATGGGGATAATTCTGCACGCGAAATTCCACTTCCCCAATATTGATTGCAGCCGCCGCAGGGTCACCCTCCGTGCGCCCCGTAGCGCCGTAATCTCGGCTTGCATGTCCTCCACCTTCTCTAAGGGAAGACTGCACTCCATTTTGCAGGAGTCAATCCGAATCCCTAGAAAAGTCAATTGTTCCGTAGGGCCCTCCGTCTTGTCATGGGCCAGTGGTACCCCGAATTCTGTACAGATTTCGGTGAACACCTCCAGCATAAAACGGCAAGCGTCGTTTCTCGCTGGGCCAACAAAAAGGAAGTCATCCAGGTAATGGGTAACACTCTTGTACCCCGCCTCGATGCTCACAACCCATTGTAAAAATTTGCTGAAGGCCTCGAAGTAAGCACAGGATATCGAGCATCCCATGGGTAAACATAAGTCGACGAAGTAACTTCCGTCTACGAAGCACCCCAGCAACCGATGGCTTGACGGGTGTACGGGGAGCAATCTGAATGCTGCCTCGATGTCCACTTTTGCCATAAGGGCCCCCTGGCCCTCCCTCCTCACCAGATCGACCGCCCGGTCAAATGACTCGTAAGATACAGTAGCCTAGTCTTTTGATATGCCATCGTTTACCGAACGACCTCTGGGGTAGGAGAGATGCTGGATCAATCTAAATTTACCCTTCTCCTTCTTGGGGACCACCCCAAGTGGAGACACCACTAAACCCTGGATGGGCGGGGCCGCAAATGGCCCAGCCATCCTCCCCAATTTTACCTCATTAAGCACCTTAGTTTTGGCTACCCCTGGGAAATCCCTAGCCGACTTCAGGTTTGGGACAAGAAAACCTTGAATGTCGACCCCACATGGAATCCGGAATCCTTCTCGGAACCCGTCCTCCAACAGGCGCGCCGCTTCGGCGGTGCCTGCCAATTTACCGTAGCGCTTTAGCCACGGCAGCATGGCGGGGAGGCGTATGGGCGTCCTGCCCCTTTGCGGGAGGTTCGCCCCTGCCTCCCTCTTTGGGTCTACCGCATCTAGACAGGGGGTGTTCACCTCCGCAGTTTGAGCATGCATGCTTAAACCTGCAGTTAGGTGCCCATCTGCAGACCCCCTCGTTGTACGAAAAATAGGTCTTAAGACCTGCTCCTGAGGTGTGGGTGGGGCCCTTAGCTCCACCGGCCCCGCTCCGAAAGGGCGTCGTGACTCTCATGGGTGTCATGATGTTTAGCCAATATGCCACCGCTTTGTCGCTCCACGCCATACTTGGCCTTGAGGCCAAGTATTGCCGGAATTCCTCATCGTACCGCCACTAGGCCGTACCCCCATAAACCTTGTGAGCATTCCGAATTTCGTCTATGTAAACGAACAATCCCGAACTCTGTTCAGGGTGCCGCTCACACAGTACGCAAGCCCAAATAGAAAATGCTTGCAGCCAGGTATCAAACGTCCTGGGTAGCCTAGCAAAGGATTTCCCCTCCCTGGGGCCCCTCTCGGCCAGGTCTGTTTGCCTAGACATAGGGAGAAGGGAAAACAACTCTATAAATTCCCTCCTCCAGATCTTTTCTTTTACATCCTGTGGAAGGTGTGCACCTAAATTATCCAACGAGCAGAGGACTATAGGCCTCATGGCTGCGTCGGTAACTCCCACAGTGTTATTCCCAACTGCTGCTATTGCGTTGCCTACCGGCTCGGGCGCGCGCAAGCTAGCTAGCGCCTCGCTCGCGCTCGCTGGCGCCACTACCGCTGCTGGCTGGGACCATGCACCCTTTGCTAGCCCCCCTATCCAAGCTCCCATTTCGCGCTCGCTAACCGCAATGTTATGCGCAGCTAATAGAGTCTTTAATGACCCAATAAAACCACCCTTGTCTGCTGCGCAGCTCAATTCTGAGCACTCACCTGCTTCTGGAAGCTTTGGAGTAGATACGGCCAACGGAGTATCCCCGCGTCTCTCCTGACGCTCCGGGGACTCTGACCGTCTGGCCCTCCGCGGGCTTCTCCTCTCAGATCCCGTGCAAGCACAGCTGCACCGACAAGATCTTCTGCTTCTAGACCTGGATCTCCTTCTGGATCTGTGGGTACAAGAAGAACAGTCACTAGCTCTCCGCGACCTGCATGCCCGCGCCCATACCGCCCTTTCCTCGTCTGAGGAAGGGTCCTGGTCAGCTAAGCTTGCGCGGCTGGAGTAGGCTAGCACTGCCTCCGCCGCCCCCTGTAGGGGGTCCCCTGAGACTTCCTCGGGCTTTGGAATATCCAGCTGTTGGTCAGTCTTAGACCCTTTGCGCTGTGGCCTAACCGTATCGCCCTCAGTCTCTACTCTGCTACGCCTTAGCGGTGTGTGCGTAAATAGCAGCGGACTGTACCTGCTCGTAGCCTTCTTAGCTCGAGTGGGGCGTCCTAGCCTCGCCACTGCTGCTGTCACAGGCATGTCATCCATCATGACCATGCTGTCCTGGCTATTCATCTCTCTGATGACCCCGTCTCTTCTCTCTCTCGTCGTCGCCATGCTCCTCTCACTGCCAGCTGGGCGTCCCTGTAAAGTACCAGAAGCACTGTTAATGAGGGAAACCCCAGGGACCGTCTGCTTGGCACCGTGAGGGCCTGTAGGAGCCTTTTTAGGACTCCCGGCTTTTCTCTTACCCCCTGCACCCCCTTTACGGGGTGTTAGAGGGGTGTTTCGCGACCTTTGTCGCGGCCTAGGACCTTTAGGCATGTTGGCAGCTGGTGGCCGGAGTGCTAGGCCCTCACCCCCACCGCCCGTGATCCTGGCGCTCGCCTGCCTGGGGGGTATGGGGTCCCGCCCGCCCTGACCTGTAACCCCCCCATCTCTGGTGTCTCTGCTACCCGATGGACGTGGGTCTGGCAGCCCTACAGTGGTGGGATGGGAAAAAATTAACCTGGAGGCATCAGAATTGGCTAGGACACCAGCCACCGCAGGCTGTTCGTGTACAATGTGCTGAGCTCCAAGCGCAGAAGGCATGGTAGGTCCCAGCCTGTCCTGCACCCACCTGACCCCTTGGCTTAAGGCACGGGTCCTAACCTCAGCCAGTAAGGCCTCTAAGCCTTCTGGATCCATAGTAAATGCTAACAGGGGAACAAACAGGGGGAACAACAAGCAGAAATACAGGCACACACAGACACAGGAACACACACAGACACAGCACACTCACAGGGAGACAAGGACACACACACACACAAAACGGAGGAGGAAAAACACAAAAACGGACAAAGATAGCCTCAACAGTGATATCCCCTTATATGCTGGTAAGCTGGGGTGAAATCTCAGTAATTAAACCTTCCTACTTTAGTTTTAGCTGCAGGACCTCAGACCTCCGTCCATCCAGTCGGGAGACCGCGCTGCTGTGTTCAATGGCGCAAAACGGGCTTCCGACACGCCCCCCGACGCTCCTGATTGTCTAATAGCCTCACAGGCTCCGCTGGGTCACGTGACGCTACAGGCTGACCCAGGGAGCCTGTGCAGCCTCCGCGTCGTTCAAGACAAGGTCTAAAGTATCAACACAGGTCTACTGAAAACCACTGCTCCATATGATGTGTATTTATGCAGCCAGGCTTTTTTCCACGTGAGGTTCTCAAAACAGTACTTATAAAATATTATATAATATAATTCAGTATTAAATAAGGATCACCTATGTTTAGTTACATTACGTTAAAATTTCTCTCAATTGTGAGGTTCAGCTGAATGAAACAGAAAAGAGGACCTCAACTGCAGCTTTGCTGCACCGGTTAGTTGAAGTATTCTGTCAATGTTTCTTCAATTTTGATTAATACCAAATGCTTAACTCACATTCTACCATGCCAATGAGAGGAAACACACTCATATAGGTTGTGGCTCCTGTTTTACTTAGTATGCTGTAATTTTGAAACCGATTTTGAGTTTGCAATTTCTTGCATGTGAATAAATGTCATGTATTAATTTGTGACGACAGCCCTCTTTCTTCCACAAAGAAGTCTAGTTCAGTCTTCCCCAAGTGAATCTCTTCCCTGGGCCAGAACAGGATGCCCCTGGGTTTTGCTGTGTGCAGCCTGGGGGTATACTTATGATAACCATGGTTTCCCCAGTTTGCAATGTCTAGGTTCTGCAGAACCTCATCCCCATTTCATAACCCTTATGCCTGTGTGTTTTGGACATGATGTGGCTAACTGCTTGTTATACTGATTATATCCATGTTAAACATGTTATCATGCCTGATATTTGTATATATTTTTATATGTAGTTGACGAGATTTCAACATTGAAGACCTCCTGCTGCGTGATTAGGTTAGCTGGCCATCACAGCTATATAAGTCCCTGTGTGTTTCAGTAAAGTGCATTTTTTTACACGTGTGGGAAAGAGCTTTTGAATAACTTTCCTACAGTCCAGCTACCCACAAATCCTGCATCTACATTACAGAACTGCATTCTTGCTCTCCGTAGATCCTGAAACAAGCCTCCTTCCAAGTGAATCCCTAGCACTGAAACACATAAACCTGCTGAGGAGATGACTTAACTATTGGGATCCATTCCTTGGCCTGTCCAGCTGGCCCCTCCTTGTGGCATAATTTGAGTACATTTTGTTGCATTTTTAAGATATACTGTATATCTTAAATTTGTAAGGTTTTTAAAGAAGACTCAGAGTGTATTTTAATTAACAAAATAGGAATAATGTGCACATGTCAAAATATTTTACATTTTGTAATAATGCTGTCAATTAGATTAAACATAAAATAGAAGAGATAACTAAACCTTGTTCCTATTTTTAACTCTTTTTGAATAATAGATAACTTTAATGCATTTGCAGTAAGCCATAAATCTTTTTTTTTTTCTCGAACAACTTATTGGAACAATTTTAGGGTCCTATGCTAATCCCCGCAATAGCAATTATAAGTGCCTTGGTAACAAAGAAAATCCTACCTTGCTATGCTATTTCCCCATCCCGTAAACATTGCGTGAGAACTGCTTCAAGTGACCTCTGCACAAAAAAGCTGAACAAAAAAATTAACTACTAAAATTAAATTAACTACAACAAAATATTACAGGTACCAAAGACAACTAGCAAATGGTTTTAAAACCTTAGCTAAGTGCCTTAGCAGCAGTTAAAGTGACATTAGAGCACCAAAGATGACATAAAAAGAATGAAATTTCATCACTATTATATATGCAATTAAAGATTATGATAATGTATTATTATGTCCGTTTATTAAACAACATCTTGAGTAACCCACAACCCAGTACTCATGGGGTCAGGAAACATCATTGCCTAGTAACAAATGCCCTAATGCATTGTCAATATATATTTTATCTTAGCGCAAAATACACCCATTTTTATATATTCAAGCTATAAGTATAATTGTAACATATAGCTAATGTCATAAAATAAAAAATATAAATGTATATATATTTATATATATATATATATATATATATATATATATATATATATATATATATATATATGTTTTACGGTTCCTTGTTGCATTTATGGCACTTGTTTTTACTCATTATAATAATCCTATTGTCATGTTCTAATTTCTACTAGAACTGTTTCTCATCCGTAAAGCTTAGTTTGGATATGCACTACACTAAAATCTCTTGCGCCAAAAGATTAACATCAAGGTGTAACATGGGGAAAAAAAGCTCCCACGACTGATTTAACGCTGTACAGAAGTTTACACTGCCCGATTAGCATAGGGCCCTTTTTAAGAATTTAAATTCTATCGTGTCTGGCTTCAGCACTTCCTGAAAGCTCAGGGCCTGAGGGCATGTACTTATATTAACTGCCAATGAAAGGAGAGGTTGTAGAGCAATTGACACATACACCCTTCCCATATATGTAGGGAAGCAGATAGTGATGCTCCTGCAGAGATACAAATGGCCATATCATACATGCACATCTTTTTATTTATGTATCTATATGGGTCAAGACTTTAATTTGATTCTTAATTATTAAAAATGTAGTGCACTAAGGAGGGGATTGGGTTTTTAGAGCACTGGGCTGACTTCTCACTTTGGTACAATCTCTATAGCAAGGAAGGATTGCACCTTAATGATGAGGGAGATTTTGTGCTAGGGGATAGAATGGTAGAAAGGCTGGAAGAGTGTTTTAACTAGTAGGTTGGGGAAAGGATTAGATGAATGTAATGGGGTAGGAAGTGTAGAGGGAATAAGGGATGAATTAACTACTCATGGGGGAGGAGATGGGGGAGTGTTAGTATAGTCAATAGGGAGGTATTACTAAGTAACTCAAGTACAGAGACAGGCACCTCAAAACTACAAACTCATAACATAAGATGCATGCTTACTAATGCCAGAAGCTTGCCAGGAAAAATGGGAGAGTTAGAATTATTGGCAATTAATAAAGAATGGGATTTAATCGGCATTACCGAAACATGGTGGGATAAATCTCATGACTGGACTGTTAATCTGGATGGTTATAACCTATTTAGGAAAGATATATATACAGCTATAACTCATTTAATGCTGTAGATTGGTTCCAAGCAATAGGAATTTTAAGCGAAACAGCTCTAAACGGGGCAGTTTAACATGGGGTAGATAGGGTTAGGGGAACTTATGAAAAATAATACACAATTGCAATTGAAATTTACACTTTTTTTGTTTTATATGACCTTCAAACAAACAGCAAAAAAAACACTAATACAAACTGAACATTAGCAGAAATATAAACTTTAAATTTGTGATTTTGAAGCGTCTGGCTCATCCTAAATTTTTTTTTTAATCAGAGCATTAAAAGGGGTTTGGCAGCAAAAACAGCGTTACAGTGAGGCAGTGCGTTATACAGGGAATTATGGGTCAAAATAGAGGTATAGCGAAACAGCGCTAAAAGGGGTAGCGTTAAGCGTTAAGTGCGAAACTAAAAAGTGTTAAACAGGTTTTTAAAAGAGAATAAACACAGGCAAAGTCAATTTTAAAATTCCTTCCATGGATCTTGGTGTTTTGGAAAGATACACATTGAATCAGTGTTACTCGGGGATGTGTCGGCCAAAAACTGAGTTATATCCAATGGTCCAATGGAAGATGTGGCAGGCAAAAACAGCTTTATAGCGAATCAGTATTAAAGGGGGTCTGCCTGTATGTGTGTGTGTATATATATATATATATATATATATATATATATAATCACACACACACTAATTTATAATTTATATATACACATGCATAAATATATGTACATACACATATGTCTTTATCTCTTTCGCTGTACATATAAGTGTGTGTATGTATATATGCGCAGGGGGACCCAGCAAACAAATGTTATAGGGGCGTCTAGGAATTTTCTGCCCCGGGGATCCAGAAATGTTAATCCAGTCCTGGCTACAGTACTATATCATTATGAATTTTAGTATTACTTTACCGTTGCTATGGATAAGAAATATTTAATCCACCAATTCATTCATACATTTCTTCAAATCAATAAAGACATAAATCTCTATTCAATGCACTAACCTAAGGAAATAATGCACCAAGATCTCTTCAGTTATATCTTTAGGGCACAGCCAGCCTATAAATACTAAAAACTAAAATAAAGAAACTTCATATCACTTCTGAGAGTTTATAAAAGCAATAAATAATTCATCTCGGTGGGTGACTAATGTACTGAGAGACATACAAATTCTTTTTCATGATATATATGTCAGGTAAGCCTATTGTCTCAAAGAGAAATAATGTTGTTTGGGAAAACTCCACATGTTTGTTAAGTATGCAACAACCAACCAACATGAACAGTTTTATTATTCATAAGCATAAAAATACTTTTAAAGAAAATCTTAAATTTAGCAGAAACTGCTTGTGTCATGGGAACCTCCATCTTTGACTGCTAGTTTGCTTGGAGTCTGAGAGAAAGTGATATCCTTTTGAAACTTGCTCCTCTGTTTAGTCCTATTGTTAAGAAGTACATGCACAACAAGTCCTCCATAGACTTGATTACAGGCAGACAAAGTAGCTAAGGCCTCAATTACACGCCAAACATTTTTAGATCTGAAATTAATACTTTACAAATAATGTTGCTATTACGTGCTGCATATAAAAAACTATAACGTGCAACTATTAGAGAGAGCGAGGTACATGTAACTTCTCACTGCTGCATGTTAGTCTCCACTGCTATTACATGGCAATCGCTAATAATTAGCATGTGCTCTCAATATGTGAGACCACTCGCTAAATAATAACAGATAGTTCAAAAATTTGCTAAAACTGTTAAATGCCTTAGAGAGCACTAGAATTAATTTCACAACAGTCTCAAGCTATCAAATCGTCAGGAAATATAATTTATTTGTATGTTTAATTTCGGGGGCTATATCGATCTCCGATATCAATCAGTTAATACATATCAAGCCACCCATATGGACCTGAAAAATATTGGCAATTATTTTCATAATTCTTTATTTTGCGGGTTTGCGAGTGTGATCGCATATCGGACCCCCATACCTATTTGATTGACATGTAACCTCCATGTTTTACTGCCCTAATAATGACAGTCTCTTTTTCTAATGGCTTATTCAAAATGGGAGGTTACGGCTTGTTTAATTGATCATGTTCCCGCCCTGAACTGCTACAAACCAGTGCATGGTTTAAGGTTTTGGCTTTGGGACAGTAACTTGTGAGCTTGAGGAGTTGACTAGCACCGCAATCGGAGACGAACGGGAGCCCGCAAGACACCCGCACACATATGGCAGGCTGCGATTGGGTTGCGGGCTTCGAATTTAATGTGGCTCTTTGTACCCTTCCCTGTTGCGATTGCCATTCAGAATAGAGAATACTCAAAGAGTTGCTTATCTCTGATTGGTCTCTGATCATTGAATCATAGATGGGCAACTCTATGCGTACACACTAATCTCATTGGTTATCAATTAACCAATCAGAATAGAGGGAATTAGTCAGACTAAGACAATTTCAGTTTCTTCATGATGATTGACTGAAAATAGATTGACACCTGTTTCATCAGAAACCTAGAAAGTCATATACAGTGCCTTGCAAAAGTATTCATTCCCCCTTGGGCATGTTTCGTGTTTTGTTGCCTCACAACCTGGAATTAACATGGATTGTTTGAGGATTTCCATCATTTAATTTACAGAACATGACCACAACTTTGAAGATGTTTTTTTTTTTTTTTTTTTATTGTGAAGCAAACAACAAATAGGACAAAATAACCAAAAAAGTCAATGTGCATAACTATTCACGCACCTAGATTCCAGACTTTGTAGAGCCACCTTTTGTGGCAATCACAGCACCAAGATGCTTTGGATAAGTCTATATGAGCTTGACACATCTTACCACTGGGATTTTCGCCCATTCCATCCTTGCAAAACTGCCCCAGCTCCTTCAAGTTGGATGGCTTGCGCTTGTGAACAGCAATGTTTAAGTCTGACCACAGATTTTCTATTGGATTGAGGTCTGGGCTTTGAATAGGCCATTACAACAGATTTACATGTTTCCCCTTACACCACTCAAGTGTTGCTTTAGCAGTGTGTTTGGGGTCATTGTCCTGCTGGAAGGTGAACCTCCGTCCAAGCCCCAAATCACGCACAGAGTGGTACAGGTTTTGCTCAAGAATATCCTGTATTTAACACCATCAATCTTTCCCTCAAATCTGACCGGTTTCCCAGTCCCGGCTGCTGAAAAACATCCCCACAGCATGATGCTGCCACCCCCATGTTTCATTGTGGGGATGGTGTTCTTTGCGTGATGTGATGTTTTGTGTTTGCGCCAGACATAGTGATTTCTTTGATGGGCGAAAAGTTCAATTTCAGTCTCATCAGACCAGAGCACCTTCCTCCATATATTTTGGGAGTCTCCCAATGACTTTTTACAAACTCAAAACGCGCCATTTTGTTTTTTGCTGAAAGTAATGCCTTCTTTTGGACACTCTGCCATAAAGCCCAACTCTATGGAGTGTACGTCTTATTGTCATCCTATGTACAGATACTCCCAGTCTCTGCTGTGGAACTCTGCAGCTTCTCCAGGGTTACCTTTGGTCTCTGTGCTGCCTCTCTGATTGATGCCCTCCTTGCCCGATCCGTGAGTTTTGGTGGACGGCCGTCTCTTGGTAGGTTTACTGTTGTGCCATGTTCTTTCAATTTGGTTATAATAGATTTGATGGTGCTCCTGGGGATCATCAAAGATTTGGATATTTTTTATAACATAACCCTGACTTTTACTTCTCAACAACATTGTCCCTTACTTTTTTGAGAGTTCCTTGGTCTTAATGGCAGTGTTTGGTTAGTGGTGCCTCTTGCTAAGGTGTTGCAGCCCCTGAGGCCTTTCAAAAATGGTTTGTATATGTAATGACAGATCATGTGACACTTAGATTGGGTGGACATCATTTCACTAATTATGTGACTCCTGAAGGTAACTGGTTGCACCAGAGCTTTTTATGGGCTTCATAACAAAGGGGGTAGTTTTATGTATATATTGTGCTCACTACACCAACTTAGCCTATTATAATCTGATCCATCACATAAAATTCAGATTAAAAAAACATTGAACTTAATGCTGTAATATAACAAAATAGGTAAAAAGTCAAGGGGGGTGAATACTTTTGCAAGGCACTGTAACAGTAAGGTTGTTGCCTAAGTCATTAGTTGCAGGGAGCTCCTCATAGAAGAAGCTTCCATTACTGTAGCTTAGATTTATTTATTTTTTTGTAATTTTGGATCTGATTTTTCCCTGGCCCCAAAGAGAGGCTCGATTAACCAAGATGAGACCCTTTCTATGGTTTGCAAAGACGATATATTGGCAAGATTGTTTTCTACATGGATGTGACCACATAACAGGACCTCACCTCCACCTCAAAATGCAAGAGGTTGGGGGGAAGGAAGGTCTGATGCCCCCACTTACTATGGGGATCCCCTAAACTAACTTTATTAGAGGAAGAGGGGGATTGGCAGTTGTGATATACATTTTTTATTTAGATTATTTATATATACAGTACATACTTGTAGGTTCTTGCATGTACAGGGAGCATGTAATTAAGAAAAGCATTAGCCAAGACCCCCTGTCTGCATGAAAGTTAAAAACAAACATGTGCAGCATGTAATACCATTGTAAAAACACTCACACAGCAAAAGCAGCTTAGCAAGCCTTTTTACATGGGTCATGTAACCTATATGTATGTCAGTACCCAAGCTCCTCTCCCACTGGCAATTAAACAAAAACATAAGTTAAGGCTTATGGAGAGAGCAACTGGAAAATGCAAATCTTACTTTGCCTGGACAGGAATAATTATTATTATGTCAATCTCTTCCCACTTATACATTTACAAAAGTATAGATTTTGTCTAAAAATGCTTTCACGCATTTTACAAAGTGTTTAATGTTAGTTTGTAACATGTTTTTCCTTAAATATAACATTTGGCCTAATCTAGAGTGGTTCTTTAAGTTTGTGACATAAAATTTGGAACTTTTAAGTAGCTTTAAATCATCATCATCAGTAAAAAAATACACAAATGCTGTGTACCAACAAATGTTTACCTCATACTTTCTTGTCATATCCAAAAAATGTATGGTATTTCTCCTCTATTTTGGGTGTGCACAGTGTCTGCTTGGTTTTATTTGGTCTACACATTTTATAGATAGGCCCGAAATAAGAAATGTTATTTTAAAGTAGAATTCCGACTGCTGAAATTGTAAACACAGT
This sequence comes from Discoglossus pictus, assembly GCA_027410445.1. Taxonomy (NCBI): domain Eukaryota; kingdom Metazoa; phylum Chordata; class Amphibia; order Anura; family Alytidae; genus Discoglossus; species Discoglossus pictus. The sequence continues at coordinate 57,870,633 of CM050163.1, forward strand.
GGTTTATTAGCCCACATTATCACCCTTTATCCATTGCAGTAGATGATTCATCTTGCAGTTCCCTTCTAATTTAAATGTACAGGAATGAGTCACTGCAGCATTAAAAAATCTAAATGTTACCGTTATTCTGTTGTATTGTTGTTAATCTTATCAGTGCGTACTTATTTCCAAATTCAAATTGGCCTAAGCTGTTATATTGCTGCATTTATATTGCATTGTTCTGTTTTTATTGTAATTCTCAATGGGCTCTTAAAAAAGTTTTACAAATAATACTTTTATAGAAGGAATATAACTTTGCAGTAATAATACCTTTAAAAACAAACATTTGACTGCCAAAAAATCTACCGTTTGTTTGCAGTTGCCTTATGAATATTTACAGCTTCACCATCTTCAGAAATGATAGCTACACAATGCAGAGTACAATAAAGTTCTTATGTACTAAACAGCTCCTGTTCCTTATGCTATAAATTAGTTTGTTTATCTGCAGCATGACTGATTTAAAATTTTCCAACATGAAATTAGATTAGAAACCGTTCTGTTTCCTACATAGGACAACAACCAATAGAAAATGAGAACATAATGATTATTATAATGATCAAGAACTGCGTCAAGGAACCATTTATATATATATATATATATATATATATATATATATATATATATACTGTATATATATATATATATATATATATATATATATATATATATATATATATAGATATTATAGATAGATAGATAGATAGATAGATAGATATACCACACTTAAAGCTACCCCTTTTAGCGCTGATTAACTATAGAGCTGCTTTTCCTGCCAGACCCCTTTTAATACTCTGATTCACTGATTCACTATAACACTGTTTCCCCCCCCCCCAAAAAAAAAACAGATTTTTTATTATTTATTAATATATATATATATATATATATATATATATATATATAAATAAATATATATATATATATATATATATAAATGTGTATATTTAATTTGTTGTATAATGAAACAAACATAATAATACAATACCATATTTTTGGATTACACATATGTTGATATTGGACTGTGTCAAAATGAAATTTCATCATTTTTTTATTGTTTTTTTGGTTCTATACTGTCACTTTGCTGCTGTGGCACTCAGCAATGGTTTTAAAACCATTTGCGAGTGGTCTTTAGTACATGTAATATTTTCTTCAGTCTTTTGTAGTTACGGCAGTGCCCTGGTTTGCCAGTGATCAATAAAATCTTATTAGAATAGTGTTTTGGTGTGAAAGTCTAATTAAGTAACTCAGGATATTTTAGCAGGGCAAAAAGCAACAGAGATTTGTGCCATGCTTTTTGGTTTTGTCGTGCCGCAATCACTTGTAGTAGCTCTCTTGCAATCTGTAGGGGATGGGGGAATAATATAGCTGGGTAGGATTTACTTTGTTACTAAACCAACCGTAATTACATTATAGGGTATTAGCATAGGGCCCTTTGTCTTTTTATTTTATTTTTTATATGGCAAGCATGGGATCACAAGTCTAGAAATGTATTGATAACCCCTTAGAATACTTACTCTGATGTCATATAAAATGTTTAAAAAATATATAATTAATCACAAACATAACAATGATACGTAATTTGACGTATTGTTCTCCTGCTACAAACAAAAACATCCCAGCACCAATTGTAATTTAAACTCTTTATTCATGGTACTTTATATTGTTTGTGCAAGTGCAATCTGCTATCTATGTAGTTCAAATAATATTAGTGGCTTTTTATATTGTTGTTTTTTTTTTTTTGCTGTTTAATTCACATCCCTATAAAGTGCCTTGCAAAAGTATTCACCCCCTTGGCATTTTCTGTGTTTTGTTGCCTCACAACCTGGAATTAACATGGATTGTTTGAGGATATACATCATTTAATTTACAGAACATGTCCACAGCTTTGAAGATGCTTTTTTAATTTTGTGAAGCAACCAACAAATAGGACAAAATAACAGAAAAAGTCAATGTACATAACTATTCCCCCCCCCTAAAGTCAATATTTTGTAGAGCCACCTTTTGCGGCAATCACAGCTCCAAGTTGCTTTGGATAAGTCTCTATGAGCTTGCCACATCTTACCACTGGGATTTTTGCCCATTCCTCCTTGCAAAACTGCTCCAGTTCCTTCAAGTTGGCTGGTTTGCGCTTGTGAACAACAATGTTTAAGTCTGACCACAGATTTTCTATTTGATTGAGTTCTGGGCTTTGACTAGGGCGTTCCAACACATTTACATGTTTCCCCTTAAACCACTCAAGTGTTGCTTTAGCAGTGTGTTTGGGATCATTGTCCTGCTGGAAGGTGAACCTCCGTCCTAGCCTCAAATCACGCACAGAGTGGTACAGGTTTTGCTCAAGAATATCCCTGTATTTAGCACCATCCATCTTTTCCTCAACTCTGACCAGTTTCCCAGTCCCGGATGCTAAAAAAAACCTCCCCACAGCATTATGTTGCCACCACCATGTTTCACTGTGGGGCTGATGTTCTTTGGGTGATGTGATGTGTTGGGTTTGCGCCAGACATAGCATTTCTTTGATGGCCGAAAAGTAACATTTTAGTCTCATCAGACCAGAGTACCTTTCTCCAAACATTTTAGAAGTCTCTCACATGCCTTTTCACAAACTCAAAACGTGCCATTTTGTTTTTTGCTGAAAGAAATGGCTTTCTTCTGGCCACTCTGCCATAAAGCCCAACTCTATGGCGCTTACAGCTTATTGTCGTACTATGTACCGATACTCCGGTCTCTGCTGTGGAACTCTGCAGCTCCTCCAGGGTTATCTGGTCTGTGAGTTTTAGTGGGCGGCCGTCTCTTGGCAGGTTTGCTGCTGTACTATGTTCTTTCCATTTGGTTATGATAGATTTGATGGTGCTCCTGGGAAACATCAAAAATGTGGATATTTTTTTTATAACCTAACCCTGACTTGTACTTCTCAACAACATTGTCCCTTAATTGTTTGGAGAGTTCCTTGGTCTTCATGGCAGTGTTTGGTTAGTGGTGCCTCTTGCTTAGGTGTTGCAGCCTCTAGGGCATTTCAAAAAGGTGTGTATACAGTTGCAAGTAAAAGTATGTGAACCCTTTGGAATGATATGGATTTCTGCACAAATTGGTCAAAAAATGTGATCTGATCTTCATCTAAGTCACAACAATGGACAATCACAGTCTGCTTAAACAAATAACACACAAAATATTAAATGTTGCCATGTTTTTATTTAACACACAATGTAAACATTCACAGTGCAGGTGGAAAAAGTATGTGAACCCTTGGATTTAATAACTGGTTGAACCTCCTTTGGCAGCAATAACTACAACCAAACATTTCCTGTAGTTGCAGATCAGATGTGCACAACGGTCAGGAGTAATTCTTGTCCATTTTTCTTTACAGAACTGTTTCAGTTCAGCAATATTCTTGGGATGTCTGGTGTGAATCGCTTTCTTAAGGTCATGCCACAACATCTCAATCGGGTTGAGGTCAGGACTCTGACTGGGCCACTTCAGAAGGCTCATTTTCTTCTGTTTAACCCATTCTGTTGTTGATTTACTTCTATGCTTTGGGTCGTTGTCCTGTTGTAACACCCATCTTCTGTTGAGCTTCAGCTGGTGGACAGATGGCCTTAAGTTCTCCTGCAAAATTTCTTCATAAACTTGGGAATTCATTTTTCCTTCGATGATAGCAATCCGTCCAGGCCCTGACGCAGCAAAGCAGCCCCAAACCATGATGCCCCCACCACCATACTTCACAGTTGGGATGAGGTTTTGATGTTGGTGTTCTGTGCCTCTTTTTCTCCACACATAGTGTTGTGTGTTTCTTCCAAACAACTCAACTTTAGTTTCATCTGTCCACAGGATATTTTGCCAGTACTGCTGTGGAACATCCAGGTGCTCTTGTGCAAACTGTAAACGTGCAGCAATGTTTTTCTTGGATAGCAGTGGCTTCCTCTGTGGTATCCTCCCATGAAATCCATTCTTGTTTAGTGTTTTACATATCGTAGATTCGCTAACAGGGATGTTAGCATATGCCAGAGACTTTTGTAAGTCTTTAGCTGACACTCTAGGATTCTTCTTCACCTCATTGAGCAGTCTGCGCTGTGCTCTTGCAGTCATCTTTACAGGATGGCCACTCCTAGGGAGAGTAGCAGCAGTGCTGAACTTTCTCCATTTATAGGCAATTTGTCTTACCGTAGACTGATGAACAGCAAGGCTTTTGGAGATACTTTTATAACCCTTTCCAGCTTTATGCAAGTCAACAATTCTTAATCGTAGGTCTTCTGAGAGCTCTTTTGTGTGAGGCATCATTTACATCAGGCAATGCTTCTTGTGAAAAGCAAACCCAGAACTGGTGTGTGTTTTTTATAGGACAGGGCAGCTGTAACCAACACCTCCAATCTCATCTCATTGATTGGACTCCAGTTGGCTGACACCTCACTCCAATTAGCTTATGGAGATGTCATTAGTATAGGGGTTCACATACTTTTTCCACCTGCACTGTGAATGTTTACATGGTGTGTTCAATAACAACATGGTAACATTTAATTCTTTGTGTGTTATTAGTTTAAGCAGAGTGTGATTGTCTATTGTTGTGACTTAGATGAAGATCAGATCACATTTTATAACCAATTTGTGCAGAAATCCATATCATTCCAAAGGGTTCACATACTTTTGCTTGCAGCTGTATGTAATGACAGGTCATGTGACCCTTAGATTGCACACAGGTGGACATCATTTCACTAATTATGTGACTTCTGAAGGTAATTGGTTGCACCAGAGCTTTTTATGGTCTTCGTAACAAAGTGGGGGAATACATACGCACATGCCAATTTTCTGATTTCTATTTCTAAAAAATAGTTTTATCTATAGATTTTTCTCATTACACTTCACCAACTTAGATTATTGTGTTCTGATCCATCACATACAATTCAGATTAACAAAACATTGAACTTAAGGCTGTAATGTAATAAAATAGGTAAAAAGTCAAGTGGGGTGAATACTTTTGCAAGGCACTGTAAGTTTTTTTAAAAGATTCTTTAGAAAGCCTTTAACTTTAAGGTTCTTATAACCTTTTAAAGCAATAAAAGTGTAAAGTGTTGGTTCAAATGTGGATTCAGCAGGTTAGTCTCTAAAGCAGTCATGTGTTATTGGTGTTCTGATTAACAGATGTTCTGACTAACCGTATATTTTTGTAAGTAGAAGCATTAAGACACACAGGTAAGATCACTACAAATGATTGTGAAACATCACAAAGAAAATGTATTTCACTGTGAGATGTGATCAATAAATCTCCTCACACTTATGTACTTTTTGTTGTGTTAGTGATCGCAATGGTTAATTCTTAATGAAGGAACCCCATAAAGGGCCAAATCAAGCACACATATATATAAATATAATTGTAACTGGTTGTTATTAAACTCTATATTTAACACTTCCACTCCAAAACAATTATATTTATATACAGTGTATGTGTACTTTCTCCAATAACAGGACATTTCTGTGTCCCTTTAATATATAACTTAAAGGTTATCATTTATTTTACCTTTAAGTTAATTAATGCATAGACTTCTTAGTACTTCCTTTGGCCCTCATTCTATTATCGGCCGTAGGAGATGCGGGGCCGCAAGGACCGGCCGCAAGCTATTTGCCTATTCTATTCCCTTCCGGCCGGGGACTCCGGCAGGCTTGCGGCCGGCGCCTTGTTATCCCTTGCGGCCGCACTCGCCGGAGGAAAGCCTTTGATCTTAAACGGCCGCAAGAGTTTCGGCCGCAAGAAAATCCCGGTTGCTATTCAATTGCTTCGGGAACCCTCTCTGCAAGGCTAAAACCGAGCCGCAGCTTACTTGCAGCAAAAAAGTCCCGCAAGCACACAATTAAGCACATTATAAAGCCATAATAAAGCCATCCTGCACTCTGATGAGACGATAAAGTGATTGTAGGTGTTAGCATTCATAGCACAACATTCCCCTACACTCAAATCCGTAAATAATTTTTATTTGAATTTATATCAAATATCCATGGAAAAAGTCCAGAGGGCTTGGAACACCTCAGACCCGCCCACGCTGCGGCCGGAAAATAAACAGTTAATGAAATCTCGGATTTTGGCTGAAGTGCAAGCTTGAGAGGGGGTTGCTATTAATCCTCATGCCCCCCATTATGATCCCTAGCATTTACAGAGCTTTACAGTGCCGTCTTGAATTTATTTTTGCTTTTAAAGATTTCTGAGCTTACAGCCGGTTTCAAGATATGCGGCCGGCCGTAAGAGGAGATCCTTGCGGCGCCGTCTATTTGAATTGCAAGGTAACGGGAGCCCCGCAAGGAATCGCAGCTTTGCGGCCGATTTACGGCCGATAATAGATTGAGGGCCTTTGTGTCTAAATTGGATTATAACACCTCCTTCAACTGCAAACTCTCAATGCATTCACACTGTGGCCACTCAAAGTCATGCGTATAAAAGAATATATGCAAAATAAATGTCTGCTGTTGTAAGACTGGTAACAGAACTACATGGGGGGAATTTACTAGGCATCTCAAGGCAACCGAGATGTGCATCCCTTGGCCCTCATTCAATTGCCATTTGTCCAATTGAATAGGGCTCTAAGTAAACACATAACATATTTTTTTAAAGAAGTTTTTAGTTAGTAAACATCTATCCAAAAGCAACATTTTCCCTACCTAAAAACTAATTTAAACAAAATATGCTATGTGCTTATTTAGAGCCCTATTCAATTGGCCAAATCGCAATTGAATGAGGCCCCTTGTGTTTACTATGTACTATTTCCTATGGAGAAAATTTGAGATCACAGCCCTTCACGCTCTTCACCAAGCCCCTTGAGATGCTTACTAAATCCGCCCCATGGGCTGGAAGAGCATGGTCAGTGAAGCTATAGACAGAAGGCATTTTAAACTTTTGGGTTCTGGTCTTTTTTTATTTGAGAATGTGATCTGAATTAGAAGTCTTCTTATACTTTAAAGGGACAAGAGGAGGTCTCAAATATGATATCATTTAAAATTATTGATAATAAGTCAACTGGATGTTATTTTAAAAAAATCTGTATATGAACTTACATTGAAGCGTCTCATTTTTACCAGTCAGTCAGCCTTTCTAATCTTCCCACTAAGCACAGGTTGTTATCTGTATAATGTTTTATCACAGCTGCTGGGTCTGCCTGCATTGTTTTTAGTCTAAATGCTTATGATTTTGAGAAGAATGAGTGAGTGTTTACAACAATAAGTTACTAGTCAAATTAATTTTGTTATAACATTCAATTGATAATGATCTTGTTTTGTTTTTTTACCTATAGTTTTTAATTATATCAGATCTGGGCCTCAGCTGAGTCTCTATAAACGGTTGTGAATTAATCTGGATAATATACATAACCATTTTTGTTGCTTTTATGTTATGATTATGTTGAACTAAATTAAAGCCATCATTATCTAACCTAATTTGTATGAACCATAATGCAAATGAAAAATATTACTATGTGTGTGAAAAAATAAACTAGAGAGATCACGTATTTAGAATACAATCTCTAAATCACTTTATTTCTCACTATATATATAGTACAAGTATGTTCTTGTTGGAATGGTATAGTACTCTACTGAATAAGATAGATTGTGTCATTATATAAATAATAGGTGTAAATGTATTTTCGTTGTGGTAATTTCTTCAGCAATGAATATATTAATGTGCAATCCTCTAGTTTGTGAGCTTGCAGAATTAGGGCCCTCACAGTCTCAAATACTGGTCGACTGATCTTTAAATCATATTGTAACTCCCTCCAACTTTATAGTACTGTGTAAAATGTTAGTGCGTTATAAATACTTAACAATAATAACAATAATGATTTAGAATAGGCTTTATACTCAATAGTTTCATTGATAGATCAGGATACATGATATATATTTTATCAGATAAAAACAAAGCCATTAAACTTTACAGTATGAAATCTAAATACCTTCCTTTGAATCATGACAGTGATGCCAAACACACCCGTGTATTTTATGAGTAACCTGTTTTTTTGTCCCATAGTTTAATGTAGTATGTGTGAAGATGACTGTTTTCGCCCACGGCTGTAGTCGAAAACTACGAGAGAAAGATATTATACTAAATATATATATATATATATATATATATATATATATATATATACACCCGACTTATTGATGACCAATACTTCCGAAGGGCTCCAAAAGCTTTTTATATGAGTTTGATTTTTTGTTCTGTTTGAACTAAAAGAAAGAGCACAATAGTTTTTTTTTTTACACAAAGGGCAGATGCATACAACTATTGGTTACCACTGATTTGGAAAGCAATCCTCCAATCACTGCTGTGATACTGGTGTGTGTTGCAGAGTTAAACCACTTTAAGGGAGCTCTGATCTTGTTAAATCTTGAGTATATCATTGCTAGCACTACCAGAATGAAGGTATCTCAATCAAAATGACTGAACCACAGTTAAACACATCTCATATCCTGGTCAAATGGATGAACTAATGCTTGGAGATGGTGTCACTTGCTTTATATATCAATATTACTATACTCATTTGCATGTCCCCGTCTTTTAGACATGCAATTGTGCTTATTAATGTATTATTCATCTTCTATACTCTGTACAGTGGAGAGCTTTTCTCACTCTAGTGCTCACCATACACTAAATGATTGTTGTGGAATACCCAATCCTACAAAATCTATTGCACAAACCAGAATCTACCTCATACTGATGATAGCCAAAAGCTTGAAACAGGCCTGTATATGAGTGATTCTTGATTTGTGTAAAATCCAACCCGGTGCTTTGCTTAAAAGCTGTTTAATACGGCGGGCATATGCTTTTTAGGGAGCAATGTATAAAGTTGCTATTTTTGGATTAAAAGAGTGAGGTACATTGTATTCTCATTTGCATTTACATTGCCTTTTAGACATGCAAATGGGCTTATTAATGTATTATTCGTTTTCTGTACTCTGTCCGGTGGAGAGCTTTTCTCACTCTAGTGCTCACCATACACTAAATGATTGTTGTGGAATACCCAATCCTACAAAATCTATTGCACAAACCAGAATCTACCTCATACTGATGATAGCCAAAAGCTTGAAACAGGCCTGTATATGAGTGATTCTTGATTTGTGTAAAATCCAACCCGGTGCTTTGCTTAAAAGCTGTTTAATACGGCGGGCATATGCTTTTTAGGGAGCAATGTATAAAGTTGCTATTTTTGGATTAAAAGAGTGAGGTACATTGTATTCTCATTTGCATTTACATTGCCTTTTAGACATGCAAATGGGCTTATTAATGTATTATTCGTTTTCTGTACTCTGTCCGGTGGAGAGCTTTTCTCACTCTAGTGCTCACCATACACTAAATGATTGTTGTGGAATAGTACTATAGAAATGTTATAAAATTTCTACCCTACTTATGGATAATATTTAATAGACAATGTTCAACTTAGTCTTACTTCTGCAACACATTATTACTACAGGGTATATTCACCTGTGTGGTATTAAGGATACAACCCTACTCCAGATATTGCTGGTATATGATTGGTCTACAATCTGCAGTTAAGAAAGTTGAGGGAAAACTTTATTGCCCAAGACCAGCCTTCCCAAACACAATTCTACTCATTTGTTCTGCCTTTGTTCCTTCCTGTTTTTGACATATTTTAAGCTTATCATCAATAGCTATGCACAAATGGTACCAAGATGGTATTACAAATTCTTGCAGTGCCATAGATATTTTTTATAATGGATGCACTTGACCACTAATTCATACCCTCCATAGCTTATCTGTGATATAAATACACATCATGAATATGTAATAAATTGATTGCAAAAATATATTCCATGTGATCTGCATCTGCAGACTGGTAATGCTAACATATTCAGTGTAAATAAAATGCACTATCAGGACCATTAATCGAACACCCCAAAAAATCCAGTTACAGCCATGCTATATATATTTTATCATGTTCTTCTTGTTTCAGGATCTACCTAATGCTTCTTTTTTTGGGGTGGGTAGTGGAGACTGGCCCTAGACAACAGTATCCCAGACACCGCTAATGTAGAAAGGGATGGCTCTCTATGATCGGATAGCAACAAAGGAAAGCCTGTTGATAAGGTCACTCACATTGAATTGCTTCATGTACTTCGATGTAGTTTATCTTTATAATAGCATATGGGTTAGAATAAATAAGAGGCGGCTTTGCACTTTTTACATACACATATATACCAGAAATTAAAAGAGAAAAGGCTGCCTTCTTACATGATTTTTATGTACTACATTTACAGTTTCCAATATTTTCTCGATAAAGTAAATAAATCTTTAGGTTAATACAGTTCTTAAATCTTACCCAATATTCAAATTATTAATTGGATACAGATAACATTCTGAGTTAGGAAATTAAGCATATGCTAAATATGGCAAAATATATTTATAAGATAGGAACAATGGTTAGATTTTATTTGCTGCTCCTACTTCAATATAGGAGATAAAGAATCTGTTCTTAATCTTGGTCCAGCTGAATCTACACATAAGTTGACTGGTGCAATAAAGGATTCCCAGGGGCATCTGATCTGTATCCAATAAAATACATGATTATATCCAGTCTGGGTTAGATAATACTGAAAGCAATGGTGACAAACTATCTGTTTAATAAATGCTGTTACAAGTAATATTTATATGGTGTTAAATCTCCATCTTTTCTGAGTAATTCATAAAACAATGTACAGGTTATGTTTTGGAGTTGTGTTTTGTCCAATGTCTGTTGAAAATAATATATGATTTTGCATTAATTAGTTACAAAATGGTTTAAAAAGGAAAGTTCAATACAAATCATAAAAATAAAAGCCTGGGCAGTCAGAAACTAGTGAATAATCAAAAGATGCGTAAATGATGAAATGCAGAAGATTGTGAATGTAAGAAACAACATATATTTAGATATAAATACAGTTAAATAGTGTACACCTAGATTACTTAAATTTTCCATATTGAGTGGACACATAAAATTCAATGAAAACATATCATGTAAGATAGCACACAACTTACTTTAAAATTGCATTATAGCCCCATTTATCAACTACACAGTTTCATCTCCCTTAAATATTTTGCAGGATTATTAGGATTTCATAATCAAAAATTCTCCAGAGAGAAATATGGAGAGGATCACTTGCTCAGTTATTAAATGTTCCCATTAACAAATTACTATTATTAGAACATTGTATCCATTTAATTGGACATATTATTATTATCTAATATTTATAATGCTCCAACATATTCCACAGCACCATACATAGCATGAAACAAAACATAAAAACAAGATTAAACGAAAAGAGAGCCCTGTTTTTGAGCTCATAATCTTGCACATTTTCAAGCATCTTTTACAATTAAAAATTTGCACACTTACAATCTAAGGGTATTATAGTGAAACTACATATTCTATTCTCTGAGAATTTAAATAACTGAACACCTTTATTTCTGAAGCAGAGAAAAATTATAGTTTTTTTAATAATTCTCACCCAATTGCATTTTCACTAATCATCTTGATTCACCGTCTCCTTGACTTGTTAAGTGATTATATTTATTCACACAACAGGATAATAATTACTTATATTAGATGCTGGTGTAATGACTTTTTTTGATTGATTGACCCTTGTAAAACACACTGGAGATACTATTTATGTTTAAATTGATTTTTTGTTTGACTTTTTTCAAAATTTAACAATATGGCTCCTGGTTTAACCAAAGCATTTGAACTTACACAGGAAAATATCGGACATTAGTGTTTTTGTATCTTGCAACACACGATGAATCTATTTCTACATAACAAAAAAAGATGTAATTCAGGTTCCAGATGTGGGTCAAAGTGCTGTATAATGTCTGATGATCATTTCCTTCCATGAATACCATGATAGAGAGAATAAAACTGTCCCAATGTCCCCCACATTCCCCACATACAATACACAAAATGGAATTTCATGTTAATTTCTTAACCTATACCATATTGGTTGTATGGGAAGAGGAATGAGGAATTGGCAACAGAAAACAAGATAATACAAGAGATATACTCTATAGGCTTTTCCTAGTCTTACCCCAACCAAAATATTGGGTCCAGCTATGGATATTAATTCATTAGAAATTCAATGGAGGGTGATTACATGGTGCAATTTTAAAAGACAAAACGTATAATTCATGAACCTAATATACAAAGGGACAAGGGCAATACACTAGTGATCTTCAAGTATATTAAAGTATTTAATATATTTCTAGAATGAATTGTATTTAAAAAAAGAGGAATACACGAAGAAGAGGTCAACACTGAAAAGGTGGAAAATAAGTGGAACATCTTTCCAGGGAATTGTTATGGATAGAGTAAAGGAATTTAAGCAGGAAGACATCCTAAAGATTTATTAGGAAAGGTGTTTTTGGTCGATAGAATAGGCAGATGAGACAGGCATATTGCTTGTTATCTGCTGTCAAACTAGTTGTTATATGGGTTATATGCCGGATAAAAAGGCAATGTATTAATACACTCACCATAAATATGGGAAGTTTATGCCTGTTACAAGCATACACTGTATACATCTATCCTTAACCAAATTGGGAGAAGTGGTTGAATTATTTTAAAGCAGAAGTTCTACATTAAATTACAAAGCCATTGATTCTGGGAATGGACAGAGTGGAGTTGTCTTTGGTAATTCGTACTGAGGGAGACAGCATTGGCTAAATGGATTTATGTTGGGGATCTCATCTTGTCCTTACATGATTTTGTATGTGGCTGAATGCTGTAATGCTGAGCTTTAATCCAAGCAAATTTATAATTTTTCTACTGGTAGGTCATTGTTGCATGACAGCAGCTCCTTACGCCAAAGAGTAACGGATCTTCAACTTGGAAATTCACAGCAGCTGTCAAGAACATAGCCAGGATACATCACCTGATACCTCCATATTGGTTCATGCCTTTATATCGTTATGACTGAACTACTGCAACTGCCTTTATATAGGACTACCAGTTGCTTGCAAATAATGCTGTTCTAAAGGTTATAAACAAAGCAACCTCTCTCCTGCCACATAACACCTGCCCCTTGTGTCCTATACTGTGAAATATCTAATACATTTCAAGCTTGGACTGATATAGAAAGCTCAATGTCTGTTAGCTAATGCCAGAATTTCCCCATCTCTGAGTCTTAAGCTTTCATGTATGCTGCACCAAGTTTCTGAAACACTCTAGCGCCCCCAATCAAAGATGTCTTTTCCTTGGACATTTTCAAAAACACACTGAAAACACTTCTCTTTACCAAGGCTTTCAAATAATATATAACTCTTTCTCCTTTTTCCTACGAAAAGCGTTCAGTACCTTTTGATAAAAAATGCTATATAAATTGTTATGTAAAATGGACTATCAATGATTGCATTTCTGCATTGGTCATCAAAGCCAAGGTCTAGAGCAGTATATTGTCTTGGCACAGCAATTGGACTCAAGTTGCCAGTGTAGTATAAAAATATGTAGCAATATTTTTGTTGTGTTTTTTTTTTATATATATGTCTACTAATGGTAGAATGGGAATATAGCAAGGGTGGGGGGAAAGTAATGGTGGTGTGGTGTGGACCATGCCCAGCTCTTTCCACTCCAGAGAAAAATAAAAGCATTAAGAGATATGAGAACATTTTCCGACCCCTACAGATTGGTCCATGTATATGGAATTCATTTAACAATTATATATATATACAGAGCACAGGACATTTTAACAAGCCCTATAGAGAAGACAAAAAAATGAAAATATATACTGCAAATAAGATTAATGTACAAATTCCCGAAATACCACCCTTTTACCGTCCCAATTTCCAACTGATCTGACCTTAGCATTCATGATTATTTATATTTCTTCCCTCGAGTTATATATTTTTCTGACATATATTTTAAACAGATTGAGGGGCTTTATTCTGCTGCATAAATACATAGAAATGATTTTTGACATTTTACATTGATACATTGATATGTTTACTATTTGTGTTTATTTCTATGCTTTTATTTCTTACTGCTTGGTGCTAAATTGGTAATTGGTAGTTTTTTTAATTAGTAGCAGGTTGAAACACATTTAAATAACTTAAGCATGTCTTGATTGTAAGTCTGCAAGTTTTTACCCTAAGTGCTTTGGGTATTCACCATGGACATTGGATTTCTAGTTCAGACAGGGCCCTTCTTGCTTTACTGTATGTTAATTTGTATTTATCTTTGTCTGAACTTAACTTATGTACAGAGCTACGAAATATGTTGGCGCGATATAAATGAACTATAATAATAATAATATGAGAAGCATTTTTGGATATCTCTTTTATACGGTTCTTGTATTGTGCTTGTATACTATTTTTGAATATTGCTTACATACAGCTTTTGAATATATATTTCTTTTGTTTGCCTATAAGCATGGGTGTAGGCACAAGGTGGATTGACGATATTTATATATATATATATATATATATATATATATATACTGTATATTTACACACATACCGTATTGGCCCGAATATAAGCCGCACTTTTTTCCTGATTTCCAAGGTTGGAAATTACAGGTGCGGCTTATATTCACGACCTTAAAATGTTGTGCCGATTTGGGGGCGTGGCTATCAGCTGCAGTGTGAAGACGAAGGAGCCGGTGCGCCACAGCTATGCAGAGGGCGTCCACTACCCTCAAATTAATTGCTGGGGATCCCCAAAACAACCCCCAGCACAGTTATAGTGCCCTGGAGGGTTGATCCACCTCCAAACAGGACCTGGAGCCTGGCTGAGCCACTTATTAGGTGCGGCCGCCATCTTGAATCTGGGCCTCTGTGGTCCTGCGTGCTTCCCAAAGCGAAGCAGAGGTTGGAGAGGAGAGACGGCGACAGGAGCTGCAACCTCCGTCAGAGACCCGGCTAAGAACCACCGGAGACTCAACTGGCAGCCTGAAATACCCGGAGGCCTGGATTCATATCCAGATCAGCATGCCAGCCTCTGAGTGAGTACAGCACACCACACAAAAAGGTACAACTGGGACAGAGGGCTCCCGGTAAGGACATTGTCCCTAAAGGCAAGCATGAGACCCTGGGGGAAAGAGTACAGAAGAGGAGAAATGGCAGACAGCAAAGCCCAGTGGTGGAAGTTACTATAGTCAAGTTGCGGCTTATATTCGGATATTATGTTTTTTTGTTTTTTCCCCTTGAATTTCATAGGTGCGGCTTATATGCGGGTGCGGCTTATATTCGGGCCAATACGGTATATATATATATATATATATATATATATATATATATGTGTGTAAATATATATATATATATATGTGTGTAAATATATATATATATATATATATATATATACTGTATACCGTATTGGTCCGAATATAAGCCGCAGCCATAAAATTCAAGGGGATAAAAAATTGGAGAGAAAAAGACTCTCTCCTAGTGATCAGCCATTGCAAGAAACAGACTTTCGAATAAGTACTGTAACTTATTTTGCAGGTTACATGCCTTACGGGATGTTAGAATCACTAAAACCGGAAATCACTATTCAATTGCTACAATACCACAGTCTCAAGCACGCAAATCGGCAGTCATTTCACGTTCGCGAATATAAATTTCACCTTTAACTCGCAAGCACGCAAATCGGCAGTCATTTTATGTTCGGGAATATAAGCCGCACGCGTAACTGGCAAAGCCCGCAATCGGTAATAATTTTTTTTACGGTCGCGACTATAAACAGCACTTGTAACTCGAAAGCTCGCAAATCGGAAAAAAGGTGCGGATTATATTCGGACCAATATGGTAAACATATATATATATATATATATATATAGCAAATAATAGCACATTTGTGTTCACATCTGAACATCTGAAACAAGTTAAAAAGAAAGTGTTTCCTGCTCAGAATTCCAGGAAATACAGATATATATATATATATATATATATATATATATATATATATATATATATATATATATATATATATACTTAACTTAGTGTAGTCTATACTTGCCTTTTTGGCAAGTGACAGCTGACCCAACAAGAGTGAAGAAAATTAAGAGAGTCACATAATATTGTTGCTTTTGTACTTGTAAGGGGTCCTGGAAAATAAGAGGCCTAGATTATTAGTGAGTAAATTATTCTTTTCAGGACGTGTTTAACATTATTCATTCAGTCCTGTTTTCCTGACCTCCACACCTGTTTAATATTGCATATTCAGTGATTGGGAAGAAAATGCTCATTTTGTCCTTTTTTCGCCATCTGTTGACAAAGTCCCCGTGTGTTTAGATCTGAGTGAGGTCCATCTGCAACATTTGGAAGGTAGAACAGATATATTGTAAGGCAGCTGATGCACTGAAAGCCAAGGGATGGCAGGATGCTTCCCCTGCACATTGTAGTTCTCCAGTAATCAAGCCTATCACTACAATCAGCAACTGAGCCAAATGTTATCAATACACAGACACCACTCCACCACACCCCAGCCCCCGACCACAGACTTGTATGTTGTAATCACACTAACAATGGAAAATGCAGAGCAGCAATCACAAAGACAACAGCTGCACACCCAGAGTTAGCCCTGCCATACATGGCTAACAATGTGTAACTCCATCCAGGTCCAACTCTGCATGATTTATTTATGGACGCCATGAGTTCTGTTTACTGGGGACTTTTCATAAATGCATGGAAACTGAGATGCTAAACTTGAAAGGTTAAAGGTTACCATTTCATATTCATTGTCTCAAGCTAAACAATTAACTGAGGCAAAATAACAATAAAAGAGCATGTTATATTTTATTTGTATCTTATGAAGTTACATTTTACATTTATTTATTCAATTGTTTTTTCATAAAATAACAAAAACATTTTTTTACAGTTAATTTTTAATGATTTTGTTTGTTTTTAAATATTATATTTTCCTGCTTACCACTTGTCTTGGTCTGTGTAAATGTGTATATATATATATATATATATATATATATATATATATATATATATATATATATATGTACAGATATACACACACACACACACATACATATATATATATATATATATATATATATATATATATATATATGTATTTATTGATATATGTATGTATATATTGTTGTTCAATCCTTCAGTCATGTCTGACTCTAAGTGACCATATGGAAGCAGCACGCCAGGCACATCTGGTCTTGCTTATCCATATGATTTTCTTGAAAAAGATATTGGAGTAGCTTGCCAGTCCCTACTCTAGTAGACCACGATTTGGCTGACCTTTCACAAGCACCTTCACCATGACAAGGTAGCGACCCAGAAGGGTATATATATATATATATATATATATATATATATATATATATATATATACACACACACACACATTTTTACATTTATTACTTTAAAGTGAAAGAGAAAAAAATTAGCAAGGAATTTCATGGAAATATTGTACAGTTTTTTTTTGCAGAGTTTTGTTGTTTAAACATTTTTCTAATACTGCAAACTTCACAAGAACTAAAAAGTAATGTTTTTTTCCATTTGTTGGAAAATAATACATTATGCATATCACGTAATTTTGAATTTGCTGATTACAAGTCTACATCTGTAATTATTTCCTGTGTTTTAACATAATAATAAGTGATAAATTCGGTGTTATTTGTCGGTTAAAGCAATTTCTGAAATTGTTATTTATGTATTTAGATATTTCATTTTAATGAAGCCCATTTTCTGGGAATCCACAAGAGTCAGATTTCAAAATATAAGAAACACAGTATCTTATTTGTGCGTCCGCTTTGAGATATTGATTTTTTTAAATGCATTTTGTGTAAGTGCATCTTTTGATAGAATCTCAGGGTAATAAAAGACCTGATTTGCAAAGCGAGAGGCAAAACAAAAGGAAAATCATTTCCTTCTAGAACATTTCATCATTTTACTCTAAAAGTATTGTTTTCTATCATTTAAGTCTTTACGAAATATCAATAATCACAAAATGAATAAATAAATAACTATAAATAGTGCAATTATCAATAAAAAAATATAAAAGTACAAACACCTTTGATAAAGATATATCTTATACACTTTACTTTTTTTAGATCTATGTATTTTTTTCTATGGAAAAAGAGCATTTTTGAAAAACCTGTGCATCCTATTTATTATTTTTTTTTTAGAATATCAAACATTGCCTTACAATAAGTAAGTATAACCGTTCATTATCATTTTTTTGTCTACTCATTGGTGTGACTTTAGTCGTCATGTAACTAAATGGATTTTGGAGTGGAAACATGCTTAACCCATTCAACGTCAAGAGGTCACAGTTGAACGCAAGATCATTAACATATGTGAATTATGCAATATGCATTCATAAAATTACATACCATCTGTCAGACGGCTACGTGGATTAAATTTAATCGATTTTCATGAAAACAGCAAAATAACTATATACGGGATGTTGGGGAATTAAGGTTGTCTTGGAACGCAGGTATGACATTACCGAAACTTTATTAACTACTAAAAAGCATTGTATATAACAAATGAAGGTTTACCATCCCCCTTAAAAAGTATTCGCTCAAAAGGAAACCCTCCTGACTGGCAGCTGGTTGTCTGCTCTATTATCTGAGTCTGTGTCCAGTCTGACTAATTACAGCCCCTGATTACTCAGCACCCAGCAGCA
Organism: Discoglossus pictus; assembly: GCA_027410445.1. Lineage (NCBI taxonomy): Eukaryota > Metazoa > Chordata > Amphibia > Anura > Alytidae > Discoglossus > Discoglossus pictus. Next base: position 57,889,277 of record CM050163.1, read on the forward strand.
CTGTCACCTGCCACAGTCTGACAGGATTATACCATCTGTGCCACATGCCCTGGATACGGAAAGCTGGTGTGAGGTCATATAGAGGGGCAAGGAGCCTTTAATTGGAAGGTAAATACGTGTTTACAAAGCTGACAGCTGAAGGTGATAATACAGTATGTACCGTACACTCTTAAAAATGGTAATCTTGGTAAAAGTAACTTTTTTAAAGCCATATAGATCCCATGTATGTAATTCCCTAAAATAATTCAGAAGAGGTAATGCAAAATAACATTATTTACTTAAATTACAAATGGAAGTCTGCCATCTTTGGTTCGATGATCATACGTTTATGGACATTGCTAAATCCTTCAGCAGGTGTGGGAGTTGGACAGCAAGTAAGAGATTATTCAGCTTTTGTCATGGTTTAAGATGGATTTAAGGAGGATATGATTTAGTTATAGGGTTTGTTACGTGGGATTCTACCTAAAAAGTTTCACACAGAGGATTTACAAGGCTATATAACGTGTCTTCTCTGTGAATAGATTGGCGTCACTTGGCAGGAAATTATTCAAATTCCGACAAATAATGCAGTGTGTCATTTATACTATTCAGTGGAACCTATATATTCATCAACCCCTATATTCTGCACAATATGAGTAAAAAATGCTCCTATATTCATCTAAAAATCCAATATTAGTCACAAAAATAAAAAAAAATACAGACAAACACACAGCATTGGATACGTTCTATTGTAAATCAAGTGCTGGTGAATATTCAGGAACGGGACAATTAGAGTTACCTGATGTCTAATGGGAGGTGACTCCAATTCTAAACAATAATTCCTTTGCTCCTCTTCAGTTTGGGGCAGGGAACAGATTATTCGGGGCAGGGAATGGATTATTCCAATTTTAATTAATTCCTTTGGAAAAAAATGATTCTATATTCATCAATTCAGAATCTGTCCATCCCTCAGGGACAGATTAATGGTGGATATAGAGGTTCCACTGTATATACTTATTTAGTTCAGTTTCTCAACAACCAGTTCTACGACAACTGCAGGTCCCTGAGACCTTATTATATCAGACACAAAGAGGGATGGGAAGAGCCTTTAAACATACCACAACCATTAATCATAGTTATAAACTGATTATGAATTGATGTATCTGAAGTTAAAATGTACTATTTTCAAATCAGTTTAAAACTAAATGAAAACGGATTGAGCCACATATAGTATCACCTTGTTCAGAATGTTCTGGATCTTCATGAGCATGAAAAAAACAACTAGAAAGGCTGAGGGCTGCTGCTCTAGTTAGTAAACTGGATCATTACAGTGTTTCCTCTTCCAGGATCACCAAATAAACTGTTAGTACCTGTCCTTGGATCAATGTACGTCAAATGAGAGTGGGAATCTGCAAGTGAGGTAGAGGATGCATCAACAGAGGATGACTGTTTGTATATGCCAGAAAATTATACCACCACTATCTACTGCGTAGCATAAGTGCCCATAAAAGGGCTTGAGTCAGGATTTTCCTTGCATGGGCTTATCTGAGACTGCTATATCTCTGGAATTATTTATGATTTAATGTAAATACATATTTCAACCTGTATTGTGGCTCATTCTATCTTTGTTTAAATCAGCTCTGACCTCTAGCTTGTTTTGGATCTTCTGCTGTCTGTTAGCAGCACTGACCTTCTGCAAGTGACTACAACCCCAATACTTGCTACCAACCTCCGACCTTGGACCAGATTTGGATTCTCCTACTGCCAACTGGACCAGGGCACCTGGGAGGCAATATCTGCTACCTCTACCCCTCTTCCATGTGTTCACCTCCTTTTCAGCTACCACCAGCGTTACAGCATATTGATGTTAAGAAAGTGTTAAAATAAGAGTTTTCAATTTAATGTTCATGTTGGTAGGTTGATGCTTATGCAAGGCATTTACTTGTCAAGATTGTTGAATGGAAAAAGTACTATCTCACCTCAAAGTCTAAGTAGCTCAACATACACACCCTTTAAAAATAGTTCAGTTTTACATTTACCACTTTTGTTTGTTTGCGTCATTCAGTTCTGTCTGACTCTCAATGAACTAATGGACCATAATACACCTTGCTGATTCACTTGGTATTCATGGAGGATATACTGAGGTGGTTTGCCAGTCCCATCTCCAGTGGGGCAGAGCATACAGCTCCTGGTATTACTAGGTGGTCTCCCACCCATGTAATGACCAGGCCCATAATGTAATATACAATATTGGAAGTCAAATAGTGTGGACCAGTACTTGTCATGTGACTCTATTTTCATAGGTAAGAAGTGAGCAGAAGGCAATTCTGAAGGCGGAGGAGATTTCATGCTGCATGGCAGAGCAAATAGTACCTTCAGTGTCAGTAATCTTATGTGATTGACTGGGTGGCTGTGAATTAATAATGAGTGAGCACTTTATATTTAAATGAAAGCTTGGGATCACCACTGATTATCTCACATATTGCCCTATCTTGTTTCTATTCTTCCTTCTCAGCTAGTATTTGCAACACTCCCATATCAGTCATTTTCACTCTATTTTCACAAAACTCTTCAATAGACCCTTCATGTGCAGCTATCAATCCTTGAAATCTTATTTTCACATTTCTAGTACATCTGGTCTATTCCTACCTATGTTTGTGTTCTCCATTGTATCCAAAACCTCAAATGAGACCTCTCTCATTACATTATAGAACTACCTGGTTGGTACATAATAAACTGACCTCTCTTCTGTAGAGTAACCCATTCAATATGTCTCATCCTTGGCACTGCTGATTACCATGAGATTTCACTATTGCTAATTGACCTCTAGTACCATTGAAGTGTTGTTTAATAAGAACATGTCTCCCTTAATCTGCATGAACTTTCCAATGAGCTCCATATTAAGATTGCTATTATTCTCCCTTCAGACATAACTTGTCAGTACACTTCCCTGGACTATGAATGCATCTGATAGAGGAGAATCAGTAGTGTATGAAACAAAATTGTATGAAAAAATACCAAAATATGTCTTGAAATTTCTGGCAGTTGAAAATCAGGGTTAACACCCTCTCCTAACCCCGGCTAAATAGCATACAATTTAAATTGTTTTGGCCAAGTAGGAGGAGGAAGAGGCTGGGTTGCCAAGCGGCATGGGACATGTAGTCAGGCACATGTTAGAATGTACTATATATATTTTTTCATATATGAGTCTCTCTGTGCAGCACATTTACACTAGATTACAACCCTGCAGTTTGTCTGTTTCCTGCATCAACTGCAGCTGGTGTTTTTTTCTCTCTGTCTGTCTCTGCAGGGAATTTCAGCTGTGACCCCACCAACCATGTGATGACATAATTTCCTTTAGAGGTCACAGACTGTACCCAGATACTGTGAAGCAGGGTACACTTTATGTAAGCTTCCTAGGGGTATACAAATTCAGATAGCAGTATCCAGCATATAAATATGTAAGCACATTCAAATTTTCAATATAATACATATTTTTCTACTAATCAGTAGCTGTTTTTTAGGAAACATTTGAAACCCATGAAACTTTTTTTATCCCTTTAATGCAGTATTAATAATCTACTTGTTTCGCACCCAGTGTTATTTTCATACTTTTTAACTTGTCTCAAATATTGCAATTAAATAATTTGATGAAGATTATAGATTAGGGAAAAATGTTATATTAGTAGACTTTGCTAGAGAATATACATTGTCATGAAATTAAGTTCACTTATTAAGATCACTTATTTTCATAAAATTGTATTTATGCTCATTGATTACATAGCTGTTAATACTGTTAGTTATATATTTAATAAACATACAATTTTGTTTTATATCAGAAGATACATTGAGATATATATATATATATATATATATACTTATAAGTATATAAGTCTGCGAGTTTCAATCCTTTGCAATGTATGAATCTTGAACTTGTTTTTACCTGTAACTCAGCTTATGTATAGCACTACGGAATATGTTGGCGCGTTACAAATAAACGATAATAATAATAGATATATATATACTAGCGACTTGTCAAAAATGACGGAAATGTTTTGTGAATGCTGGCAATGCTGTTTGCCACCCAAAGTGAGCACCTTCAGCGCTCATTGCAAGCCTCTCCCCCTGTCGACTTCCTCCCTTGTGTCTCCTCTCCAACCTGCTCTCCCTCTCATGTTTCTCCTATTCCCCCTCTCCCTTCCCTTTGACTCTTCCCAGACAACAGTGTCTGTTTCCCCCCTACCCTGTGTTTCTTTCCCCCCTTCACTGTGTCTCTTTCCCCATCTCCCTCCCCTGTGTCTCCCCCCCTCCCCTGTGTCTCTTTCCCCCCTCTCCATCCCCTGTATCTCTTCACCCTTCCTCTCCCTCCTCTGTGTCTCTCTCCCACACTCTCCCTCCCCTGTGTCTCTTCCCCCCCCCCCGGTGTCTCCCCCCCTCCCCTGTGTGTCTCCCCCCCCATCTCCCTCCCCTGTGTCTCTGCCCATGGGACGTCACGTCATTAGCATATGCTGGGTCCCGACACAGCCGGAAGGCGCGATGTAGAGCAGAAGGAGCAGCTGATAAAGGTAAGTGAGGGGAAGGATGAGGGGAAGGAGGGAGGAGACACTCTCCCTCTCCCCTCACTTACCTTCATCAGCTGCTCCTTCTGTTCTCCATCGCGTCTTCCAGCTACGTTCGCCCGGCATATGCTAATGACGTGAGGCGCATGTGACGACACACCCGGAAGATGCAATGGAGAGCAGCTAATGAAGGTAAGTGAGGGGAGAGGGGGGGTAATTGTAGAGGGGTAAAGGGATGAGGAGGGAGGAGGAGGGGAAGGAGGGAGCAGACACTGGGGGTGATGCGAGCCCTGGGGGCCTTCGACACTCATTGCAGCCCCGTCTACTGGCAGGATCCAGGTACTTTGGGGGTGATGCGTGGCTGGGGGGGCCTCGCGATGAGCGCCTCAGGTGCCGCTGGACGTTGGGATGATCGCCTATGGCGCACATCTCCATCAGCGCAGTGAGCACCTTTGGTGCTCACTGCCTGTTGTACGGGGTCATAGGGATGAGCGCCTACGGCCCTCATCACCACCAGCGCAAGGAGCTCCTTTGGCGCTCCTTGCCAGCAACTGCAGCCCTCCCAATGCTCACAACTATATATGTGATATAGAGCGACCCTTCTGGATCAAACATTGTTGTGGTGAAGGGGCTTGTGTATCTCAAGGAAGATGTGAGCTATACCATGAAGGGTCACCTTGGATGGTCAGATCATAGGAGAGAGACAAATTGCAACCCACTGGAGAAGGAACTGGCAACCCACTCCAGTATCTTTGCCATGAAAACCTCATGGATACAACCTTATGGATACAAGATGTATATATAATAGATTCAGACACAACTGAACGACTAAACAATATATATATATATATATATATATATATATATATATATACATTATTATATGTATATGCTAAGATCAATATGATAAATGGCACTCAAGTTCAAGAATGGAATAAGTCTTTAGTAAACCGTTACAGGTATATTTCAGCATAATAACCACCATTCACTAGCTCTGCCCCAACCAATAACTTCTATTGTGCGTTTCACCCTAAAGCTTATCATTTCCTTTTATCCACTATGCTATCTTTATGTGCACAACATAGTCAACTTTGTTTTTTACATCAATACCATCATAACAGCTAGAAAGTGTGATGATGAATGCAAATATATGAGAAATTTGGTGATGAGTTACCTGCTCCACTGTCCAGAACTTTTTGATGGACAATGCAATAGTCTCTAAAACTAAAATCAAGACTTGAGGATGTTGGGTTACCACCAACTGATCATCAGTTCAAAATGTATGTGACATTGAATGACAAAGGAGAGTTTTCTAAATGTCACAATGTCTGCATTATTATCCTACATAACTAATTTAAAATATCAGTTGTCATAAATATAGTATATAAGTTTTAGACTGTGTGCTCATATTTACAGCAGAAACATTCCATAAAATTCATCATACGCCAGTTAGTTATTAACTGGTGCAAGATGATATATGGAATAGCATTTTATGGTAAAATAAATGTACATATTTTATCTGCTCAATATATTCTGCTCGCTTACTTGATAGCTTTGAAAAAATGGCATTTTTATAATGAAAAATATTAGGCACATAACAGCTACAGTTACCTCATCAAATCTCAGGCTCTAGAAATGTGAACCGATAGGGCACTATTTAGATAGCAAAAGTTTTATTTTTCCATTATAAAAAATGACATTTTATGCATTTGGTCTTGCTATTAAAATGGAAACATAGAAAAAGTAGCAGAATAATTTTGATTACTTTGACCAGGAAGTCCCCTGCTAGCAATGAACAGTAATGACCTTAGACATAGCCATTAAATTCTAAACCTCCCATTTTGACCAAAATTATTAAATCAATTCTGAATGTCCCTGAATATGTAACCTTGGCTATTTGAGATTTAGTATCTGTCTGAGTAAAAAATAAATGTACGGTAAAATGCTAGAGTAAAGCTGGTCTAGCAATCACAATACATAATAAATGAGTGAAGCCTTTCATCAAAAAAATATAATGGAAAACAAATTAAAATATTTACGGCAATTTTTTTAAATTTTCACCCATTACTTCAACATGTAAATAAATCACTTAAATTAAATTATCCCTCTAGAAAATGTTAGCGCAATATATTGGCAAGTATGAAATTTACAATTACAATCAAATAAAATTGAAGGGTAATTACACAATAAGAGAATTTGATTAGCATTATTAAATTGCCCAATTAAGAGTATTTTTTTAATGAAATGTAATCATGCATTGAAAAAATCGTTTATGTTGATAATCTTTAGTGGAAGGTCTGGGGTTGTGTACCCAAAAACATTGTTATATAAAAATTGATTGTAAAATAATTATAAGCCATCACAAATTGAATGAATTTAAATTAGAAATAAAATCAGGGTGTCTAATAGTAGGTGGCTATTAACATTTTGGTATAGACACAAGAACCACGGAATACATTGTTTTAATATAAAAATGTAATTATTAAAACAATCTGTTAAAAAAAGGATTAAGCAAAGATAAGGGAACATCTCACCACCATCCAATGTTTCAGCCCTTACAATTTTTAATGGACTGAACCATTGTGCCTGTAGTTTATAATGCTCCGTTTATCAAAGTTTTTTGACTGCAATGACATCCATACTGTTTTCATCATTCTTCTTGGTGTGGGTGGAGTGAGTCATTCTTCCTACATACTTTTTTAGCCAAACTTTAAAGTAAAATAAATTATAAATAATAAATACGATACAACTTAGTTTTAACTGCTTAATATAATTTCTTAGAATTATACTTATTTTTTCTTGTGCTTTCTAGTGACATCCACTCTTCAGCATTGTTAAAAGATAATCAAAATGCAATGGACACATAAACCTTAGAAATCATTAGCAGAATGCTTATAGTATAGAAGTGCAGTCATGTATTTGAATACAGCATTTCATATTGGTTAATACCTTTTCATTCAGTCTCAGAATAACAGTTAAAAAAATTGTCAAGATATAACATTATTTCTGACTATTAAAGGGACATGAACGTTTTTTGTTTGTTTTTTTCATTAGGAATATAATATGCATGTGTAACTCTTTACTTCTATGTACTTTATTTAATTAACAAGTGCTGAAAAGCTCTTATTTTCTACCTAATATCATACAAATAGTACATGCTTGGGCCTGCTGTTCAGCTCATGGAAAATATCTATGAATTAATTTTGTATCTATCTATCTGCATATTACATAGTTACATAGGTTGAAAAAAGACTTTCAGTCCATCAAGTTCAAACTTTTAAGGTCTCTTCTGATCTGCAAAATGTGGATTAGTTATTAATTAATTAGTTGTTAAATCATTATTAATCAACTATTTAATATTATTTATTTATTTATTTATTTATTTTTTAAATATTAATTAATCCAGAGGAAGGCAAACAGAAAAAAAAAAACAAGTGAAACTTAGTCAATCGTCTAGAGAGAATAAGTTAAATTTGGTTAGTCTTTCTTCATAACTTAGCCCCTCCATTCCCCTTATTAGTTTTGTAGCCCTTATCTGTACCTTTTCCAGCTCTAAAATGTCCTTTTTATGAAGTGGTGCACAAAATATTGTACTCCATATTCCAAATTAGGGCGTACTAGAAATTTGTATAGTGGCAGAATTATATTTGCTTCCCTGGCCTCTATACCCTTCTTAATACATACTAATATTTTATTTGCCTTTGCAGCTGCTGTTTGGCATTCGGCACTGTTACCTAGGTGGTTGTCCACAAGCACTCCCAAATCTCTTTCAATATCTGATACCCCTAGATTTACTCCATTAAGATGATAAATTACATGGCTATTTTTCCTTCCTAGATGCATAAATTTATATTTATTCGTATTAGATCTCTCTCTTTGGAGGGAAAGCACATCATTATCTGATTTATATATCGTATTGGTCCGAATATAAGCAGCACCCTTTTCAGATTTTTGAGCTTGCGAGTTACGGGTGCGGCTTATATTCGCGACCGTCAAAAAATCATTGCCGATTTGCAAACTTTCCTTGTTACGTGTGCGACTTATATTCGCGAATGCAAAATTACTGCCGATTTGCGCGACTGTGAGTTAAGGGTGCCGATTTTTGTGCTTTAGACTGCGGTATTGAAAAGCGATTTACGGTTTTAGTGATTCTAACATCCTGTAAAGCCTGTAACCTGCAAAAAAAAGCTACAGTGCTAATTAGAAAGCCTATTTCTTGCAATGGCTGATCACTTTGAGAGTCTTTTTCTCTCCAATTTTACGGGTGTGGCTTATATTTGAGTACTATCTTTTTTCTATTTTTTCCCCTTGAACTTTACGGGTGCGGCTTATATGCGGGTGCGGCTTATATTCGGACCAATAAGGTATAAACAGTATCTCACAAAAGTGAGTAAACCCGTCTAATTTTTGTAAATATTTTATTATATCTTTTTATGTGACACCATTGAAGAAATGACACTCTGCTCACTCTCCCTGCCGCACACATCGGCCTCACTTTACATTACTGCTGCAAACGACAGCTTCTCTCATTACATTCACGCTGCTCATGGCAGCCTCACTTACTGGTTTCTCATCACACCACCATTTTCCCAGGTTAAGCCTTCTGCTTTTGCCTTTTTTCTGTCTGCAAGGCCATTGTTGTTAAACGTCTCTGCTTTCCTTAAACCTTGCAATGTTAATATGTCAGATTTCTTTCAATGCTGCTTGTCCGTAAGGGCATCCCCATTGCTGTAGAGCTATGGTTCCTCATGGTAAGTATTCATGCTCTACATTACGCTTTCTTATCATATACCAACCCCAAATCCACCAAATTGTCTTTATCAGTATCTGAGGTCATGCTTTGGCCTTTTAAACATATTTTGTGGATTTCAGGCTAAATATAAAAACATTCAACCTTTCAATAGCTTTCTATAAGTCCAAATTAACCTGTTTTCTACAACTCCTACACCGACCTTTGTAGGCCTACGTCGTTCACGCATCCAAATCAGCCTTCGCAGGTCTCGTTTTTCATTACATTTCATAAACATCTCCCCTCTCTCATCTACTTCACTCGGCCCTTGGCCCTCTAAGCAGGCCATGTAGGGCATAGTTACAGGGCAATGTCACAGCTACATGAGGTGAGGGGGCCTCATTCACCGAACACACTCCCATTTCACGTTTCCTAATTGTCAAACATCAGCTTACGCTAGACACTACCACTGGTTAGCTCCAAGGCACACTCTTTGGCCGCTCATCATCGTAGGAGAGAGACTCTCCCACAACAACCAGGTAATTTCATTACCTGGAATATATATACATACATACATACATACACATATACCGTATTTATCGGCGTATAACACGCACTTTTTCTCCCTGAAAATAGGGAGCAAATGATAGGTGCGTGTTATACGCCGATATTCCCTCCCCCCTCTTCATCCTCAACCTCCCTCCTCATTCTAAACCCCCCTCTGTATTCTAACCCCCCTCCTCAACCTAAACCCCCCTAAATACCTCCCCCTCACTTACCTGCTTCTGCTCCATCCTCTGCTCCGCTCCTTGACCGGGCACGCATGTGACGTCACATGAGCGCCACGTCATTAGCATATACCGGGTGCACCCGTCAAGGAGTGGAGTGGAGCAGAGGCTGGAGCAGAAGCAGGTAAGTGAGGGGAGGTATTTAGGGGGTTTAGGTTGAGGAGGGGTTTAGGTTGAGGAGGGGGGGTTAGAATGAGGAGGTGGGTTAGAATGCGGAGGTGGGTTTAGAATGAGGAGGGAGGTTGAGGAGGGGGGTTGAGGTTGAGGATAGGGGGGTTGAGGATGAGGATGGGGGGTTGAGGTTGAGGAGGGGGGTTGAGGAGGGGGTTGAGGATGGGGGGGTTGAGGAGAGAGGATGAGGAGGGAGGTTGAGGAGGGGGTTGAGGATAGGGGGTTGAGGAGGGAGGATGAGGAGGGGGGTTGAGGAGGGGGTTGTTGATAGGGGAGGTTGAGGAAAGAGGATGAGGATGGGGGGTTGAGGAGGGAGGTTGATGGGGGAGTTGAGGATGGGGGGGTTGAGGAGAGAGGATGAGGAGGGAGGTTGAGGATGGGGGTTGAGGAGGGAGGATGAGGAGGGGGATTGAGGAGGGGGTTGACGATAGGGGGGGTTGAGGAAGGAGGATGAGGATAGGGGTTGAGGAGGGAGGTTGAGGAGGGGTTGAGGATGGGGGGGGTTGAGGAGGGAGGTTGAGGAGGGGGTTGAGGAAGGGGGATTGAGGAGGGAGGATGAGGAGGGGGTTGAGGATGAGGAGGGAGGTTGAGGAGGGGGGTTGAGGATGAGGAGGGAGGTTGAGGAGGGGGGTTGAGTTTGAGGTGGGGGGTTGAGTTTGAGGAGGGGGGTTGAGGTTGAGGAGGGGGGTTGAGGAAGGAAGATGAGGATGGGGGGTTGAGGAGGGGGTTTGAGGATGGGGGTTTGAGGAGGGGTTTGAGGATGGGGGGGTTGAGGAGGGGGTTTGAGGAGGGGGGTTGAGGAGGGGGTTGAGGATGAGGAGGGAGGTTAAGGATGAGGAGGGGGGTTGAGGATGAGGAGGGGGTTGAGGATGAGGAGGGAGGATGAGGAGGGAGGTTGAGGATGAGGAGGGGGGTTGAGGATGAGGAGGGGGGTTGAGGATGAGGAGGGAAGTTGAGGAGGGGGGTTGAGGTTGAGGAGGGGGTTTGAGGATGAGGAGGGGGTTGAGGATGAGGAGGGAGGTTGAGGAGGGGGGTTGAGGTTGAGGAGGGGGGTTGAGGAAGGAGGATGATGATGGGGGTGGAGGAAGGGGTTGTGGATGGGGGGTTTGAGGAGGGGGTTGAGGAGGGAGGATGAGGAGGGAGGTTGAGGAGGGGGTTGAGGATGAGGAGGGAGGTTGAGGTTGAGGATTTTGCTTCAAAGTTCTTTATTTGAAATTATTATTTTTTCCCCTGAAATTTTCTTCTTAAAATGAGGTGTGTGTTATACACCGGTGCGTGTTATATGCCGATAAATATGGAATATGTGTGTGTGTATATAATTTAGTTCAAATAATTATAAAATTTGATCACTTCAATGGCCCTTTAGAGCTTTGAGTGATTAGAGAGAAAATATGTTGCTTATTTGTATATCTATATGCGCAAAACTGTTTAGAACCTGGTTTAGTAACTGAAACCATGCAATATCTCCACATTAGCATAACATTCTGGGTAGTAAATTGAAGTATATGCTGTTATATGCATTTTAGTCTGTAATGCATTATTATAGTATAGTTTTTAATCAATAGCTAAGAGCTTGTGATTCCATTGGATTAATAATTAATTGTACCAATTAGCAAGGATTGACATTTTGTCTCATAGAAAAAATTTTTATCAAAACAAAAAAATGTTATGCGTTGTATATCTTGTGAAAATATGGATAATGATTACTTTTCTTTGCTTTTGATCTACAGCTTTCCTTTGTGAAGTAATAATTTATACTAAGGCCAAGGTATTGGAACATCTGGAAATGTAGCAATGATCATGTTAGATAAATATGCTGTCATATTGTTAATATGTAAATAGTTACATTACAGGGGCGGAGCTACCAGTGGTACAGGTGGTGCAATTCCAGCAGGACTGGGTTGGGATTTAGTGCTATGTCATTTTATTTTTTTGCATTTAATTTTTTTTATATAGTGTAGGGGCCACCAGTGGAAAACCGACATTCCAGCCCAACCCCTGGCCTCCTTGGCATCTTTAAAAAAGAGAATGTCTTCTGAAGCTCCAAGAGGTGGCAGTGTGGAGCAGTTCAGCATGCTGGGGGTGTGTATCAGGTAAAGAGTTGAGAGATCAAGGAATGGGTGACAGCAAAAAACAGAGGAATGGATTTGTGAGGGAGGAGCAAAGGAAATAGGGAGGGTATGTGAGGTGGGTTGGGTGCTGTGTGGGGATAGATCCGGAGAGGGGTGGGTGCTGTGTGGGGGGTGAATGTTGAGAGGGACTGAAGATGGCTGCTGAGAGAGACTGGCTGCTATGTAGAGATAGTATATGTATATATTTGTGTGTGTGTGTATTTTCTTTTCTGTCACTGTAGGAAGGTGGGTAACTAATAATTATCTGCAAATATTGTTTTAATTCTTTTAGATCTTATCTGTGTAGTAATAATTGCAGATCCATGTTAAGACACTTTGTCAGAACCTCATTTGAATTATGGTGAATAAAAAGTGTAAAATCCCTCAACCAGTTAAAGTACAATAACAATATGAAAAGCTTACAAATGCCTCAAACTCATACATTTGGATGCAGGTATTTTTTCTCTAAATGTTTAGATGGATTTTATTGACTCAAGCTCGCAATTTACCTCATTAAGCCTAAACTTGTAAACCCTGCCTTTTTAAGTAGGTTTTGAGGGGGCGTGATCATATGATCTGACAATCAATTACTTCTTGGACACAGCTAATAGTAAATAAGACCGACATCATGACATTAGTAAAACATGGAAGTTAGATGTAATGTGCAATAAGAGTCTACAAATTAATTGGTGCCAATAAGTAATATTTACCGATCGGGCTTGCAGTCAAGCAACCTAGCACTCTATAAAATGCATTCGATCATCTGTTTTAGTCCATGTGGGTTTCATGATATGTATTAACCCCTTGAGTCCCAAGATCGATACTCAGAAATAACATTTAAAAATAATATTTTTAATTGCATATTTTTGGGTTTGAGACTGTTGTGTAATTAAATATTTTCCTTTCCGTGCCTTCCTATGTTTTTAAAGTACAGTATTGTGTGTTTAATTATTGTTACAGCTTTAATACATTTTTGAAAAAGCCCTTGCAAGTCCTATTTAGTACTTGTAATATTTTTGGCAGAGAAGTGATACTTTTTTCAGTTGTGGGTTAGATTTTATTTGAGAGCTACAGCTATGGGTCTAATAGAATTTTGATTTTGTGTAACTTTAATTAGGCAGATGGAACAGTTTACTACACCTTAGGTATAGGTACTTATATTATAGCGCTAAAGAATGTAGCTTTCTTTAAATAATGAATTGGCAATTAGAACAAACTTGAAATAATCAAAGCACTACAAACGAATGCATCACAGATAATGCTAGTATCACAACAAGCTAGAAGATAACGAAGTAGAAATGCATAGAATATTACCTTTAGGTAAGTAAATAAAGATACAGTCCAATTAATGTAAACAAAGGGGGGCACAGTCCAATCCAGAGGATCCTTTTCCAAAAAAGTCAAAACTGGATTTAATGTAGGGCAATCACTGTACAAAGTAGTGGAGGTAAGCAGCTTCTTCTCAGAACAATTTTCACGTTGTGTTCATCAGAATCCTTAGTGCAGGTAAAAGATTTAACTAACATTTTAGGACCTTACAGACCTTTTTTTATCAACATTGTATTATTGAGAAAGCCGTTGAGAATGACGAAACACATCAGATTTATTTTTGGTGCAATATTTATAGCCTAGGCACTTTTTAATGTTTTATACTGTACCTTGTTATTAATAAAATACTGGTATATAACTGCATTGAGTCTGAAGTGTATACGTTTGCTATACCCATTTTGGGCAAATACCCGAAGGACGTGCAAATGGTTAGGAGTGTGTCCATCTCCAAATAGCAATTGACACATATATGGGCTACTATAGCAGTATGATTCTGCAGTTATCTGTATAGCATATTATATTTGCTTCTTTTACGGATACTGACATTTCCAGTTATCTGGACTACAAAAAGGTTCGGGAGCCCTCTGTACAACACGCAAAGGGCTCTCCCGTGATTTGGATTTTATTCCTCATGCATTGAGGTTTGTAAATACACACAATTGAAGGAGGAATCCCTCTACACATATTTCCTTTTACCTGCACTAGGAAGTGGGTCTTTGACTGTCCTGTAGTGATTGTGGGCCTATTGATGAGGGTAACAGAAGAGAGTAAAAAAGTTGGCCTGCTGCTCAATGTTAAAAAGATGAAGATCATGTCAAACTGAAAACTCAGTTACTGGCAAATAGACAGGAAGGAAGTGGAGGCAGTGGCAGATTTTATTCTTTAGGGATCCAAGATCTCTGCAGTGGGTGACTGCAGTCATGAAATTAGAAGGTGATTGCTTCTGGGTAGGAAAGCTATGGCAAGCTTGGACAGGCTAGTAAAAAGTAAAGATATTAACAAAGGTCTGCATAATTAGAACTATGGAATCCCCAGGAGTAACATACAGATGTGAGAGCTGGACCATAAAGAAGCACTGTAGAATTGGTGCTTTTGGACTGCAAGAAGATCCAATAAATCAGTACTTCAGTTCACTAAAAGGCATGATCATGAGGTTGAAGCTCAAATATTTTAGCCATATCCTGAGACTGCAGGATTCCATAGAAAATACTCTGATGTATCATCTATGGATAGATGAGGTCACTGAAGCAATGAACATGAACTTGAGGGAGCTCAGAGTGACAGTAACTGAGATGTACCTGGTGTGAGGTCCATAAAGTCAAAGAGAGTTGTTCACAACTGAACAACTAAACAACAACCCATAATCCGATTGCAAGTAGCTAATAGAATAAATGGCAATATTAAGAGCAGTTTTAAGTGTGTATAAATTTACAAATTGGGCAATAGAATAGGGCCCAGTGTAAGTCGTCCACAAGCATAAAATAGGTGAAGAAAATACTTTAAGTATAAAACTACTTTAAACATAAAATCCCTAAGCATGCAATGCTTTCAATCCAAAAAGGACTTTATGGAATTATTATGCAGATGATAATACTTAGTGTCATCTCACACAGACTCTTATATCTGTTTCATTGTCAAATAATGTAAAAATATCAAAAAATATTTATTCTCTTTTATTTATTGCTGCATGACGTGCAACCATCTGTAACAAACAAATGTGCCAACATTATTTGCAGGCAAAGCAGAAAAAGCTCTTTGTTTGCTCATGTACTACGAAGCAAAAATAATAATGTGATGCCGCAGCTCTGTGTATCTGTACTGAACATAACTGAAGGTGAAAGCGCTGATGCAATAAATGGAAGTTGCTTCTGTTACAGTTTTAGAAAACTTCTCTGGAAAGTCAAACTCTGGTTACCGGTAAAGACTCATAATAATATTGATTTTTCCAACAGTTTTTTTGGCAGGGAAACTACAACCCTGTTAGACATCTAACAAATTAGCACTACTTAGCACAGCAAATGATGCACTTATTTCCTGTTATAAAATATTGTGTTTACAAGAAAAACTCATTTTAGGATATTTTTTTACTAGATTTTATGGTTTTTGATGCATTGTGATATTTATTACTAGATTTTTTTTCACATTTTCTTGCAAATGCTAATATTGTATTTAATAAAAAAAAAAGTTTAAATAATATAAAGTATATTGGCTTAGTCCTAAAGAACCACTGAGGTGGTAAACTTAAAATATTCTCTTTTGAACAACTACACTTGAACACAGGCAAAATGCCTCTAATTCATTACCCCTTATACGGTATGTAATTATGCTCCAGTGGAATATACTAGTTTAGTTTCCTGTGATATACTTCCTAATGTGGGAGGAGACAGAAAATTGATATCTAAACAATAAGAATGTGGCATCTACATTTGCCAGTGCATTCATTACGTCTAACAGAATTCTCATTAGTTCACAAAGACACATCCTGTTGAGACAGAAGATGCAAGAAGCAAGTTCAGTAAAGAAAATGTAAGTTTATTGTAAAGAATAATTGCTTATATGGCCGGCGCGGAGGCAGCCCCAGGCACGCCGGGTCTGATGCAGCGCTGCGTGACTCGGCGGAGCCTGGGCGCTTCTGATTGGCTGGAGGAGGAGGAGGGACTTATGCCCTTATTGCAGGCTTGCTCCTCACTCCGCGACGGCTATTGAGCTGATTCCCTCCCCTTGAGTTGGTGGTTAGTTAGGAAAGTAGCAGATATACTAATAAGATATAGCCTAGGGGTGAGGTTGGTTGAGCAAAGTTCAGGGAGCTTAAGATAGGTTTAAAAAAAAAAGGGGTGGAAAAGAGTTGAAGGGTAAGGTTTTTGGGATTTCTAGGTTAGAATGCAAGTAGGAATAACTTTGGTTGGCGGGAGGTGAGGCATCCAGCCCACGGGCTTAAGTGGGTGTTGCCCTGCCTCATGGGCGTGTTTGGTAAAGCACTGGGAGGTTAATGACCGAGCCAGGCTCCTCCTCCGGGATGTTTATTTGAGCTGTGATATAACAATGTTAATTGGTTATTGGTTTATGGTTGCTTTAATAAAGCTGTGGCCCGTAATTTCCCCAAGAAATGCTGGGTCAGTGTGTTTATTTATTCTAAATGCCTAATGGATCTTGCCAGGGTCATGGTAAAAGTGAAAAATTTAAAGGCTGTGTTTTGTTTTTTAACTTTCTATAAAAATAGTTGTCTTTTATCAAGTTTTATTATTCAAAAGACCGTATAGACAAAATATCATAACAGTGGTCCTTTAAAAATGCTTTTTGGTCAGTTAGTTATTTTCGTCAAGATGACCTTATGCATCTTGCACATTCTTGATCTCCATTACTGCATTTCATAATCAGGCTTGGAGACCATATGCAAAAAAAAATAATTTTATCTACACTATTTTATTTAAAAAAAAAAAAAAATCAGGCTACTAACACTGGGGCAATCAGTTATTTTTCCAAAATCCATTAAGGCCCAAATTAAATCATAAACTTTATTTCAAGGTCTGGGATTTAGATACCGTATTTGTATGGATATGTCAATAAATATATTAATACAATGGTAATCACCTGGACATAGGAGAGAAACATAAATATTATAGGTTACCCAGAGAAAGGACTGGTTAACTGATAATTTATATCAAGATTTGGTTGCATCAGTAAATCTAATGAAACAGCAGATGTCTCAAAGAAAAGAGCCTGAGGTCTGACTATTGACCACCCCTGGTTTAATGGATAGTACAATTTAAAGGATCATTGTGGTCAATTTTGTTTTGTACATGGTAATTTTTTAGGACTAGATAAGAAAAAACCTTTATTAAACTTTTACTGTGCATTTAAATAATGAATTGTGTTTCTTAAATAAGGCTGTATAAGCTCCAGATCTCTCTCCCCCTTGAGTGATGTAATGTATCTGGAATGGGAGCTGCCCCGGGGGAAGTACCAGCTTGAAAAACGTTTGACACCACTCTGTAAAACACACATTGGCAGCAGACAGTAGTGTAACATGAGCTGCTAGTAATATATACAAATACACTTTCTAGTCACCTCCCACCACCATACTGCAAGTACAGTATGCCTGTTTGGATAACTTTCCCTTTTGTGTGTCTCCCATTCTAGAGACAATACATCTTTCAAGGGTGAAGAAATAAGGGGCTCATACCGTCTGGGAGTCTGATTAATAAAAAGTGTAATTTTATATTCAAATGCCCATTAAATTGTTTTTTTTTTCCTTATTAACTTGAACTCATCATATATTGAAGTCCATTTATACAAATACACATTACAAAATACACATATTAAGACATCCTCATTATATACTATACTATATACCGTTTTCTCTGTAAATCAAATCGAGCCATAACCCCCCCTCCCCAGTCAGACAGACTGGAACCCTACTACATAAAGAATGGGGACACATTCTGAAAATATTTGTTTAATCAATTTACCTACTAACAAAATACAATTTCACCCTTTACCAATCAATTATGGGTAAAAGAGGATCTAATAGTGGAGAAATAGAAATTGAATTGGAAGGAATTACTTGCATATTAATTTGCACATTTGTTAAAGAAACATTTCCCATGAAAGATACGCACATTTTTTCCACAGCTTCATCCACTGTGTTAGTGCCAACAGCTAAACATATTTTGAGGTATGCATAAATATTCAGAAATGCTGGTACAACAGACCAATCCTCATCTAAGATCTGCTTACCTCTGTAATGGGTGCTGCTAAACCTATCCAATGCAAAGCCTTAACAAGCGAGTATCAACTAAGGCAGTATGATCATCTCTTTCTAGACTATTCACTACAAGGAAATATTGCAAGCATGGTATTTATTTAAGTGCTGGACAACCCATAGGGCCATTTCATTTTTAGAACATATGACCCATAGATACCCTCATGACAATAATGTTCACATATGTTTGAGAAGTCAGTCCTTCAGGACTATTTTGGTGTCCTAAAGGACACTGTAGGTAGATAGGCCCTTTTATTTCGTATTTGTTGTTAAATCTATGTTTCTACATCTATCCCCTTCCAAACAATGCTACAACTGCCCCAGCACTCTAGGCACACAAACTACTGTGAACCTCAGGTCAGGTGCACCAGTGATGGTGAACTTCAGCATGAGACAACAGCATCTGAGCTTTCAACAGCTTTCATCATGTCAGATGATCGACATATATTGATCTATAATGGTGAAACCATTCATCTACCTGAGCTTCACATCAGTAGAGAAGCTCATTGGACATTTGGAACAAATTAATTGACTAAAATGATTCAAGAAAGACTATCCCAGCATATTATCTTTCGCTAAACCTCCAAGCAATCCACATATGTCTATAAATATATTTCTACACAATTCCTAGCCTCTAGGTGTGCTATTTATGTTTAATGGAAACCACCAATTGTCTCCTCATAAGCCAAGTCGCAACAAAAATCAAGACGGATATCAACTGTCATTACTTTATATTAAGTCATAGGGTGTAGTTTGGCAAAGTTTGGACCGTCATTGTAAATTCTGATCTCAAAGTTGAAATGAAAGATATTGGCTGTCAGGAAAATAAACAATAAGTTCCCACATGTGTTTAGTAAATATGCTTAAGGAAACCAGTTGACAGTCAACAAAACTTTTCACATGACAAATACATTTTGAAATGAGTCTGCATTCATTGCACTCTCATAACATTTTAAGTTTAGTGATTAGTCACCTTGCTGTTATCACTAGTTTTTACATTTTGGTATTTTTTACTTTTGTGTATTTAGGTATGAATGGAATATATAGTTTTGGACCCATAAATTAAAATTTGATTTCAATTATGTCATTTTGCATTCAAAAATCATTTGAGAAAGAAAATAAACACAGGCTAACATTCCAAAAACATGCTTACATGTTGTATTAAATATCTCTAAATTTTATCATTTCCAATACTGTATCATTTAATACATAAGGGAAGCAGTCCCCAATGCCGTGTAGAAGCTTTTTCAAATCTCATAGGAATAGAATCGAGTTCTAGTTTTAGTTATTATATTCCATATTTGCTGTTTGGTATCTTTTGCTCTTTTTTTTTAGTATTTAAGAATTACTTTTCATTATAAATTGTAAAAAATTCTACAATTAGTTTTTTAACGTTCTTATATATTTATCTTCCTTTTTCTTCAATGTTGTTCACTGTAATAGTTTTCACATAAATATTGAAGGTTACAAATTGTCTTGACATGTTGTATTGTTTGTACATTACATTTCAAGAAAGAACTAGGGCCCCATTTCCTCTGATCTTGTACGGCTAGAATATATACATAGAAAACATTCATTTGTCTAATGTGTTTTTACTTCAACACATCCTCGTTTACAGGTAATATGTGAGACAAAGACTACTGAGTCTTGTTTTGTTGTCTAATATGAGGAGAACAATAGCAGGAACAGACAATGTATAAACGTGAAATGAAGATTATGAGTTGGCCCACCTGCCATCTGTAGAGTGTGTTTATATGTACACAGATGCTCAACTTCCCAGTGTGTTGAAAACCACATACTTATTTAATGAATATATGAATACTGTGTTTTGAAAGCATGTTGGTTCAATGTAAACCTTCACCTTGAGCCTTTCAATTAGATGTTTACAGAGAGAAACCATGGGAGAATCCCATAGTTATGTCGTTTTTTTTTTTTTTTGGTTGAAATAGACTGTACACAGAGGAATACTCATTGACTTAAGATCAATTGATAGTATGACATGACATGTATGACATGTGAGCATAGTTACTTAAAAAAAAACCTCATATTTATTTTAAAATTACACAGAAGAAGATTAAAATATGATATAATTCAATATGAAGTACTCTATCAATTATTTTAAAACATGGCCATGCGATACTGTCTCCCTTGCCCGTAAAGCTGTTAATCACTTATTTTATGCAGGGAAGTATCTGTCATGGACTGTGGAAATTATAAAATCACTTTGTCATGAATTACCCCATATTTTTCAGGGGTGTGTGGATTTATAGGTGGCACATTCAGTATTCTACAAAAGGTATAACTACCCTGTATTACAATACTTTGTTTATTATAATTATGACTTACTGCTTGTCACATTCAGTATGGTTGTGTTGAAAAATTATTTTTGGTTGTGCATATATTAACATGTATGTGTTAATTATATTATAAAAGGGCTGTATTTTGATATTTGCACAAGAGGTTCCTTGGGGAGATAACACAATCCATAAACCTTAACTGAAACAACATATTAATTAAGGTATAGCTTTAAAGTTAGCTAATATCTCCCCAACCCTACCCACCTAATGTACTCAATTACAATCTACCGTCCACAAGTGAAAGGGCACCACTCCACTGGATAAACCCAGCCTGGCCCATAGGAACCCCTCAATGTGCTTGGGTCAGGACAATGCAGGGGAGGTAAATTCAAATTGTGAAATGTTTACTTTGTGTTAATGTTTTTATGTCTCTTATTATTTTGTTGTGGGCTTTATGAATAAAGATATTTCCTGTTTGGAGAATATATGCATGAAAGGGAAAATTCCTGGACTAAGGAATCTAGCACAGATAAATACTGTTTGATATTCAGAAAATAGTTTTAGTTGAGCCTCTTCCATGTCAAATGCATTTTCCTACTGTAAAAGTACACTGAAATTTGCATTTTTTAACTTAATCAGTAAGCTTTCTGATGTACCTACTAATTACTAATATTGATGGTTGTCCCCTAGGGCTCTAAGTACTGTCTTCATTGTAAGTCATATGTAAAACAAAATAAACTAAGCTAATCAGCTTAGTTACTCCTTGGAGTCTGAGCATGCCCAGTTTTTTTTACAGGGGACAACAAAAAATGATCAGTAATGATCTACAATTAAAAGGAGATACATTATCTTTAGTGGATTGATAAGAAAGACTGACCATATTATGAACTTGCCTATATCTCCATAATAATACACTCTTGTTTATTTTCAGAGCTAACTTCTTGGGGTTCAGTTGTATTACAAGGCGTGATCCCCCCTCATAATACTGGACAACAGGGGTATGCAGCTTGATATCACACTAGATATTCAAAATATTGTTTTTTTTGTGTGTTTTTTTTATATTATCTATATTATGCTTTAGTCTGGGACGACATGAAGGATTGTAGTCTGAGGCTGTGAATAGCTAATGTGTGTGATGAATATGTATTTTAATGTTCAATATCACTCAATACAAGGTTTGCCATTAAGTTTAATCAAATCATTTGTGATACAGCCTTAATCACGATGACGTATTTCACATCTGCACAATTAAGGTCCACATGGAATATATGCATTTCTTGTTTTATTGACTTGCATAGATGACAATGTATGATCATGTATAAATAATGTTTGCGTGATAAATAATTTCTTGGCATTCATTTCCTTGAAATGATCTTTGTATATTAATGTAGGTGTTTGACAAGTTTCTAGTATTAGTTTTTGTCAAATCCGGATTTTCGTATACTTGATAGGTTGAGCAGTGAGTGTTGCTCTGTCCAGTAGTGGCTATATTCACTGCTGAAGCTTTCTCGCTAGTGAGGATCCTTATAATATGTTATGACCTAGATCACACTTCTATAATAAGAAAAAAACAACCATCAAGTGGTTTATGCCACAGCAATACTTGGGGCAGTGCACATCCCATTTCAAGAACCCCAAAAGGACACATATTTTTTTTAAAGAAACAGTTTTCTGGAGTTATCTACAATTCACTAGGATGATCAATATTCCTGAGCTTTAGGGTTATAAATAATATACTGTATTATACAAAAGAACAAAGACATTCCTGGCATTCCTATGGGGTACATTTAAATAGTGAGGATAAAAGCTGGTATAAGTTGGGATCAGTACAGTTAATTGAAGTAAAATATCTCCACTTCCTATGTTTTCTGCGAAATAAAGCTTGTGTGGTTCTGTGGCGTTACACCAGAAGAGGGGCGTTTGGGAGCTGAGTAGAAAGCAGGACTTTCCCTTGAAGATGGACTGTCCCTACAACAGAGGAGAAGTTGGGAGCTAAGCAACTATTTAAACAACTATGTGCACCAGAAATAAAACCTACAATATAGGTGCAGTGAGGCAAAATAATTGCTAAACCATATAACATAGTCTCTCCACTATCTGTGGATCTCTTCTCTCACACTCTCTCTCTCTGGATCTACGATCAAACACACTGTCTGAACCTGTGCTAAAGTCTCTCCACTATCTCTCTGGATCTACAATCAAACACACCTGTGCTGAAGTCTCTCCACTATCTGTGGGTCTCTTCTCTCACACTCTCTCTCTCTGGATCTACAATCAAACACACTGTCTGAACCTGTGCTAAAGTCTCTCCACTATCTGTGGATCTCTTCTCTCACACTCTCTCTCTCTGGATCTACAATCAAACACACTGTCTGAACCTGTGCTAAAGTCTCTCCACTATCTGTGGGTCTCTTCTCTCACACTCTCTCTCTCTCTGGATCTACAATCAAACACACTGTCTGAACCTGTGCTAAAGTCTCTCCACTATCTGTGGGTCTCTTCTCTCACACTCTCTCTCTCTGGATCTACAATCAAACACACTGTCTGAACCTGTGCTAAAGTCTCTCCGCTATCTGTGGGTCTCTTCTCTCACACACTCTCTCTCTCTCTGGATCTACAATCAAACACACTGTCTGAACCTGTGCTAAAGTCTCTCCACTATCTGTGGGTCTCTTCTCTCACACTCTCTCTCTCTCTGGATCTACAATCAAACACACTGTCTGAACCTGTGCTGAAGTCTCTCCACTATCTGTGGGTCTCTTCTCTCACACTCTCTCTCTCTGGATCTACAATCAAACACACTGTCTGAACCTGTGCTAAAGTCTCTCCACTATCTGTGGGTCTCTTCTCTCACACTCTCTCTCTCTGGATCTACAATCAAACACACTGTCTGAACCTGTGCTAAAGGTATCTAAAGACACTTTGGAGCCATTTCAACTTGTACTATATGTAATATTATCAATATTTGTATGAATGTTTCTGTGATATAATATTTGATGAGATAGAAACGTTTACTAAGCAAATCCATACCTTTGCATTTGTCTGAAACCCCCCTTACCTTGCCTGCTCCCCCACCCCCAAAGCCTGGTTTTATTGCTTCTTATCTGTAAAATAACATTTGTCTATCCTTCTCATATTCTGTTGCAGTCTCTCCACTATCTGTGGGTCTCTTCTCTCACACTCTCTCTCTCTTTGGATCTACAATCACTTCCCTCCCCCCCTGCCCCTCATCCACCCGCCCCTTGTTTCTCTTGATTTATTGAGTCACTCAAATTTCCTACAGCTGATCAATTAGCAACATCTGCTAACTATACCTAATTAATCTTTTACACAATGTTTCCTCATGCCTTTTCCTTCCTCATTACATCCTGTTTTTTCCTCAAGCTTCTCTTCTCACTTTACCACATCATGTCTCCAACCTAACCATCTCACCTTACATGCTTTCCTCTCCTCTTTTATGCTCCCATGAGCTACTCTTATTCCTCCATTCACCATCTCCTCCCCCTTCTAAAGCTCATAAGCAGAAACACTTCTGCAAGTCCAAATCCCACTTCCTCTCCCTCTCTCTCTTTCTTCTGCTGGCTTCTTGGGACATACCTCCTAACACAGGCCCCTCACCTCCCACTCGCAGATTATACTATCTGACCACTAGGGGCAGATAACATATTACATACTAGGATCACTTACCAAATTACTTTCTCAGTTGCTTTCCTTTTCCTTCTAACTTTGCATACCCTCCTACCTAATGAAACTTCACTTTCTTCCTGACCCTTGCTATTTGTTATCTGCCTCTTCCATCCCCTTTAGATTGTAAGTAGAGAGTTTTCAATTTTGTAGAGTTCTTTGGGAAAAAGCACTTTCTACAAAGATTCTTAGCTCAAAACAGGGCCCTCCACTTTTTGCAGTTTGTTAAAATGTATATTTTTCCTTGTTCATTTCCTCTGTATAGCACTACGGAATATGTTGGCCCGTTACAAATAAAAGTAATAATAATAATAATAATAAATAACATCTTATGCACATTACATTGTTTTATAACCAATACGTTTTATGTATGTGATTGTTGTTGTTGTTTATTCATTCAGTCTTGTCCGACTTTCTGTGACCTTATGGGCCCCAGCATCTGTCAGCCAGGGTCCCTCTGAGCTCCATCAAGCCCATGTTCATTGCTTCAGTTATCTCATCTATCCATCTTCTCCTCTGCCATCCCTTTCTTCTTTTGCCTTCAATCTTTCTCAGCATCAGACCCTTCTCTAGGGTATACTATCTTCTCATGTTATGATCACAATATTTGAAATGCATCCTCATAATCACACTTTCCGGTGAACATTTTGGTTTGATTTCCTGAAGTATTGATTGATTAGATCTTCTGGCAGTCCAAAAGACTCTAAGCAGTTTTCTCAAATACCGCAATCAAAAGGCATCAATTCTACAGTGTTCAGCCTTCTTTATGGCCCAGCTCTCACATCCGTATATTATTTATGTGAAATCAGATCACAAATAATTCTGTTTGTAGCACACTTACAGACTGTGCTGTAGGCAGCTGGATGTACTGTAGGCCGAGGTATTCATGGCTGTGAATAGCTAATGTGTGTGATGAATATGTATTTGAATGTTTAATATCACTCAATACAAGCTTTAGTATTCTGTTTAATCAGACCATTGGAGATACAGATCTGAGCATGATATATTCCACGTCCACACAATTTTGCACTAAATAAAACACCCAATGCATAAAACTGACTAACATTTCCAATAAGTGATGTGAATAATACATACAAGACATTGTTTAAACATTGCCCACTGCCCACAGATAGAAGATTCCAATCTGCACAAAAGACCAGTGATTGAGAACAGCACATCAGTGATTTTATGGCATTGGCAGCACAGTAGTTGGTGATGCAACCGTTTGTGAGTAATGGGCTCCTTGTTTTGGAAATATGAACATTCTGCTGAAAGTAATAGAATTGTGCAAATGCTTATTATTCACACATGGCCAGATTTAAAGTAGCAATGTATGATCAAAGGAAGAATATATGTTTGAAAAATGACTAAGATCATGATTAAGCTTGAAAATACCATAAAGCTAGCTTTTTATGGATCTTGGGCATTTGGTAAAGGTTGGGCATATGAAAGAAGACGTCGTGTTTCCTTTACATTTCTGCAGGAGCAGGCTGGAAGTCAAAGACAGAAGCTACAAAAACTAAAATGTTATCTAAAATGTTTCACGGCTTACACAGCTGCTAATTTTTGTAATTTGCTTTGTATTTCACAAACATGATTTTTTTTTGCTGTCAAGAAATGCACAGCTTTATGTTATTTCATTGAAAGACATTTTTTTCTGCAACATTTTAATAAGTTCAGAACTTCTCTTGATAATGGGGGAAATTGCTTTATAAACAAAAATTCAGGAAAATAGTTTTATAGTTATTGATTATGGTCCCTATAATTGTAGAAGATAAAAATGCTTCATATTAATAAGTACAAGGTTCTTGTGAAACTTTATTCAGCTGTAGGGCAAGGCTAAGTTCCTAGGTGAATTCGAACTTGCGGTAGCGGTAAAAGAGGCTCCATAGACTTCTATGGGGAGATCCACAGATCTGATTAAGAGATCAAGCATAGTTAACTAGGTTGTTGGACAACAATTGAAACCCTTTAGACAATAGTGAACTGGTATCAAGTGCTTTGTAAGTGATATCCCTTTGTCTCCATTGTCTCTCGGTTAACCATTAGTTGGTATATACTTGACAATAGCCATTGTTCCTGATCCTTCATACAATCTAATAGGGAGGCCGAATTGTTAGAAATATTACCCCCAAAAGTGAATACACCTGGAGCCACCTCAACTCTCCTAGTTGACTTCTCTCCAACTCGATAAAGGTATCTGTACCCAAGAGGAGGTCAGTTAGGGAACGGCTACACACGATCTACACCCTCCCTACAAACACGGGGCCCTAGGAATACCTCCACCCCACTTACAGGGCACCATGGGCACGCTAACCAGCAAAATACTCTCAATAGAATAATTAACCCCTAGACAGGGAGATATACAGGCAGCCCATGTTCCCCTTGGTGGAAGTTCCTAGCCCACATGGGACAATTCTGGGTGCCAAAAGGTGTTAATTTTGTTTATGTGCCATTGTTGAAAAAATCTAAAGGGATGGCTTTTATAATATTTTTTATTCATCAATAATTGTTGCAACTTGTCCTGAGACTCTGCATCTTGACCTGAGAATCTGCAAATTGCCCTTGAATCCCGATACCTGTTCTGTGTGAGGGGATACTGGATCAAGTTAACTTGAGGGTATTATTGGTCTAGCGACCTTTTCAAGCCCAATGAAGAGCCAATTGTGATAGATGGTTTTATATAGTTTGACAGTTTTGCGTGTTTTTGTTTCTCTGTCTTTTTATCTCAAATAAACCTTTATATTATAAGAAATGTTATATATGTATGTGGGAATCTGCAAAAAATATATAATGTCTCAGTTTGCTGGTAACTGAGTGGGCACCTAGCTGTGAGCCTCCTGTGAATCTCCATATTGCATCTTCTAATATACACAATTTCTAAAGTGGCCAGAAGCTTTCTATTGGTCCACACAGTTACTGTATGTACTATTGGCTCTCGTATGTGTCAGTTGTAAGCTGCATCCGTGCTGTGGAGAGAGGTGAAAATCAGAGAGATAAATGAAAAAAAATATATATATATATAATTGCGTGAACAGCGATTATTAAGTACTGTGACTTCTTTTAACACTACAGCCCAAAGTAATTATTGTCAATGACTTTTTTATAGCTTACATTTACACTGCTAATTTTAAACACATAATTGTCATTAAAAGTGTACATGCTGATACCATTGTTAGAGACCATTGCAATATCCTGAGACTAAGACTGTGAGTTTTGCTGTCCTTCATGGCAGGGAACACTGTATTCATTAATATGTCTTATTATAATGGGATCCTCGCAGTATGGTGAGCCTCACAGACACTATATTAATGAGTAAGCACTCTGGTAACGTTCATAGAGAAGTTGTCTGACTCAATATTTCTGTGATTGCCAGACCTAGAGCATAACCCAGGAGAGCTAGCAGTAAAGTAATAAAGTAATGAAGAATACAGGAGACCCGCGTGTTACCTGCTTAAGAACAGGCTCCCAAGGCTTTTTGTATAAGATTGTTTTAATGTTCTGTTTGTTTGCATTTAAAGAAAGAGCACAATAGTTCTGTAACTTATTATTACAGTACATGGTATTATTATTATTACTACCGACTTGCTCGTCAAAAAATTACGAGGGGAAGCCTTTAGAGTAGCTGGGTACTTCCGCATTCTGTAACTTAGTGTTGTAAAATGGCGGCAAATGTGTATGTGGTAGGCGGGTTTGTATGATGTAGTATCCTTGCTAACGGTGTATGTTGTAGGTCGTACTGGTTTTTGGAAAAGCCGTATTTGGTTTGTGGTATTTTGCGTGTTTAGGGGTCATGTAGCCTCGTTTTCGTTTTTTTTGTTGGCCATTTTTTCTCTCGCTTAGGGGATTTTCGAGTGGCTAAACATTGTAAATTTGCCTGAAATCGAGGTTTAAGCTCTGTTGCAGAGGTCCTGGGTGTCCCCCCTTGCTGTGGGTAAGGTTTTTATTACATAATTTGTTTATTTTTGTGTTTTTTAATGCTTGCCGCTGTGCGCGGGTTGTCCATTAAGGTCGTATTTTTGCGAGTCCGTAATGAATTTTTTCTAAGTCCCGCGGCTCGTATTTTTTGTAAGTCCGTAGTTAAGTCATTGCTTGTTTATTGTTTTTTTTCAAAGTCCCGCATAGGTGATCGTTTGTAACTGGTTGTGAGGCGCCATAGAGCCTCCGCAAATGCGGCACGTTGCTTTGCGAGGGTCCGCATTTGTGGTCCGAAAGTCGTAGGGGGTCTTAGGGATGAGTGCCTACGGTACTCATCTCCACCAATGCAAGGAGCGCCTTCGGCGCTCCTTGCCAACAACTGCAGCCCTCGCTTCGTGTTAGCAACAACCCACATGCTGAGAACTATATATGTGATGGTTTTACAATGTATTATTTGACAACATATGAGCTATTATAATATTGTCATTGTCGTTATTATTCACCAGACGTCTGAGTTACATTTCTCAGAAATGTATCTCGTCCATAACCCGGGGACCTCCTATATTGTTTATTGAACACAGACAAGATGACTTTTCCAGGCAAAATGTACTTCCCTTACTCACTGTGAAGCTTATTTTATAGCTTTTTGTATATTTGCTTTTAAAAGCACTGTTCCAACAGAAGCATGATGGCCACTTCACCCCCATGCCCTAAGATATCACAAAAGGATTTAAAGAATCAAGAAAAATAAATTTGTTTGAAAGTTTGTATCAAACTAACAATATAAGCAGCTGTGTAAGTGCACATAAAACATTTTACGGGAAAATCTGAATTTTTTGAAGACTTTATTTATTATTATAGGAATCCATTTTGTGATTGTTTGGTCACTTTCACACATCTGAATCATGAGATGTGTGTTTTGGCAGTAGAGGGACGGGCGTGGAAGAAGGGATCAGAGAGCCCTTGGTAAAATACAGTACTTGTACAAGACTGAACTTGACGTTATACCCCCTCCACTCAACATTTCTGAAGCTGACTACTTGCTTCAGGAAATGCAGTTTATCTGTCCATAAATGTAAATGCCCCTCTCACACACACAACTTACAGCTATGTATCATGGATTCCCCAGTTGAGGTGTCAATATTTATTTAAACTAACTGTCTGACTTTTTTTTCTAATTAATTAGACTCAACATTTTCAAACATTTTTTTTATTTTGCAGTAATCCTTTAAATATTGTTTTATTGTTATTCTCCAGTATCTGGAGAATGGAGTCATGCCACAAAGCAGAAGAAAGAAATCAAACCCACAACATACTAAATTTAGAGTTGTCAAGTGGAGTTCATAGATATAGTCTTTCAGCAAAACGGAATATCAGATCTTATTTGTATCCATGGTTCCTTCCATTCATCCTTTTGGAAAAAAACTAAAGGTCTATGATTATTAAAGCAAAATGATATAGAATAGCTAAAAATTAAATGTGCATTTGTTGTAAACTTTGCAAAATATCTAACATTTCCCTTTAAAATGAAATAATATAGCATTTTAATATTGTTGAATAGCAGGAAACCCCTTTTTACATTACTTTCTTAATCTATTTTATTACAAGTATTCCAATGCAAAACGTGCACATTGCATTTTTTTTTCTTGTGTTTATGGCAAACCTGCAATTACTACAAACAAAAGACTGCTTGATTCTAATTTTCGGAGTATCTCCCTGTTGTCAGAGATAGTGTGACCTCTCTTTGTATGGCGTGTGCTTATCTTAACAGTGGGTCCTACCCATCTGAACTTTGCAGAGCACTGGCAAATATTGAGGGGTGTGTCGCAGAGCATCTGTATCTGAAATAGGATGATAATGACTTGCTTAAATTGGGGCCCATGTGTCAAGAGGAGTCTTTTGTGTGTAAAAAATCAGGAAACATGATGGTTCTTTGCGAAGAATGAAGGATGACCTTTTTTATAGCTCATATTAAAATACTGTCCAAAATTGAATGTGCTAAATAGAACAATAGAACGTGTGCTACATAGAACAAGGCTATGTATTAAACGTTCTGCAAGGATGTAGTTGTCACACTATTCCCATTTAATAAAATTAAGTTTTGTAAATGAATGTTGATGTTCATCTATATGTATGTACTAGCGACTTGCCCATCAGAAATGACGGGGCAATAAAATTGTAAGGCAGGTAATGCTGTTTGCCACAGACAGTAAGTATTTTGGTGGTGTGAGATCCTAGCGCCTTCGGCGCTCATTGCAAGCTTCTTGTCAACTAAGGTCAACTAAACTGGAAGCTATGGGATAAGCATTTTCAGTAAGTCCTTTTTGGACAATTAATGGCGAAATTAAATATTTTCCTTGGATCACCCTTAGAACCCACTTGGTTTATATGTATTCTTTAATAAATAAAAACTGGTGAATTTGTGCAATAGAAGTAACATATGGGTTTATAAATTCACATGCTTGATAAGAGTATCTATTTCCCCTTGTGAAGGAAATAATAACAAAAAGAAGTTCCAGAAGCAAGGAGAGGTAGATATAAAATGTTAACAATGAATTATGCTACATCGTGTGTTTATGCTCTTCATTATGTAATCAAGATGTATTGTAATATTTTTGTAAATTTTGCTCAAATAAAAGAAATAAAAAAATAGTAAAAAAATAAAAAAGAACGAGGCTGGAAAGGCCGCAGCCGCCTTGTTGTCAGCACTTGCCACTTCACCGGTGATCTTAATATTGTAGAGGTTGTACCTTTTCTTAAATCAGTCAAATAAACCTCTACTTGCTGCAAAAGTCTCCGTCACATCTGGATGTTGACTCTGGATGTGGGCATAAATGCTCTTCGCCTTCTCCATCACAATGGTCTGGCTAAGAGGCATGTTACGCTCCAGCTCCAGCATCCTTTATCCAGTTGGACAGCCTCATGTCCATCTCCTCAAGGGCGTAGGACCTGGAGCGGGTGATCTTCTTGACCGAGGAAGCAGTGGTGGTTGTCGATGAAGTGCGGATGTTATCCTTGTTCTTGAGGATAGTGCAGATGGTGGAGGTAGGCAGACGGAGATCTGCCCCGATATCCACCTGGCGATCTCCTTTCTCCAGGCTGTCCAGCACTTGAATCTTGACATTCAGAGAAATACTCTGGAACTTGCCCTTGGCCTGCTCCTCTTTGACCGCAGATATCTGTAAAACAGTACAAAAAATACAATGAATGTAGATTTTATTAGAAAATTAAAATTATACAGTACAACATTAAAATTATGCAAAACAGTGGAACAATGACAATACAGTACAGTATTCTGCACTGTACCTTGCCATTGGATGTAGTCTCCAAGATATGGGGGTCCCTGCTGGCATTAGCTCTCTCCACCACAACTTTCTCTCCCTTACAAAAAAACAAAATGAATGTAGATTTTATTAGAAAGTTAACAATTAACACTTAACAATCACATTATGCCACACAATGGAACGATAGCAATACAGTATTCTGTATCGTACCTTGCCAGCGAATGTTCTCTTCAGGATTTGGGGGTCCCTAATAGTGCTATAGTGAATCAGCGATATGCGGGGTAGCGCTAAGCGGGGTATACCTGTACTTTATCTGTTGAAGAATATTACAAAAATTGCATTTCCTACATTGAAGAAAGCCAGCCTGTCTTATCCACCCACAAACAAAATTACTATCTCGTATTAATTCATGATCATGATGAATAATAATTATGGATTACTCTCCTGGTGGGTTGGTTCCATTGTCTTTTGTGTAAGTCAGCTGGGTCTGAGAATGTAATTGTGAATTATAAATGAGACTTGCCATACAGCCTTACTATCATTTTTGTAAAGGAGTGACACTGCATCCTAAAAATGCATTTAATGAAAATCAAAGGTTTAATGTATATTCATACTCCGTTAGACCCATTATTTTTGATATAATAATGCAGTGAGTATTTACAAAAATATTGTTTTTGTTGTTCAGTCCTTCAGCCATGTCCAAATCTCTGTGACCATATGCACTACAGCACTACAGGCATCTATCTGTCTGTGTTTCTGGTTGAGCATATACATATGGTTTTATTGGCAAAGATACTGGAGTGGTTTACCAGTTACTTCAAAGGTGGATCACAATTTGTCTGACCTCTCTGCTATGACCTGTCGAACTTGGGTGACCCTACATAGTGGTATACAAGCCCCTTCACCACGACAAGGTAGCTATCCAGAAGGGGACAAAAATATTACTCTATGTCAACTTACAATTTGCATTATGACTGGTATTTCTGTAATGGCAATATATAACATGCTGCTTTATTAATTTAAGCATCCATGGAGGATGAACTTAGGAAACAAATATTAAATCAGCAATTTACTTTTTAATAACTAGATCTAATGTTTTTTTTTTTAATGATCAAAGTATTATTGAGGAAATCTTAATGAAGATCTTGGATTCTCTTCATATCGTATTTTAGTGAATCTAACCCAATGATTTTTTAGGCCAGTATGTGTTTATCCATTTTCAATTCCTTTAGTACAATAATATAATGTGCAGCATACACTATCAAAGTGTTCTGATGGTGGATTTGTTTTTGGATTGCCCATCATCCCCTCATGTCTTTATCCCAAAAAAGTACAAAATATTAATTGGAAAAAATTATATTGTTAATTTTTTTTTTTTATCTTTTTAGTTTTTTTACCTGTTTTTTTTAGTTTTTGCTATTTTGTTATTGTTTAAATAATTCAACCATGTTGACAATATATCTCACAGAAGTTAATGTAAGAAGTTTCAATGACAAACAATTATATTGAGAATGAAGAATAATAAGAATGCAATAAGAACTTTGTAATATATAGACACAAAGGAACAGACCGTTTGGAAACACTTAGTATGATGAGGAGTTATTGAATGACGGATCCATACAATAAGGACACAATAAATATTGCAGGGTGTAGATAAGATTTGACTTTTGGAAGTGTATAAGAAGGAGTAACTGTGAGACAAAGACAAAGGAATAAGACTATTTCTAGGAGGCAGAGCACAATCTGGAGAGATAGGAACATGAATTAAGACCCCCAGGTGACTTTAACAATAAAAGAAACAGAACAGAGGATGCAAATAGGTGTCCTCCCACTGTGTAATGATGTTGACAAAAAAAACCTTCTGACCATTAAAACAAAGCAGCACATGTTGTCATTGGAGTCTATTGAGGAACTACCAGAACTATACATGACTGATTTCTTAAAAGACTAACATATATTTGAGAAGGACAAAGACTTCTCCTTGTCATAGGTGATACCCAGGAGAGGATTTATAAGAAGGCCTACCAAGCCCATGCCTGGTTGGGTGCATCACTCACAAGGGTATCTGCCTTCCACTTCATATAATGATGCTTTATCCTTCACTACAGATAAAATGTTGTATTTCACAAACTTCTCTCTTTTGTACATACAGACCTGTTGGATGTATACAATATAGATAAAGAGCTGATAGAGGCATCTATGGAACCTTTTCCTAGCTAGGGGCTCAAATAGGTAAATCTGGTAATCACTTTTCTATTGGATTTTTAGTATTAAGAGGTTAACTTCCAAGAGTGTTATTGCTCAAGACTTCACTAAGAGAGAATATATCTTTACCGTAAAAAGGTATCACATGTACTGCAAAATCATATTGTTTTGGCTCTGCATTACTGTGCTAATACTACTACTTGATTACCGTATAAGCCGACCCGTGTATAAGCCGACCCGTGTAAAGGCCAAGGCACCTATTTTACCACAAAATACTGGGAAAACTTAGTGACTTGAGTATAAGCCGAGGGTGGGAAATGTGCTGCCCCCTGTGTCCCTCTTGTGCCCACTGTGTTCCTTTCTTGTGTCCCCCCTCTCTCCCCCCTGTGTCTCTTCCCCCTCTTCCTCCCCTGTGTCTCTTCCCCCCCTCTCCCTCCCCTGTGTCTCTTACCCCCTCTCCCTCCCCTGTGTCTCTTCCCCCTCTTCCTCCCCTATGTCTCTATCCCTCCCTCTCTCTCCTGTGTCTCTTCCCCCCTCTCCCTCCCCTGTGTCTCTCACCTCCTCCCTTATCATCCTCCTCATCCTCCCTCCTCAACCCCCATCCTCATCCTCCCCTCTCATCCTCAACCCCCCTCCTTAACCCCCTCCTCA
Organism: Discoglossus pictus; assembly: GCA_027410445.1. Classification (NCBI taxonomy): domain Eukaryota; kingdom Metazoa; phylum Chordata; class Amphibia; order Anura; family Alytidae; genus Discoglossus; species Discoglossus pictus. The sequence goes on from CM050163.1 coordinate 57,923,744, forward strand.
ACCCCCTCCTCATCCTCCCTCCTCATCACTTTACCCCTCTCTAATTACCTCCCCCTCTCACTTTCCCCTCTCTTACCTTCCATCAGATGTTCCTCCACGCGTCTTCCGGCTGTGTCGGGGCCCGGCATATGCTAATGACGTCAACCGCATGTGACTTTTGAGAGGGGTAAAGAGATGAGGAGGGGAGTTGAGGAGGGGGGTTGAGGAGGAAAAATAAAGAGACACGAGGGAGAGGGGGGGAGAGACATAGGGAAGGGAGAGGGTGGGGGAGAGACAAGGGGGGAAAGAGAGGGGGGAGAGAGAGAGCAGCAGGAGCAGGGTGACTCGAGTATAAGCCGAGGGGGGCTTTTTCAGCATTAAAAAAGGGCTGAAAAACTCGGTTTATACTCGAGTATATACGGTATATAATATGTGCTGTATAAAAAACTGTATTTAAATAGATCTTTATCATCATCATCTTTACCTTCACACAAACTAATCACCTATGGATTTCACTTATAAGGGTTACTCTACATTACTTTAACTTTCATATTCTTTCAGACTTCTTTAAAACTGACAAAAATGCTGTTCCAAATAAACTATAAATCCTAGTTTTGTTAGAATAGGAAGAAGTCACAATAGCCTTTTCTTTTTTACTTTTGGATACCACAGCCTAAAGTTGATCTATATTTTGAATTAATTGCAAAATTAAATAAAAAAACTATTAAATTATACTCACACCTAGCATCAGGCATGGCTACTATAAAAAGCATTGATCCAATTTTAAGATGGAGAATACTCTTGGGTCTTTATTGCCCTCGGCAATGAGATGTTCAACCAAGTGAAAGAATAGGGAAATGTCATGTCCTTGGATATAGGCCATCAGCTTCCTCGTTTGCTTTTTCATGGTTCTATTAAGTGGTATGACCTTACTGACATTAGCAATGTCTTCTATTTCTCCTGTTTCTGGCAAAGAAATGATTAAAGGGATTCTGGATACTGGGTTTGATCAGTATGATATGTGGGGGAAAATGTATATAAAATGGGAGTTATAGTGATATTGTCATAGTAATATATGCAGTAATTTCTGTCTGTTTTGACATACTGCATATGTATATCCGTAATACATTTATATCACCCCATTATCAATTTAAGATTTTCAAACGGGAATGCCTTAAATATAGCACTCCAATACCCTTTTAAAGGACCACTACACAATTAAAACAATATATGTGCCGTATTTTTCCGTGTATAAGACGGCCCCGTGTATAAGACTACCCCTACTTTCTCAAACCCAAAATTAAAAAATCAATATTTTAAACAAGAAACATAGGACACTTTTTAAAGTAAGTACCTGTGTATTTAGTACAGTACCATGAAATAGAACACTCAGTGGAACGAGGTCCAAACTGTTTCTCTGAAGCTTTATTTCCATATGCTTTTTCATATTTGTTGACTTTTAACTTGTGTTTGGAAGAATATGACATTGTTCTTTATTTTCCGACATATTGAGCCTTGGTGCTCAAAATATTAATATTAGGATTGACACACAGTCTGTTCCGTTCATCCAGCGCAATAACACCACAACCTTACCCCCTCCTAGGAGTTAACAGGCTAGTGATTGGGGGAAGCTTGTTCGCCGAGACAAGGAACTGGAAGTCACACTACAGCAAGCGCTACAGCAAGTGCTGGTTACCCCTGTGTATAAGATAACCCCCATGTCTAAGACGACCCCCAATTTTTGCGTTTACAATTTAGGAAAAAAGTATAGTCTTATACACTGAAAAATATGGTGTATAGATATAGTATCTCACAAAAGTGAGTACACCCCTCACATTTTTGTAAATATTTTATTATATCTTTTCATGTGACAACACTGAAGAAATCACACTCTGCTACAATGTAAAGTAGTAAGTGTACAGCCTGTATAACTGTGTAAATTTGCTGTCCCCTCAAAATAACTCAACACACAAGTGAGTACTCCCCTAAGTGGAAATGTCCAAATTGGGCCCAATTAGCCATTTTCCTTCCCCGGTGTCATGTGGCTTGTTAGTGTTACAAGGTCTCAGGTGTGAATGGGGAGCAGGTGTGTTAAATTTGGTGTTATCGCTCTTACACTCTTACATACTGGTCACTGGAAGATCAACATGGCACCTCATGGCAAAGAACTCTCTGAGGATCTGAAAAAAAGAATTGTTGCTCTACATAAAGATGGCCTAGGCGATAAGAAGATTGCCAAGACCCTGAAACTGAGCTGCAGCACGATGGGCAAGACCATACAGCGATTTCACAGGACAGGTTCCACTAAGAACAGGCCTCGCCATAGTCGATTAAAGAAGTTGAGTGCACGTGCTCAGCGTCATATCCAGAGGTTGTCTTTGGGAAATAGGTTCCAGTAATCAATGCCCTTAGTCTGCTTGTCTTCAACAAACTGTTTGCAGGCTTTCATGTGCATCATCTTTAGAAGAGGCTTCCTTCTGGGATCAATTTGAGGCAGAGTGCGGCATATGGTCTGAGCACTGACAGGCTGACCCCCCACCCGTTCAACCTCTGCAGCAATGCTGGCAGCACTCATACGCCTATTTCCCAAAGACAACCTCTGGATATGACACTGAGCACGTGCACTCAACTTCTTTGGTCGACCATGGCGAGGCCTGTTCTGAGTAGAACCCGTCCTGTTAAACCGCTGTATGGTCTTGCCCACCATGCTGCAGCTGAGTTTCAGGGTCTTGGCAATCTTCTTATAGCCTAGGCTATTTTTTCAGACCCCCAGAGAGTTATTTGCCATGAGGGGCCATGTTGAACTTCCAGTGACCAGTATGAGAGAGTGTGAGAGCGATAACACCAAATTTAATACACCTGCTCCCCATTCACGCCTGAGACCTTGTAACACTAACGAGTCACATGACACCGGGGAGGGAAAATGGCTAATTGGGCCCAATTTGGAGATTTCCGCTTAGGGGTGTACTCTCTTTTGTTGCCAATCGTTTAGACATTAATGGCTGTGTGGTGAATTATTTTGAGGGGACAGCACATTTACACTGTTATACAGGCTGTACACTTACTACTTTACATTGTAGCAGAGGGGCATTTCTTCAGTGTTGCCTTCAAAAATACAAAGTTTTATGTCCATGACTTACACAGCTGCTAGGATTGTTAGTTTGCTAAATACTTTTCTTTAACTCTAGTGGTCCTTAAAGGTTTGATATGGTATGTGGGAGTTCACTACACTTCTCATTTATCCTGACTAAAGTAAACCATTAAAAGCTGTACATGCACAACAGATATGTTAGTACTTTTGCTTCTGTGCTAATTTACTTTACTTTACTGTACAAAAAAGCAGGTGTTGTGTCAACTAAATATATTGCTATTTCATGAAAAGGAAAGACAAAGAAATAGCTAGACGAGTATATATGTATGTATAATGTATAGTTTTCCTTTCTAAATAATTAAAGGACCCCTAGGCATGTGCTCTGAATGGCATGTTGGTGTTAATACTTAGTGAATACTAAATAATAATTCTGCAAGGTACAGCGTTTAAAAATGAAGCAGTAATACAGGAAATTGTACTTGGTTACTTTTCAGGTGGAACACAAAAATGAGCTTCTTGGACATAGATGAGGAATTGTATTTTTGTTGGATACAGAAAGCTATCCCACTAATAATTAATGACCACCAGACAGTGAGATGGTGCAAAAAGGACCACTGAGCAAAAACGTCACGTTTGTGCTATGCAACAAGGAAACCACATTGGTAAGACTTGGACATGAATGCATATTAGAAGGAAATATTTATATTAGTAGCTAGTTCATGGAAGCTGTTCTAATAATAATACTTCCTTTACAAGGCAGGTACAGAGCAAGACTTGCAATTGTATTAACAAACTACTACAGAGCATGTGCGGGAGAAGAGAAAATGTAAAACTCTAAAAGCTTATCTGAATCAACTCAACAAATCCCCTCCTTCCATATTCTTCTACCAAATAGACGATAACCTTTAATAAAACACAGCTCCACAGACTCAGTCAGCAGGAAGTGTGAAGACACTAACACATAACCCTGAGGCACAAGCAGAATATGCTAAAGTAAAATATTTTATCCAAAAATGATATTTACGCTCATGGTTTACATGGTTGCTAATGTTTCACAAACATATGACGTACATATGACGTATATATCACCAACACTATTTCCACTCAAAATTAGCTTGTCATCAGAGTTCATCCATTATACATAGATACAATAATACATAAATATGGTGCCAACACATTTCGAGAGTGTGATACCATGGGCCATATGTACTAAAGGGTGAAGCATTAGAGAAATCTTGGACATCCTCTCCAATAATCTCAAGTTAAAATCTGGGTAAGTATAATAAATAATAAAAACACAGACAATTTATTTTCAAATCAGAATACACAAGGAACTAAGGTTTTTACAGAATTAGTTTTGTGAAGGTGATGCAATGTTTAGACCTTGAAGCCTGTCTGGCTCTTCACCAAGAACCACAGATAAAAATACAGCACTTATCTGTAAATCGACCTCTATGAAAGAGAGAGTGCAAACCAAATTAATGGCCCGGTGTATCAGCTAAAGAGCTGTGAGCTTTTAGTCCAACTAAGTTAAACAATCCGTGTTTATAAAATCAACAATAAGGTCATCAGTAATAAAATAAAAAAATGTTTTAAAATGAATGTTATCTGCCTAAGGCATATGGGCATTCCATATCATCTTCCCTGCACCAGCCTTACCTTGTCATTTTAGTAGCCATGTCAATACGGTTTCCTTTCAACTAATAGATATGTTACCTATGCAGGGTTTTTTGTTTCTCGTCCTTGCTCCTGTCCTGTGTGAATGTAAGCCCATGTCTCACATATTATTCATGATGACAGCATTCTTTTGTTTTATTATTTTCTAAACCATGGATAATTAACACCCCTCTCAGCTGAAAGGAGCAGCAGTCAACATGGCTCCCACAAATGTTAATTACATACATGGAGGCAGGTGGAGACAACCCAGTACCAGTACAGATGGCTTAATTGTTGGTTTTAGAAACATGTCTAATAAATATGTAAAAAAAGTAAATTGCTCAAAAAGCAAGTGAACATACCCAAGACCTTGTTAGTACTTTTTGTCATTTGACTCCCTGATAACTTTTACATACACCTCCCATAAGACTAACTTTTGACTCACTGCTACCACCTCCAATTCACCACCATGATTTCAAGAGAGCAGAGCTCACAATTTCTACTGTGTCAGCATGTATAAGTGAGTAATGTATGGTTTTCATATGTGACATATGCAGGGCACACCTTTGTATAACACAGTGTAATATGTTTGAGCTTTACAAATGATAATACTATTGGAAATAGCACATAGCAAGCTATTGGGCATTGCATATTCTCGGTTACATCTCTTATATTTTCTTGTTTTGCTTACTAATCATCAAGAACTAGCTATGGAATGAGGTGCCTTTTTGTAGCTCCTTTATGCAGCCTGTAACACTCAGGTTTACATGCCTACATAGAAAATGTATGCCTTACACGGATATAAATAATAATAATAATAATAATTGCCTAATTAATCAGTTATTTAGCAGGTAATAGTTATCTGTGTTTAATTGTTGAGGAGAGTCACATATTAACAAACAAGGTTCATGAGGCATCAAAAGAATTCAACAAGGTTTCATTTTAGAATATATATCAACTCAAGTTATCGGTTTCTGTTGGGCTCATTCAGCAGACGACCTTCATCACTCCTTAGGGAGTTCAGCTGCACCTCACTGACGAGGCCCATAAAGGCCGAAACGCGTCTGGGGTTTGCTGTTTCTCCTGTTTAGGGTAGAATTGCCTGGTATTTCGGGGCTGGGTCACTCTTTTGAGTGGGACCAGATTGATATACTACAGGATATTTCTCCCTGTTAAGGGCACAAGTGGGCTAAAAGAGGTTGCTCTCAGAGTGGCTTATCATGGCCATAGAACTAACCTATTAAGGTTGGTTCGTTCTCTGATGAGCACCTCTGACTTCGTTTTTTTGACGTTCAGGACCTCGTCAACTGCTTGTCCAGGAATTCAGGCCTTACTATTGATTCAGACTCTGGTAGTCATAATCATTTTTTTAAAGTCAAGGATACACTGAATATATTTTAGTAAAGCATAAAATAAGATAAACATTGAAAGTAAGAGGAATGTAAAGGACACTGTCTGATAGAGAGAGTGGTGGGGGGCAAGGGAAGACTAAAAGTATAAAAGGGAGAGAAACATTATGTGGTAGGCAGGAAAGACATACAGGAAAAGTAGACAGAGAACCATAGGGAGGAAAAATGGCAAGTAAGTGGAACACAATAGAGAAAAGGCCAGGGTAAACATGGAAGAGATATAGATAAAGTTTACTTCTCCAAATTCCAAGATAAGATTTATATACTCATTATGTGTGATTCGTCAAGCACTGCATTTGTATGCAATGTGTGTGCCAACACTCAGAGCTTGTACGGCTTTGTGCAGGAGTCTGAATTAAGTGTGTGTTTGTGTATACACATGTGTGTAGCAGTGTCTACCAGTGAAACAACCGTTGTGTGCATAAGATTACACTAGAAGCATTACAGAATAAAGTGAGAGGGTGATAGGTAGGAGACAAGAGAAGACAGTGGCTTTGCATGTGTTGGGGAATTACAGCACATACATGGTTAAATATGTTTTCTGTGTGGCAGGGGGTGGGGAAAGGGCATGTGTTGAAAACTATGTAAATGTAATTGAAGCGCACCACAAACACTTGAAGAAGTGGGTTAAAAGAGCTTGCATTCTAGTTGAGTCCTTCGCGGTATGGTGCCAGAATCTATTTTAGGCATTCCAATTTGGTAAAAGAGTTTGCCATTAACTTGTATCTCTGCAGTGCTGTATAATAGCTTGAAATCAATTATTACATATGACGTGACTCCTAATCGGGCAAACCATATACGCAGTGTTATGATCTGCTTCTTCTTCAGCCGGGCACGATAAGGCTGTTATGGTCAAACCTACCCAGCAGATCCACCAGGTTCTTTTAATCCCTTCACCAAGACAGCTGATGTCTCTAAAATGCCCTTATTCTTTATGCAGTATTTAACAATATGAAGGCAGGCTCAGCATTATAAAAATCAGGAACTGCTTTTATTTCTGTGGAAACTCTATAACAGGTCTAATAGATGCAATTTTAAACTTGAACTGATAACATTCTGCAATAGTTTGTGAGTCTTCTGGGTTTTCTATTAATTGCTTATACAGTCTTGACTATGTTTCATGTACAAGGCATCATAACATCAGCTGGCTAGGGGCTAGGTAATAATATTGTGGCAGTTAACTCCTTATCAACTGGACACAATTAAACATACAGTAATCAACATAACATAGCATAGCATAATGTACTGTAGTTAACATACATAAGGTAAACAACTTAATAAACCATATTAAATAACTATAAAACATACTGAGCCCAGTCCTACAACCACATGTTCCCAAGAGGCAGTCCTGATAGGAGACTTAAAGCAGCCAGGGTAATGGCCTCAAAATCCTAATCATCCTGGGCATATCATATTAGTCCCAAGGACTGGTGGTTAGGGAAATCATGACACGCAGCCCTTTGTGTACACATGCAGTACATATGTATGAGGTAGTACATGTACACAGCAATCGATCTGCATGTAGCAGTGAGTAGGGATATAAAGAGTCATTGACTGGATCCTTGACCGAACTTCATATAGTAATCGATTCATTTTTTATTGTCTCGGAAGGAATATTACATTAAAGCATCAACAATGTAGCATGACATGTATACACACCATGTAAATTACTTCCTTAATACAAACCACAAAAGGATTTACCACATTAAAAGCAGTGCCAAATATTATGGAAATAACATTATTTTACTTTGACATCATTCATTCAAACACGGGCCACTCTACATTTCTCAGTTATTAAAAGCACCGTCATTAAATCACATATTTTCTGCCAATTATGAACAATGGTGAATGTGTCTTTAACAGGTTGGACAGCGTACTGTTTGAAATATGTTGGCAGGAATATGATATGAGATTAAATTCTGAAATTGAGTTTATGGCATGCTGCATGCTAGCTGCACAACAATCCATCAATTCATTAACGCAATATCCTAGAAGTGTTTGCGTTCTACAGAATCATTATGTGTAGTACAAAGTGAACAGCTACCTATGCCATTAATCTTCATTTTAAGGCAGCATGGGAAATAATTTGCTAATTTAAAGCTAGAGTTGTATATTAATGTGTAACGCATGATTAAATAGTTTGTATGCTATTTGTTAGTGGTGTAAATCTGTCAGTAATCAACATATAATTCAAGTTCATGATCAATTTTTGTCGATACCTCAGCATGGTTTACAGAAAGTATATACTGCATGGAAAATATCATATGATATAATATTTATGGCTGTTTTATAATAGGATCCCGCATGGGAATCAAGGCTAGAAGTTGAAGTCACAGCATTGTGACTCCTGGAAGCTCCCAAAACAGATCCTCTGGCCCTGGACAAATGGACAATAGTTCTTGAGGTTTGATACATCAAAGCCAAGCAAAGCTGGATAGCTCTTCTTTTAGTGAAACGTTGATAAGCCACAAACTCTCACGGCCTCCGTAGAAGCCAGAGCAAAAAGTGTGGTTCAGGCCATGGGAACGGACGTCCTTTGTTGATGACGTCAGTTGCTTCACAGAGCTACTATTTAAACAGCATTAGGAGTGATTAGACAGAGGATTGCGATATATAATACTAATTTGTCAGACTTCCAGAGCATTTTGGGGGCTCAATCACAAAAGGTCCTCTGCTCCAAGTATAGTATGATCTAGATTTGATGACACTACAGTTTTATTCTTTTTTGGATAATGCCTAGTATAGGTTGTTAATATTTAGTTATTTGGATATTTTTTCTTTCCTACTTTCATTTACATATGGTGTACGCTACATGTATTGCTTAACCGGTTTAATTTATGACTCATTGCACTTTCAGTGAACTATTTGTATTTAATATTTTTGTAGAATTTATAAGCATTGAGCACTTTCATTGCACTTTAGATATACATTAATATATGCTGCTTTATTATACCAGTGAATATTGGTTTCATTATTTAATATACTGTGCACTTTAAGTGATTAACTAGCACTTTATAAGTCTGCTATTATTGATTTCATTAGCACTTTAGCACTTTTATTGCACTTCAGATTCATACTAATATATGCTGGTTAATTATATCAGTATTAATTTGAATATTTCAGGCACTTTTTCCTGTATTACATTAATTGGTATTGAGGTAATATTAGTGTTTATTTTATTATCTTTAGGCTGTTGAACATTATATATAGTCCTTGTCACAGTCCTTGTTACTGTAGTAAGAGCTCAGCTCATATTCATAATTGTATTTATGTTTTATTAGATACTTTTAATGTGGGATAATGAAAGTTAAGGTTTAATTTTTGATTACTCTACCAAATTGCCATTTAATCTTGGATTTCTTATTTGTATTTGGTGGCTTTTTATTATCCATTCTGTTATATTGTTGTGGTGATTGGGTGCAAAGCCACTTTTGGTCAGTGTACTTTTTCTATTTATTATTATTTGATTTCCTTCACTCTTTGGCATTCTACCCAACATTTTGAATGTATGGGGTTTATTTACAGATATTTAATTCGAAAAGTACAAACGCTGTATCCTACTGCCACCACAGACAGTCAAAGGGGGTGTGGGAAAGGAGATCCATCAGAGAATCTATTATCCCATTACTCGCACATCACACTCATCCCCCAGTGATTTTAATGAATGTAAAATAATAGAGTGTAGCCACAGGAATGAGGTTATTTAAAGGGGCTTTCAGAAAGCTATTTTCAGAAAGTTAAAAGATTTTAATTTTAACTACTCTATCACATTTTCTTTTACTGTGTGAACAATTTGCTTTATTTCCTGAAATCCAAATGATAAAATAAGAAAGGAAACTTTATAAAACTTTGATGACAACACCACTATTTTTAACACCCAAAACACCAGTATTTAGTAGGACTTTAAAGGGCACAATTTCTTAGTCTCCTAAAGTTATGTCCATTCTATAAGACCTAGATCAAGTAGTAGCTTGCCTTTGAAGAAGCAGCTTTTTTGCGGAGAAACGGTTGTTAGGCTGATATTAAGTTTCGAATGTATTGCAATATAAGCTTATTTGTAGCAAACAGTAATACCTAGCCCTAAGAATATATTGCATTATGAATATATTGCATAAGGAATTAGAAATATAGAGAGAATTAGAAAAGTGGAGGTCCTTGTTATGATACAGCCATACAGAGACAAACATGTTTTTAAGTTGTTTTTAAAAATTTAGTGCACCAGTATGTAGGGTGTTTTGAAAATAGACGAATAAAGCCCATCGCTATGGAATAAGTGAATTTTGGGTTAACTGTGTCTTGATCTAGGTCTTATGGAATGGACATAGCTTTGAGACACTAATACATTGTGCCTTTTAAAGCCCTACTAAATACTGGTGTTTTGGGTGTTATAAAAAAATTATTAAAGTTTCACCCATGACGCTGGCCTGATTGAGTCAGCAGAAACGCGCGTCGGGAGTGTCCTGATGACGCAGTAGCCCATACAACTGTCTCCTGTAATACTCTCCCAGCATGTAGCGTGTAATAGCTTCACATTACTAGCAGCACTTAGAAGTTCTTATCTAATATAGTAACTGGAGGAGGACAGTACCCAATATTGCATAAGTGGATAGAAGCTAAGACAGGAAAGAACAACTATACAAACCCAGAAGGTTATACAATATATTGCACAATCCCACTATATGAGGGATGAACAAGTTTATGTACTTACCAATAGTAAGATCAAGTGCAAATGTATATATTTCAATCCCATAACAGGGATGGTAAAAATTTGCAGCACTCTTTACAATAAGCAATTTCAGTTCAGTCAAAGTACAGGACGATCTATATTAAAACATAGGTACTACTTACATTAGTGCTTTTAAAAAAGGTGCAATAAATTGAGATATTTTACACTTGCATTTTAACTCATGAGATGTTTTTCCCTTGAATGTTTAAAGATCATAATGTAAAATATCGCTAACTAAAGTAAGTGGAAGACCACTCTAAGAAACATATTTTTTTTTATCTACAATATAGTAACAACACACAGATTGCAAAAAGATGCATAAATAAGTAAAGCAGTATTAACTGCAGAGAAATATAAAAGTGGTCAATCTTATCAAAAAACTAAGGGTATAAGTCCCATTGTGATATTTTAAACACAAATGGAATAGTCACAGAATGTAAGAATTTCAAAAGTGTATACTATGAGTGATACCTACTAACAGCTAACATTGCCACTACTAGTTCAATCTCTAGCATACAGTATTTGCAATTTGGGAATACTGTGTTGTGAATATTTATTTTTCACCTTGCAACTTGTGGGTGCATATGCTAACAAAGAACTTGAAATAATATTGTAACACAGGAGAGATTCATTAAATGAGAGAACACTGTGAGATCCAATGGGTGTTATGTCTATTTCCGTCTTATTATATTATCTTTGCAATGGATCCCTCCATCTCACCAGTGATAGCACCCTCATGATTCAGCTCTGAGGAAGTAATGTAACAAACAGAAAATAGATTCTTATACTCATTAAAGAATTTTCAAAAATTCTTATTTCCCCAAATTGCTGCATTTCCATGTCTTTGACAGCTGCTAATTGTTAGTTTGATACATACTTTACAACCAAATTACTTTTTTCTTGAACTGCTGTGTAAAAGTTTTTCTATCAAATCTTACTTAACTATACTTGAGAGCCCTTTATAAGACCATTAAAGTGGTCCTTAAAATTATATTTCAAACTAAATTTTCCAACAAAAAATGCGTATTGAATTTAAATTTTTTTAGCTGCTCACTAAACAGAGTGCTTACTTTGCAAACGGACTACGTGTTATGGGCTTGAAATCCTTGCGGTTGTTACAGTCCTTCAAAGCCTTTGATCTTTCACATCTGCAAGAGATACGATGGTTAAAATCGCAAATCGCTATTCAATTGCTACAATTCCTCAAGACTGCCAGAATCTTACGGGTTCCAAATAGGACTCGCAAATGGTTTACAGACTTTAAAATATGGGGAAATCAATGGAAGGCATTACAGTTACTTGCGCAACAATTCCCAATTCCCAAATAGCTTAAAAAAATTTTTTTGCATATGTTGCAATGGTCATGCATATGCCAATATGAAAAGTCAAGATGCTGAAAGCAATTAAAGAGACACTACCTGGTTAAATTGCAACACAAACACATGAAAATGGTTGCCATATTAACCCTTTCTCACTCACAGAGGCTTTAATGTGGACCCTAAAAATACAAAGATTATATATACATCTCACTCATCACATCTACATTGGGAAAACAAATAGTGGACAAATTACACCACCACATGGCATATCAAGTACTAGGGGAACATTTTAGATTTGGTTGTTCAATCCCTCAGTTGTGTCTGACTCTCTATGACCCTATGGACTTACATATGTCTCTGTATGTGTGTATCCACAAGGTTTGCATGGCAAACATACTGGAGTGGGTTGCCAGTTCCTACTCCAGCGGACTGTGATTTGACCTCTTTGCTATGACCTGCCCACCTACAGTGGCCCTACATGGTGTAGCTCCCCACCAGTTAGCAACCCAGAAGGGGAACAGGGGAACATACACCACACGAATCAAATCTAACCCATCAGGAAGGGCCGCAAACATACATGGAGGCATGTGGAGCAACAGCCAAATCACCTCCATCAGGGATAATCCCATGCTACACCCATCCTTGAATGTCCTACTCCATTGCTGGTGGCCATGTGCCAAGATGTATACCCATTATCATTTGGTGACATCCCATTAAATGTTTTGCTATCAATCAACTGACATTATCACCTGTCATTTTCCTATCAGGCCTTCAGGGGAATGTTGCTACTCCACAGTATAACACATTGGACTTTGCATGTGTATTAACCCTTTTTTATTATATATTAAATATATTATTATATGATATCTTATGATATTATTATTGTTATTATTATATGTATTAATATATTGCATAAAGACTAGGGCTCATTAGTTTACAGATATAGGAATGTTACACAAATGTGATATATGTGGATGTCCCAAAATCCCAACCATTGAAAACACACTGACGCAGTGAGAATGGTATAACAAAGCTTTATTTCATACACAGAGCACAATCAGAAATCTAGACGTACATTAATATCATGGGTGTGTTGTGGGTGGATCCTGAGAGGGCAAGAGGCTTCTTTGGAGAAAAAGTGTATACCTAAAGGAAGTAGTGTCATAGTCTAGAATAAGCATGATGCATAGCACCTTCCAGGGTCATATGTGGTCACTATACCACTGCAACCTGAATCTGATGAAAAACAGGATCATCAGAAATCAATCCATTAAATTAGAGAAACCATGAATGTGCATAGCACTTGCAACTTGCCTATATCTGCTCAATGAAACAGATGCTTAAACCTCTGGACTGTGTAATCAATCCAGTTTCACACATTACAGTGTGGTGTCAAAACAAAAGTAGGAAAAAAATGGTCAAAAAAAAGGAGGAGGAGGATAAAAAATAAAAAACATGCATGTATAGTACAATGTTAAATAATTTAACTGTCCCAATATACCAACTCACCTGATTCCCATCTGCAAGCATTACTAACCATTAGCTAGTTCTCAGGATCCACCGCTATTGCAGTATTAGTCTACATTTAAGCTACCAACAATCATGTCTTAGATATCTGGCTATATGATAGCTTTAATGTTGTGGGAGGCGGGGGGGGGGGGCAGTCATTGAAGGAATGTCTACCTGAGAGGCACTGGCAAAATGTTACACTTAATACATTTCCTTCACAATGCTTGCAGATACAGGGTGCAGGTGTGCAGTGGATGCCTCCGGGGTAGAGGAGGCGGGGCTGGGGACCTGAGCAGCCTGGCAAGGTGAGACTCTGTCATCAGATGGTGCCTCCTCTCCTCCCTATTGCGCCTGGCCATGCTGTGCATGACCTCCGCATGATTGGAGGAGATACTGGTCTGGATCTCCTCAAAGACACTCCAGTTACTGGCGCATGATGGCCAGCATCTTGGCTTCAAAAGCCTGGCTTGGTGGCGGTTAGTATGATGAATAATACATTGCTTTGTGTTCATTCCTAACTATCCTACATCTAGGCTTGAATCTGGATGATTCACTTAATTGTAACTATGAGAAGCTATCATTTGCTAGATGTGACCTATCCTTTGGCTCTTGATCTTGATTGTTTTTGCTCCTACGGCTAACTTGATTCCGGCTGTGGTCTGTAACTGCATACGCTGCAGTAGACACACCCATACATGGACTCTCTATTGGTTGATTACTGTTGTTGTGCCCACGAATGACAATGAATTGTCAGCTTCATGGGTTTAATGACTCATCCATCTATCCCTTGTTAATTCCATACAGCTGACATGTCAGTGTCCTTGTTGGTCATCATGTACATGTGTAGTGTGTGTGAAGTGATGTACATGTGGTGGCATGTTAATGTATGTGATATTCACCTGACATGGAGGCTGGATCCTGCTGGGCCACCAGGCCTGAAGCTCCAGTGGCGGACACCTGGTTCACCTCCTCCACTCCTCTGCAACGCCTCACCTCCTCCATCTCCTCCACCTCCTCCTCTGCCACTCCTCACCTTCTCCTCCTCTCCTTCACCACTCCTCAGGGCCATCTCTCTCTCCGCCTCGCCTCTCCTCTTCTCCTCCTCCCCGCCTCTCCACTCCTCTCCCCTCCTCTCTCCTCCATCCATTACAATCCCAAAAATAATATAAAGATAAATAAAAATAAGTATTACTGTATATGTATGATGGAAAAAATTGGTGTTTTATTTGTATTTATTTACTGTTGGGGGATAGGGTGTGGGGGATGGGATGGGGGGGGGTGTTTATGGAGCGACCTAGCTCTATGTGTATCTATGTGTGTAATTTCATTTATGTGTATTGCTATTATGTGTAATCTGTGTAAAGTCATTAATAGATGAATATAAAATAACAAAAACAGAAGATACTGCTGTGAAAACTCTCCTACTCTCTCTCCCTCTGCTCAAACCCCCAACTCCGGGGACTGCGTGCTACTCATCAGAATACATAACACAGTCAAGGCATGGGCGGGTGGAACACAACTTTATAATCTCTCTTTTAATCCGCTTTCTATTGGCTGAGAGGCCTGCGTCGCACTCCGTAATACTATGATTGGATCGTAACTGCGCACCGCTTTTATTCCAGCCCATTAACAGCTTGTGGGCACAGGAGGGGGTTTATGGTTTTGAAACTTTGGCCCATAACTTGCGCCCTTGTTCAATTGAACAGTACCGGAATTGTAGTAGAGTTCAAGCCCGCAGCAGGCCAGAAGACATACAGCTTATATACTGCGAGATGCAGCCTTGCAATTGAATGAGGCTCTTAGTTTTTTCAGTTTTCTATGGTCTTAAACCGAAAATAATGCAGTCAGTGCCCCATGAGTTAATTAGCAATAATTGGCAATACTCACCCATTAGAAAGACATTGCAGTCGATGCTGGATAAGATCCTCAGAAAATCTATTTCAAAATCAATCTTCAATGTAAGTTTACTGTAAAAAATGCATTATGCATAATTTATACATTCATTATTATTAATAAAAAATACTCTCTTGTAAACACATTTACCTTTAATACATTCTGCCATCAATATCAGACAGTAAAAACAAAAAGTTTAGTTGTTTGAGCGCCTAAAATCCCATAGAAACAAAGATCTGATGACAGATAAGAATCAAAATACCCACCTGATCTGCCCATTATATCTACCTAAAATGTTTGGCTTATGGGGACATGGAAGGTTTCTGGATTTCCCTAGGAAAATAATATACCTATGTATCTATTTACTTTAATGTACTTTATTTTGTTAAGAAGTGCTTAAAAGCTCAGTTTGTCTGCCTAAAACCATATAATTTTAAACTGTTTGTGTCTGCCCTATGTAGCTCGTGTAGCTCATGAAAACACATACTAGCCTGTCAGTGACCTCTATCAAGTAGCATGTTGCAGAATGTTGACACTGATTGGTTACTATGATGCAGGGAAACCCCTGTACTTAGATGTACACTATCCTCATGTGCTGCAGAGGGGAGAAACCAATTAGGAACTATTTGTAGCAGGCTGAAAAAACAGCGGTTTTAAGTACTTCTTTATAAAATAAAATACACAAAAGCAAATCGATACATAGGTATATTATATTCCTGGTGAAATCCAGAAACCTTCCACATCCCTTTAAATAAGCCTCAGGAATGCCTTATGCATATCCGAGGCGTGCTTAAATTCCTTAACTGTGTTCGACTACTTTTACTGGGAGACTATTTCACTTATCTACTATTCTTTCTGTAAACTAGTGCTTTCTCACATTACCTCTAAATTGTCCACTTTCCAACATCAAATCATGACCTGCTGTTCTTGCATCCACTTATAACAATGTCTTAGCTCATAGTTTGTTAACTTTTGTATTTTGCTC
This sequence comes from Discoglossus pictus, assembly GCA_027410445.1. Classification (NCBI taxonomy): domain Eukaryota; kingdom Metazoa; phylum Chordata; class Amphibia; order Anura; family Alytidae; genus Discoglossus; species Discoglossus pictus. The sequence continues at coordinate 57,940,311 of CM050163.1, forward strand.
AAGAAACAGAAGCAGAAATGTGTATCTATAAGGACTTATACAGTAGCCTTACAAATTATAATGAATTCACCGTCCTTTCCACGTGTGTAGCAGTACATCCTGGCTCACAACTATGAGGCTTATTTTCTACACATCAATAACTGCCCCAGATTGTTAATAGGTGTCCCATGGAATATCCATTAGCCAAAGCTCATAATCGGAATGGTTTAATAAATAACTCTAACACATTCCTTATATGGCCTGCTACTCAGCTGTTGCTCAGGAAAATATTTCTAAGGTGAGTATGAATGAACTAATTACAGTTTTATGAATAAAAACTTGAAATTAGCATCTAACAGATGTTCAGTTTTTGTTGCTATTAGATTAGTTTGGGATACATGAAATCTAAAGCTAGGCCTGTTAATCTATTTTAATATATGGGTATTTCACATAATGGCTTTGTTGACTAGGTGTATATATTAATTATATATCCTTTACACCTAAAACAACTTGTATTGATGTTTATAACAAAGGGGATTTGGAATGTTACAGAAAGATTACTTTTTTTTACATATGCAGGGAAGGTATAGGTATATATGTAAGCTAAAAGCAGGCCTCTTACTCTTTTTTAATATGTGTGGTATTATTATGATTATTTCATCATCTTATCGAGGCCTGTAAGTATATCTTTCTGCAACAGGTGGAAGATATACATGGATGATGAAAATACTGTACATTAAAAGGCCATACAGGTGGTCATACAATAAGGTTTATTTAGTTAGTGATTGCCAAAAAAATGAACTATATACCTTTTAAAATTTCACTTGAAATTAGCATTTTAGCTTTCATCAGATGTGCTTCTCTCCACCCCATGTTCGCAGTGGTGGAGCTAGATAATGGAGGGCCCTATTGCAAAAATAGGAACCCCCTTCCATGTGGCAAGGTTTGTAAAAAAAATTGGCGTTGTCCCCCTGGTGCCAACTCACTAACACCCCTCCCAAAGACCCCTTCCCTTTATTTTTTGGCTGCCAATGATATAATAAGACCTCTTGTAAATGTTTTTAGGGCATTCCAGAGAGTAGTTTTGGATGCCACTGAGTTTTCATTGAGTATAAGAAATTCTTTGAGTTCCTTCTCCAAAAATTGTTTATCTTTGGTAGATTTAAACAATGTAGGGCTTTCCTACATTAATTTTACTGCTTTTTTATCTATAATTTAACACAGACGTGGTCCGAAAAATGTCATAGCCCCTATTGAAATTTTTGTTGTTACATCTAACAGTTGTTTGTCTAAAAAAAGTAGTTTTTTCTTTTATATGTTTTATGTCAAAAAGAGTAATATGTATAATCTACTTCCCTGGGATGTAGTGTTTTCCAACCATCATAGATGTTACATCCTAACAAATTAATATTTAAATGATTTAGAGATTCTATTCAGATCACAGTCTGCTTTGAGTGCTGAGCTGATTTACAGTCTAAAATAGTGTCTAAGACCACATTTAGATCAACGCTTATTATCAAAGCACCTTTTTTAAACCTTGAAATAAGCTTTAACAATTTATTTAAGAACCTATGTTGATATTTATTGGGGGCATCCATGTTTACAATAGTGTATAGATATTTATTAATAGAACCCAACCAGATAGCAAATCTTCCTTCTGGGTCTATATGGAAACAGTTCAACAGCACATTTCTCTTGAAGGAAGTATTTAAGCCGTTGACATTATAAGTTATTATTTTAATTGCCGAAGAGGCCATATTCAGGATCTAATTTGGGGATCTATAGCCCATGTCGTTAAAAAACTAACTGGATTACAGACAATTTTACAAAATATTAGAAGATCATTTTCTTACCCGGCAGGATAAGGCCCCTGACCAAGTCCAAATCCATCAAACAATCTATAGGGAATTTTTTCCCTTCTAAGAATTTTAGTAAATTCTCTGTATACCTTCCTTTTTTTGTAAGATTTCACCAGAGATCTCCAGGAAAATCTTTAGATTTTCATAAGGGGCCTCAAACTGATTTAAATCTCTGTTCATTTTCAGTATAGGTTCTTTAAAAGCAAACAATTGAAATTTTACTATGACATCACGTGGACTATCTCTATCCGTATTTAATGGAAGAGAAATATGATACATTTTGTCCATAAAAATGTCTTCTATGATTGTTGTTTTAGTTAAGTATTCGCCCCCGTAAAAGCCAAAAAGTTTTTGAGGGTCTATATAGTGAAGTACAATTCGGAAAAGATAGAGGCGTCTCTTGTAAAATGCCACTTGTAAATTACTCGTCCTCAATAAGCACCTCAAAGGGGCCGCTTAATGCTAGCATCTTGTGTGGTCAAAAGTTAGGTGATTTGTTCCTCTGGAAATTCTCCTGCTTAACAAATTTAATACAAATATGGGTCCTCCTAATAAGCTTCTGACGCCAAATGGAAAATCTTAAACTCCATTCACATTTGACACAGGAATATTCTGAGTAGAAAACGTAGTCCTCTTTGTTCACAAAGGCTCCACAATATTTCTTAAAGCGTTTTAAGTTGTTTTTTTCCTTCAAAAAAGTCTGCAACTGACTGCAGACAAACTTTATAGGCTTTAATAAGAGTTTTCCCCAAACAGCTTTAAAATAATATACAGAAGACAACAGATATAGATGTTATGTAGAGTTATCCTGAGGATTTTCCAATATAAAAGTAATTCAAGTTACTGGCATCTTCCAATATAAGTTCCAGTGTTATCCTCTAGTTAGGCTTCATAAACTTTTCCCTTGCTAAAAGGTTGTAATTAGCCGAGGGAGTTTCCTCAACTAGCATTCAAAAGGCAGAGTGCTACCTTAATCCATAAACTTTAGAGTCTAAGCTCTGGTGGTTTTGTGGTAGGAGCTTGTCAGAAACCCTCTCTGTGCCCTTTTTAAAACATAGGCCATCTGCTTGGCATTAAAACTGCTCTTTAATTAGAGTGCAATTCAGACCTTTTTAAAGTCCATTTCTCTTCTTAGTACAAGCAGGCCCTCACCTCTCAGCCTGCTATGGTGGCTAACAACCAGTAGCGTAGCTAGGGGGTGGCGCCAGGGGCGGACCGCCCTGGGTTGCACCTCCTTGGGGGCGGCAAAAAAAAACCAATTGCCACCCACCAAGATTCACTCTCTTCCCTCCCCTGGCTCCCTCCTCCTGCCTCCCTCCACTTGCACCTCCCCCTGGCTCCCTCCACCTTCACAGCCCATGCTCTCAGTCTGGTGGAGGAGAGAAGGAGCCGCCAGTGGGAGAAGTCACCAGTGGGAGGAGCTTCTGAACCGCGCAGGGTAGTGGGAGGGGGAGATAGAGAAAGGGAGAGAGAGACAGAAAGGGAGAGAGACAGCAAGAGGAAGAGGGGGGAGAGAAAGAAAGAAAGAGAAGAGCAGAGAGAGGGGAGGAAAGATGCAGGGGGAGATAGAGAAATAGGGGGAGAGAGGGAAAGAGAGAGAGAGGGAAAGGGAGAGAGGAGATGGGCAGAGAAAGAAAGAGAGAGAGAGACAAAGAGGGGGAGAGAGAGAGATGTAGAGGGGGAGAGAGAAAAATAGGGATAGACAGGTAGATGGAGACAAAGAGAGGGGGAGAGATATAAAAAGAGAGAGGGAGATATGGAAAAAGGGGGAAGAGAGGGAGAAAGAGGAGGGGAGAGAGAAAGAGGGGGACAGAGAGAGGGTGAGTGGGAGAGGGAGGGGGAGAAAGGGTGAGAGAGAGAAAAAGGAGCGAGAGGCAGAGAGAGGGAGAGAAAGAGGGGAGAGAGCTACTTAGGGAGACAAAGAGTGAGAATAGAGACAGCAAGAGGGAGAGATAGAGAAAGAGGGGAGAGAGGGGGGAAATAGGGAGAGAGAAAGAGGAGGGAGAAAAATGGAGAGAGGGGGAAGGGGAGAAAGAGAGGGGAGATAGAGAGAAAAGGGAGACTAAGAGAGAGGAAGAGGCAGAAAGAGGGAGATACAGGAAAAGGGGAAGAGAGGAGGTAGAGAGACAAAGAGGGGTAGGGGAGAGGGAGGGTGAGAGGGGAGAAAGGATGAGAGAGAGACCTTGGGGGAGAGAGAGAAAGAGAGAGAGATAGAAAGAAGGAGAGAGAGGGAGAGAAAGAGTAGGAAGAGAGAAAGAGAGAGAGGGAAAGAGAGAGAAAGAGTTGGAGTGAGGATGAGAGAGAAAGAAAGGGGGTAGAGACAGCAAGGGAGAGAGAAAGAGGGGAAGAGTGAGAGAGGAGATAGAGAAGGTGAGAGGGTGAGATAGAGGAGGAGAGAGAAATGGAAAGGGAGACAAAGAGAGGGGAGAGAGAGAAAGAGAGGGGGAGAGGGGGTAGAGAGTAAAGAGAATGGGTGTGAGAGAGAGAGAAAGAGAGTGGGAGAGGGAGACAAATAGTGGGAAGAGATAAAGATGGGGAGAGAGAGAGATAAAGGGAAGAGAGGGAGAGAGTAGGAAAGAGAAGGGGAGAAGAGACAGAAAAAGTGGATGTGAGACTGAGAAAAAGAGAGGGAGAGGGGGAGACAGAGAAAGAGGAGGAGAGAGAAAGGAAGAGGGAGACAAAGAGAGGGGAGAGAGAGAGAGAAAGAGAGAGGGGAGGACAGAGAGATAGAGAGGGAGACAAAGAGTGGGAAGAGAGAAAGAAAGAGGGAGAAGAGAGAGAGACAGAAACAGGGGAGAGAGAAAGAGAGGAGAGAGGAAGAAAGAGGGCAGAGGGAGAGTGAGTTGGGAGACAAAGAGGAGGGTAGGGATAGGGAGACAAAGAGGGGGAAGAGAGAGAAAGAGAGGGGAGAGAGAGAAATAGAGAGAAAGAGGGAGATGGATAGAGAGAAAAGGGAGAGAGAAAGAGGAGGAGAAAGGCAGAGAGAGACAAAGAGAAGGGAGAGAAAGAAAGAGTGAATATGAAAGAGGGGGAGAGAGAGAAAGAGGAGGGGTGAGAGAAAGAGGGTGGGCAAGAGAGGGGGGAGAGAGAGAAAGAGGGTGGGAGAGAGTGGGAAGAGAGACAGAAAGAGGTAGAAGAGAGAGACAAAAAGAGGGGGAGAGAGAAAGAGGGCAGAAGGAGAGTGAGTGGGGGAGAAAGGGGAGAGAGATAGAAAGGGAGAGAGAAATAGAGAGAGGGGAAGAGAGAGCGGGAGAGAGAGAGAGTCAGAGGGGAGAGAAAGAGAGAGGGGGGAGAGAGACAAAGAGAGCTAGAGAGAGGGGGGAAAGAGAGAGGGTAGAGAGAGAGAAATAATGGGTGAGACAGAGAGACACAGAGAAAGAGGGAGAGAAAGTGAGGGGATGACAAAGAGAGTGGGGAGAGAAAGAGGGAGACAAAGAGTGAGGAGAGACAGAAAGAAGGAGAGGGAGAGAGAAAGAGGGGGAGATAGAGAGAAAATGAGATAGAGGGGGAGAAAGCAAGAAAGGGGAGCAAGAGAAGGGGATAGAAAGAGAGGGAGATGGAGTCAAATATAGGAGAGAGAGATGGGGAGAGTGAGAGTTAGGGGAGGAGAGAGAAACAGATAGAGGATGAGAGAGAAGGGGAGTGGGTGTGAGAGACACAGAGGAGTAGGTAGAGATAGGGGTGAAGAGGAGCTATAGGAAGATGGAGAGATATAGAAAAAGGGGAGAGGAAAACAATGAGAGGGGGAGAGAGAAAGAGGGAGAGAGAGAAAGAGGGAGGGGGAGGAGAGAGAGAGAGAAAGAAAGGGGGAGACAGGGGACAGAGAGAGGGAGATGGAGAGAGAGAGGGAGAGAGAGAAGGGAGATAGACAGAGGAGAAGGACACAAAGAGGGGAGAGAGGGTGGGGAGAAGGAGAGAGAAGGAGGGAGAGAGAGGAGGAGACTAAGAAAGAGGTAAAGAAAGGGAGCGAGAAAAGGAAGGGGGAGAGAGAAGGAGAGTGTGAGAGGGTGATTTTATTTTTAGATATCCTTAAATGAATCCTTGCATGAATGTGAAGAGATGCTGGAGGAAAATGGACCAGACATTGGAGGCAACTTCTTTGCTTATATTGATCCAATAATTTTTTTTGTGTATGTATATTTTATGCATAGACAATGCATTAGAGCGTTTGTTCCTAGTCCATGTAGTTTCCTGATATGTATTAACCCTTTGTGTGTTACCCTTGGTGTTGTATAATACAATGGACAAAGTAATAACATATCAGTTGTTTTAATTACACATATGTGTATATTTATACTATGAAGTGTCAAATAATGATGAACATTTTCTATTGTTTTTTGTGCTATACTGTCTATTTAACTGCAGCTGCATCACTCCGTAATGGTTTTAAAACCATTTGCGAGTGGTCTTTGCTCTCTGTAATATTTGCTTCAGTTTTTTGTAGTTTGTCCACTGCCCTATTATGCGAGTTATCCTTAATGTCTTATTAGCATAGCGTTTTGGTGTAAAAGTCTAACAGAGTCATTCATAATCTTTTGCAGAAATAAATGGAAAAGTTTGCCATAGTTTTCAGCTCTCGCTTGCAACAGTCACTAGTAGAAGTTCACTCACAATGTTTCCGGAATGGGTGATTAACATAGCTGGGGAAATTTACTTACTTACTCTTAAACATGGTGTAATCTGCGATATAGGGGATACGCATGAAGGCCATAATTGGGCAGGAAAATGTCATAAAACTATTTTTAATCACCAAAAATATATTGTATGATGCCTTTGCTTGTCTGCTGGAGCCATCCATGAAGTTTGCATTTATGGTGGTGGCACATTTCTACAGAATAAAGTTTACAGTTATTGTTGTCAGCTGCCCTCTTCTGAGCAGGTAAATGGTATGTATATATGAAAACTAAAGGTAGGCCTCATAAACCTTTTACTATAAGGGTATTACAGAGAGTGGCTTTGATGACTGGGTGTATATGTAGGCTTTATGCCCTTTACACCTACAGAAACTGTGTTTTGATGAGATTTTAAAGAAGGAATACATATTTTTTTGACATATGCTGGGAAGGGTATATATTATTATTATTATTATTCTATACTCATAATGTGCCAACATATTCCATAGCCCTATACAGGGGTTAAGTACAAAGAAAAACACAATATTAACACATTGCAAAAGAATGGAGGGCTATGTTATTGAGCACAGTGCTTTCCCAAAATACCCTACAAGTTTGAAAACTTGCAAACTTACACTCTAAATATATGAAAACTAAAGGTAGGCTTCTTAATCTATTTGTGTTATTTACATCAATGATTTAGCAGATCCTCCTCCCTTCTTCCTTCTAGCCCACCACTGCTTCCACTGTTTAGTAGAAAGCTTTTGAAAGTGATGAAGTCAAGAAGGAAACTTTTTATTTTAATTTTCTTAGATTTTATCTAAAAGAAATGTAATGTTCTTATTTTACACAGCTACTAATGTTAGTTGGTTACATACTTTGCAGACATGTTTTTCCCTAAAATACTGTGGTCCTTTAATGAAAGAAGATCAATGTCCTACTTGAGGTGCTCTTAAGTCTAATGAGTGGAGAAAAATACACCATTAACACAAATTAAGGCTATGGTTTATGGGAAAACCATGCAATGACAAAAAAAACATAGTTAGAGGTGCTCAATCAGAGAACGAACTGACCTCAATAGGTTAGTTCTATGGACATAATAACCCATGCAATGAACAGGTTAATGTATCCATCTTAGCCTGGGTTTGGCTCTGTATATTCTGTAAAGTAATAAGGTAAATATTTTCATACAAAAGTTGTGATCTGATAAATATTGGCTGCAGGCCCGGAGCTTTTAGGATGTTTCCTTTCATTCCCTCAGAGTGAAACATAGCAGGCAGCTGCTATATAGGGCTTCTTTATAAGGACTAGAAAACAAATTAAGTAACACTGCAAATATGGTCAGATGAAGGAATTTAAACCAAGATAGAGAAGACACTGTAGATACGTTTTACATAGTACAGGTATACCACGCTTAAAGGTAAATCTAAATGTCTTGGATTATGAATGCATTATGACAGAGGAGAATCAGTAGTGTATGCAAACATTTTTTTGCATGAACAAATACCAAAATAAACATTTACAAACTCACCCTGATGTTTGCTAAATCTCTCTTGAGTTTTAAGCAGCGGCTTTTGTGAGTTGATACCCCTGCCAAAATTAGCATAAAATCCATAATTTGTTTTGGCCAATTACAGGCAGCTATACATGTTAATACAATGTGACAATCAATGACGGCAGTTTGTGCAGGAATGACTCATTGAATGTGTAGAAGGATGTAGGAGGAGTCTTATCTTTAGATCTCTGCATTGAGCTGCTGCCGGCTTGAAGGTTAGTAAAGGGTCAAAATCTGTATTTAAATGCAGTGTTTCTATTGGTAGGTATCAGGTGCCTATGTAGGCAGCTCTGGGGTGTGGAAAACAAGTTTTATTTTGAAATAAAATAAATCTGTATGTGTATAGAATGACTCAATGTAATGTGTGTGTCTGATATAAATATGTGTTAGATTAGAAAAAGGTAAAAACAGGGAAACTTACATATGGCCTTAAGACTTTTAGCGCTGATTTGCTATAATGCTGCATTTTGGCCACGGGATCCCGTTTAACACTCAGAGCGTCAAGAGAGGTACCAGAGAAAGAATGAGACACAGAGAGAGAAAACAGTGACAAATTATGATCCTGGAGAGAGATGGCAATCAGAGACTCCCAAATCCTAACTACAACATCCAGAGGCATGGTACAGAATATACTCATTTTCATAATGTGGTTGTAAATTGTTAATTGTTAATTAAAATCTACATTAAGTTTTTTGCACGTTTTACAGAACATGTCTGAGCGCAAGGAAGACCAGGCCTAGTTGAAGTAATCCTTTGGATGTAAACCTGCAGGTGCTTTGGAGTGGCAAGTGGATATTGGAGTGGATCTGAAGTTGCCAACCTCCACAAGCTGCACCATCTTCAAGAAGACAGGATCAAGTCTTCAACGACCACCAGCACTGCATCTTCATCAAAGAAGATTAGCCGCTCCAGATGCTACGCCCTGGAGGAGATGGAGAATAGACTATGAACTGGAGCGTAACATTCCTTCCAGCCAGGCCATCATAATGAAGAAGGCGAGAAGCATTTACAGTCATACCCAGAGACAAACGTCAGATGTGACGGAGAGCTTCTCAGCCAGTAGAAGTTGTTTTGACCATGTCAAAAAGTGGAACAACCTGTACAACATTATGATCACAGGATGAGTAGCAAGCGCTGACACCAAAGCTGCTGTGGCCTTACCAGCCACCTTAAAAGAGGTTGTTGAAAGAGGCAATTACCCTCCTGAACTGGTGTTCAACGTGAATGACACCGGCCTCTTCTGAAAGTGTGTGCCGAGCCGCACATACATATCACAGGAGCATAAGAGAGCAATGGCTTCAAAGCAGACAAAGACCGGCTTACTCTTATTCTGGGTGGGAACACCAGCAGTGACTGCAAAATCAAGCCATTGCTGGTCAAACTCAACGACACCCAGAGGCATGAAGGACATCACTAAATCCAGTTTGCCAGTCATTTGGCAATTTAACAGGAAGTCCTGGATCACAATGGATATTTTTAAGGAGTGGTTCAGCAAGCATTTCAGCCCTTCTGTGCAGTGGTATTGCAGGCTCAAAGGACTTGAGGCAGCCTTTTTGGGTGTCCTTGATACTAAGCCACATCTTTTCTAAATAAACTCTAATAATGAGAAAACTACCAGAGGACTCTGTTTTTCTTGGTGTCATGCCTGAGTTTCGGAGTGATGAGTAGTATGTGAGTATGATTTTCCGCAACACGATCCTGACGCTACGGGGAGCAGGAATGTGAGATGCACCGTCATTGAGGTAATGTCCTGCTACCAGCATCTGCTGGATGGGGGCTGGAAGCAGAGACAAATGTTCTTGGACCATTTTGTCTTCAAGAAAGCCTGGTTGGAGGATGAGTCTGAAGCTTTAACATCAGCTACTTAAAGTGGACTGTTTTTTTTGTGGGTGCTGTTACTTTAAATTTTATTTTGAAAAAAATATATTTTTGAGGTTTTGATGTGTTTGTAGTTTCTTAACATTTGATATAAAGGCAGTGTTGATATCTCAATTGGTTTTGTGTCTTTTTTAATCATTTATCATATTCCTAGCTTCCCTAGCTTGTAATAGAATGTAATAGAGATGGGAGAGGCATAGTAATTGTCTAATAGCATCGAAAACAGGTCAGTCCAATGACAGAATAGCCTACAATAGTGGCTGTTTAGTCGTTCAGTTTGACTCTCTGTGACCCTATGGCCCATCTGTTGTGCCTGTTCCTTCTACAATGGGTTTTAGATTGTCTGACCTCTTTGCTATGACTTGCCCATCTTGGGTGACCCTACATGGTATAGCTCACAACTTAACTGAAAAAAACTAGCCCCTTCACCATGACATGCTCCAGAAGGGGAGCTCATATTGATAGGGCATTGCAAAGTTTGTTTAGGCTAGTAGCTAAGATGAAGTCTTGCATTGCTTGTAAAGATAGATATATAGGTGTGAACATCATTACACATGAGAGTTGTCTAACACACAACTGCCATCATATTAAGGGTTAATAAACATCAAAAAAACATATTTTCAAAGTAAGAGTAATAGGTCATGAAGACCATCATAGGCACACTGGACATTGGGTCCTGGGCTATTAAAGAACTACTGTACAATGAAAAAATAAATGTGTGTTTGAAAACTATGGGTTTAACTCATAGGATAAGTAGGCAGTTTTTAATAAAATAAAAAAACACCTCAACATAGCATTTAGGCCCTGAAGACTCTTATTGATTCATTTACATATAGAAGACTTATATAATTAACGTAGTTGCATATTGTTTGTGCGACTGTAATTGAATATTGCAGTATATAAATACACTGTAGCTTGGAAAGAAATGCATTTATCAACATGTATATTAGAAATAAATTGAAAGACTATAATATTTCAAAGTCGAGTGAAGTTGGGAGAAAGTGATTGAAGTCATCCTGTTACTGACCTTCTGAGTGTCATTGCCTCTCTTTGAGCCTCAGACAACAGAAATAGATTGCATACGCACATGCAAATATTAATTAGCTCAATGGAAAATAAAATTGAATATGCAATATTACCATTATAGTAGAATTAGTATTCCTTCAAGCTTCAGACACATTTAATTGCCTTTCTAATCAAAGTCTTTTTTAAGAAAAGGAATTACTTTTGATATTAATTATACTGGGTTGCTGTAGCTAGTTACTATAACCCTTGATTCACATACAGCCCCATTAAATTCCCCCAATGTGTAAAACCGTAGCACGTAAAGGAGCCTGAAAAGACTTACGGCTATTAAATTGGCCTCTTAAAGCTACCCGCAAACGACATGCTGGTTACAGGCGGAAAAACTCTACGGATGTCGAAATCTGAAATCATTTGATCTGTCAAGCCCGTAACTGTGACGTTCTAAAATCGCTATTAAATTGCAATGATTTCCCACTGTAAAAGACAATATAAACACACCAGTGGGCTTTAAAATATGGGGAAAGAATGGAAAGGCATTACAGTTACTTGCACAATAATCCCCAAATAAAAACTAGGCATTAAAAAAATTTTTTATTTCATCATATGTTGGAATGGTCATGCATATGCCAATATGAAAAGCCATGCCTTAACATGCAGAAAGCAACTAAAGACACACTACCTGATTAAATAGCAACACAAAAACATGAAACTGATGCCATATTAACCCTTCCTTACTCACAGAGGCTTTAATGTGGACCCTGGAAAATATATATGATTGCATATAGATCTCACTCATCACATCTACATTGGGAAAACAAATAGTGGCCAAACTACACCGCCACATCACAAAGACCAAGTACCAGGGGAACATTTTATTATTTGTTGTTCAGTCCTTCAGTCGTGTCTAACTCTCTGTGACCCTATGGACTGCAGCACATTTAGCCATACACATTGTGCCAAGATGTATACCCATTCCCATTTAGTGACATCCCATTATGTTTTGTTATTATTCAATTTAATGTTCCCTTTGTCCCCTTCTGGATTGCTAACTGGTGGTGGTGAAGGGGCTTGTGTACCTGAAGGAAGGTGAGCTATATAATGTAGGGTCACTGTAGGTGGGCACGTCATAGCAGAGAGGTCAGACAAATCACAGTCCACTAGAGAAGGAACTGGCAACCCACTCTAGTATCAACTGACATATTCCTATCAGGCCCTCAGGGGAATGTTGATACTCCACAGTATCACAAATTGGATATTTGCATGTGTATTAACCCTTTATTTTGATTATTTATGTTATATATTACTATATGATATTTAATGCTATTATGACTATTATTATTGTTACTAGCGTATTGCCCGTCAAAAAATAACGGCAATCAGATGTGTATGTTTTAAAAGTTGTTTAGTTATTAATATACATATGGAATTGTAAGGTAGCTAATGTTGTTTTGTGTGTACTACTGAAATATAGAAATCAAATCAATAAATGAATTTACGTATTTTTATGCATTGTGTTGAAGAGCTGGCAATCTGTGTTGATGTTGCAGCAGCATTAGTGGCGTGTAGGTACTGTGTAAGCGTGATGAACGTGTGCAGTGTAATAGTGTGCGTGCGCGATCCGAAACCGTTAACGTAGCTGTGTACTTCCGCATTATCCTAAAATGGCGGATAATGTGTGGTATGCGTCTTAGCGGATTATCGGTACGTGTTTTCCGTGGTTATAGTGCTGTCGCCTGGTTTTCGTTTTGTTCGTGCAGCATTTTTTCTGTGGCGCTCATTGACAAAGTACTACGGTTTAACGGCTCGCCTTGCTGTGCGAGGCTCGCCGGGCAATAATCGCCTGCGGCGCTCATCGCTCAGCGAGCTAAAGTACTACGGTTTAACAGTAAATATGGTAAAACGGTCAAATGACGGTCAATAAAAATTAAATGTAGTGAAATTTGTCTGCCACACAACATGACGCTACATTTGTCCCTTTTTTTTAAATTAATACAATTTTTATTTTTTTTATTTTTTATTTTTGTAACTTGCAACTTATATTTCACATCAAATGCGTTGGTTTAGGCGGGAAATCCGATGTTGCGCGAGACAAAGTCGTTAAATCTGTGTTAATGCGTAAATCTGTAATTATGTTTCATAAAATGTACTCGCTACTGTCTTTTTACTCATTGCGCGGTTAATCCGCATCCTTTATCTCGTTGTTTTTCAAACACATACGTCTGTGGCTGTGTTTTACGCAGTTCGTAGTAGTATAGCCTCGTTTTCATTTTTTTCGGCGGCCATTTTTTTCTCTCTTAGCCGATTTTCGATCTTTGTAACTCGCCTAAATCGATCTAAATTGCAGTTCCAACTCACTTTCAGACGTCCTGCCTGGTTCCCCATGCTGTAAGTGACCTTTGTTTTATTTTTTAGTGTGTATTTAGTGTTTTTTTTACTGTTTTTGTTCCGCCGCTTATCTCGTAATTTTTTTCACCTCTTATTTTTTTTCTAAGTGCTACGGCGCTCATTGCCAAAGTGCTACGATATAACATAACGGCTCGCCTCGCTAGGTGAGGCTCGCCTGCAGTGAGCGCCTGCGGCGCTCATTGCCAAAGTGCTACGATTTAACGGCTCGCCTGCAATGAGTGCCTGCGGTGCTCATTGCCAAAGTGCTACATCGCTAAGCCATACACACTACGCAACGCAGCGTGACGACGAATCGTAGTTAGACAATTATAATATGTGATGTGTATTAATATATTGTATAGTAACTAGGGCTCATTAGTTTCCATATGTAGGAATGTATGTGGATGTCCCATAACCCCAACCATAGAAAACATAACGACGGTTAGAACGGTATAACAAAGCTTTATTTAATAAACAGAGCACAATCAGAAATGGTCAAGACTGTGCATTACTATCATGGGTGTGGTTGGATCCCGGGAGAGCAAGATGCTTTTGGTAAAAAGGGGATACCTACAGGAAAAATGTTATAGTCTAGAATAAGCATGATGAATAGCACCTACCAGGGTCAAATGTGGTCACTACACCACTGCAACCGGAATCTGATGAAAAAAAGGATCATCCGAAATCACTCCATTTAAAAGAAGAAACCATTAATGTGTATAGCACTTAGAACTTGTCTATATCTGCTCAAAGAAACAGATGATTCAACCACTGTACTGTGTAATCCAATCCAGTTTCACACACACAGTGTGGTGACAAAACAAAAATCTGAAAAAAGTGGTCAACTAAAAAAAGGCAGAGGAGGATATGCAAGCATTACTAACTATTAGCTAGGATAATCAGCAATATGGGAAAATACCCATTAATACGGAGAGGACACAAAGGTCAGCAGCCAGATTCACTGTCACTTACATCAGACCCAAGGATCTGTTCTCAGACCCGCCTGGCTCGCCATTGGACCCAGACCTCATTGATGCTGAAAGAGAGAAAAGAAAGGTATATGTCATTAGTACGATGAATAATATATTGTTTTGTGTGCATTCCTAACTATCTGACATATAGGCTTGAACATGTGATCTATTCTTTGGATCTTGGTCTTGATCGTTCTTGTCTCCTAACGCTATCTTGATTCCGGCTGTGGTCTGTAACTGTATAGGCTGCAGTGGGCACACAATACATGAACTCTCTATTGGATGATAACTGTTGTTGTGCCCAGGAATGACAGTGATTTGTCAGCTTCATGGATTTAATGATGCATCCATCTATCCCTTGTTAATTCCATGGAGCTGACATGTCAGTGTCCTTGTTGGTCATCATGTACAGGTGTAGTGTGTATGATGTACATGTGATGGCATGTTGGTGTAAATGATATTCACCTGACATGGAGGCTGGGTCTTACTGGGCTACCAGGCCTGAAGCTCCAGTGGCGGCACCTGTCTGAGAAGGTCCCCGGCGACCCTCTCCCACTCATTATATGTCAAGGTCTAGTTCTTGTCCTCTTTAGTCATCATCCTCCTCACCTTGGCCTCACATCTTCTGGTGCTGTGTCTACTACTGTCACCTCAGCCGCTACCTCCTTTCATGCCTGAGCCCTAGGCCCTAGCCTAGCTTCCCTCTCCCCTGCAAGAATCACGGGGTGGCCACGGATAGCACAGAGGAGGACCACATTCTCCAGGTGCAAGTAATTGTGCTTGCCCACAGCCTATTGCCCTCCCGACTGTGGATGGGGACCCTTACCTTCCTGACCTTTCCGTGAGATCTGTCCCTGCCCCAAACTACAACCCCCCTGGGATCAGGCCTCTTCCCCTCTGTCCCTCTTCTAAGTGTGCCTGGTGCTAGGGCCACCCTGCTATCACCCACCTCCTCCTCTCCACCACTCCTCTCCTCCTCCTCCTCTCCACTGCTCCTCTCTGCCTCCTCCTCCTCCTCTCCACCACTCCTCTCCACCTCATCATCCTCCTCTCCACCACTCCTCTCTGCCTCCTCCCCACCACTCCTCTCCTCCTCCCCACCACTACTCCCCATGGCCACCTCTCTCTCCTCCTCGCCTCTCCTCTTCACCTCCTCCCCACCTCTCCACTCCTCTCTCCTCCCATCCATATAAATCACAAAAATAATAGAACGATAAATAAAAAAAAGTGTTACTGTTAATATATGCTGGGGGTAAGAATTGTGTGTGTGTTAATTAATAACTGCTCTGGAATGGGGTGTGGGGAATGGGATGGGGGGGTGTATGGAGTGACCTAGCTCTATGTGTCTCTATGTGTGTTGTTTAAATTATGTGTATTGCAATTATGTGTAATCTGTAAATATGTGTAATTAAGGATTAAGTGTAAAATATTAAATAGTAGAAGATAAAACAACAAAACCGCAAATTACTGCTCTCAAATAACTCCTGCTCTCTCTCTTTCTTTCTCAAAAACCTCCAACTCCGCGACCTGCGTGCTACTTCGAAAGAAAATACAACACAGTCAACGCATGGGTGGGTGGAATTTACATTTATAATCTCCCTCTGTCAAACAACTGCAGCTAGACCGCTTTCTATTGGCTGAGAGGACTGTGTCGCACTACCGTGATTGGATAGTATTGGCTGGAATGCAGCTCGGCCAGCCTCATAACAGTTTGCGTGCTTTACGGGCTTGCGTCTACGGCCCGTAACTCGCGACATGGTTTAATGTAATAGCTCTGTAATGCACCAGAATTGCAATCCAGCAGGCTTTGCGGCTGTGCTGTTACCGCTACGGGCTTGGAATTTAATGTGGCTGTTAGTTTCCCTGAAATCTGCTGTCTATTTCCTATTGAAACCACCCCAATAGTTTTTGTTTTATGCACTGAAGTGGCTTGTTATCTAAGTTAACTACCCATCTATCACAAGATGTTTTGTTTTGTCTGCTGTAATAAAATATAATTATATATAATAATCTTTCTGCCTTGCACGTAACCCCTGTATATCGCTACGCATGGGCAGAGCTACCAGTGGTGCAGGTGGTGCTGTGCACCAGGGCTCTCTTCTAGAAGGGAGATTTTGAGAGGGACTGGGTGCTATGTAGAGATAGTATAAATATTTCTGAATGTTGTTTAGATTAGGGGCCCCTTCACCCTGGCCCTTTACAAGTCCTGGAGCTGTCCTGTAGGCAGTGGAGCTTCGCACAGGCAGAGGTAAGGGAAGGGGAGCTGTAATGGGAAAGGGGCACTGAGTATATTGGTATCGGGGAGGCCCAGACCAACAAAATAATGTACAATCCCACCAGGGCCCTTTCTTCTCTAGCTCCACCACTGGCGCTACAGAATATGTTGGCGCGTTATAAATAAAGGATAATAATAATAATGATAATAATAATAAAATATATGACAAATATGTTCAGTTCATGGACCTACAATGGCATGTGGGGGGAAGAAAACACACAAATGAACTGGCATCAACATCAACAACCTGATATAATTAATTTTATAACTGTTTAAAACAATAAAGTCCTACATTTATACCCTTTAGAAATTGTGGTAGGAGTTAAATATGTGGAGGAAAAGTATAATTCTACAGTCTAAAAAAGAACTGTTTAGTTTTTACAAGTTTCTTTGCACAATCTACGCTCATTCATTAATAATACTTTTTACATACCATACAAGTAAAGTATTAGATACTTTCAGAGCAACCTGGGATATGGGAATAGGTCCAAGGAGAAAATGTAAACACTTTAAATTCTTCTTAAAGAGAAACAGAGGAAAAAAGACATAGAGAAAGATTTTTAAGCCATATATAACTATATATGGTTCTAAGGGAAAGCAGAGACAGAAATATTTGAAGAAAAGGGATTAGATCCACATTATTTATCTGCATATACATCGTCCATAAATACAAGTACAAAACGACATGCCTCAAAGATGTATGGGCCATAGAAGGATCATTGAGGATTAGAGGGATAATTGTAGGCACCTATCTAAATTTTCGACGTAACTATAAAAAAGTACAACGCACATTCATAATTTATCACAAACTGTATGCCATTTAGGTAAAAAAAGTTATATAGAAAGAAAAGTGCCAAGAGACCTATAAGCAAGACCTGTGTGAATCTGTATACCACTTGGTGATTAGGGAAATACAATTTACAAACAGGTCCTGGTAAATCTTTTATAAAGCATATCGCTGGCCGTGCTTGTTGGATTTGAGTGAACAGAATGCTTTCTAATTTCCTTCTACTCTACAGAATGAAGTAATCAGTGCTATATATGTATGCAAACAGTGAAACCTCTATATTTGTCATCCCCTATATTCATCAAATCCAATATTAGTCAGATTCCTTAGGCAAAAATGCTCATCCAAAAAAATCAAATATTAGTCACAAAATAAAAGAAAAAAAAAACAGACAGAAACATACAAGATTGGACAAGCTCTTTGTTAAGTCAAGCACTAGTGTATCGTTGGGAAAAGGACAAAAAAGACACCAGAATTGGAGTTACCTGATGTTTTACTGGACGGTGACTCCCCTTCTAAACAATAATCCCTTTGCTTCTGCCATTATTGCTCCTCCTTAAATTTGTATTCATTTATGTATTACATTCAGAGCTGGGGACAGATGATACCAATTTTACTTAATTAATATAGAAACAAATGATCTATATTCATCTTATTTGGTAGAGGTTCCACTATATATATATATATAAACAATAAGCACTAATTTGAGAGTTACTTGCTCTCTTTCAAAAAGCTAGATGAAGGGTATTTGAGGAACATCACTAAAGGAATTTGCTGTACTTAAAATGAACTATACTAGCTAAATGTGATCAAAGCATATAAAAGAATGAACCATGTATGAAGCTAGTAGACTTCACAAGGCAACCATGTTTGCAGCACACAGAATGGGATACAACAGGGAGTATACTGCAAAGTTGCATCATGTGATCAGTCAGGCAGGCCAGTCGAGCCATCTTAGGCGGATGACTAAATTTCTACTTAATACATCCTGTCGTGAAAGAATCCAAAATATATATCCATATGCACTAAATGTTATATTTAATATTACTTTCAGTCACATTTATTTAATAATACATGTAGCCTATATTTATGTGATAGTCTCATTTCCAAGATGATTGAAATGTCAAATATTAGTTAAAAAAAAATCACAGTTATTTTATTTAAGAAAGCCATTTAACTTTTACCTTACTTTGATCCTAGGCAGTTTGTAATGATGATGCTGGCCTTGTCTCCATCCCTAGTGCATCATATTGATATAAGCCATTGTATGTGTGTTATGTCACTGTGATGTCATATGTGATGTTACCGCACATGTATGCATCATCCATAATATCTCACGCAATGTCAATACATATTGGTTGCTCATGCACTGGAACAAAAATGAAGGTCATTGACCATTTCTAAACTCATATTTTAACTGACAATAAATTCAGCTTAAAGTACAGTGGTCATTTAATTATAAAGGTTATGTTGTAACAAAGCAATAGCGTCAATTATGATACTCTGATTAGATAAGTGCATTGTAAGCAACCTTTGTCCAATCTGTTTGTGGCCTGTTTGTGTAAAAAATACTATGCTACCAAAATACCAGAAATAAAAGTGTGCAGAGGTATGATAAGGTGCAGGCCTTGCTTCTTACATAGTTACATAGTAATTGAGGTTGAAAAAATATTTTTAGTCCATCACGTGCAACCCTTTAAGATCTCCTCTGATCTGCAATATGTGGATTAGTTGTTAACTGATCCAGAGGAAGGCAAACAGAAAAAAAAACAAGTGAAACTAGCCAAGGAAAAAAAAAACAATTCCTTCTGGACCCCAGATACTGGCGATCAGACTCCTCCCTAGATCAAAACTCTCTCTAATTATTCAGGATAACCCTGAGTGCCCTTTTTAATTAGAAATAAATCCAGTCCCATTTTATAGTTATCTATCGAATCCGCTGTCACCACCTCCTTTGGTAGAGAATTCCACAGATTAACCACCCTTACTGTGAAGAACCATTTTCTTTCTTGTAAGTGGATTTTTTTTTACTTCTAACCTCAAGGGATGTCCTCTTGTCAGTTGAAAACCTCTTTGCACAAAAAGCTCCCAAAGCTTTATATTGACCCTGGATATATTTATATAAGGTAATCAGATTTCCTCTTAGTTGACTTTTTTCTAGAGAAAATAAGTTTAATTTGGTTAGTCTTTCTTCATATCTTAGCCCCTCCATTCCCCTTCTGTAATAGCTGAAAAAAATGGTGCAGAATTAAGCAATAAGAGGGAGGCCATGTTTTTGGATTTGCAAAATGGTGCTGAGCTGGCATATGGGGACAGGAAATGCTTTTGCAACAGCTGAAATAAAATGGTGTAGAATTGGGCTAAGAGGGCAGCCATGCTTTTGGATTATCAGAGACAAAATAGTGCTGGGATGAGGGTTAGGAAATGCTTCTGATACTGCTGAAACAAAATGGTAGGGAATTGGATTAAGAGAATAGTAGAAACAGCTGTAGTGTTGCAAGCAATACAGCTCTTAGCACAATCAATTAACAATTAACAAACCACAAATTACAAGGATCAGAGGAAATCTAAAAATGTTGAACTTGATAGACTACATTTTTTTTTTTTCAACCTCAACTGGGATGGAGCAACCACCAGTGCAATCAATGCAGGTGCTCCAAGACCTTTAATTCCAGTGGGTCCTTGCAGCCCCTCCTGGCTCCTCACACACCCCACTATGGCCTGCGGCGGTCCGCATTCTTTCTGGCCCCCGACTGCCCTCCTATGGACTATGTCCAAGTCTGTTGCTCCCTTACTGGCAAATAAGCAGACACTTTGCATCATTCAATGCAACCACATCTCTCCAGAAATGTAAATGTCCCTCTCCCTCACACAACTTCTACCAATGTATCATGGATTCAATCAGGATCCAGTAGAGGCATCAAAATGTATTTATTTTTTCTAATTTTCCTACTTTATAATGCTCTTATATAAACTAAAACTTTTAAAACATGTTTCTCCATTGGACAGTGGTCCTTTAACTTGATTTCGATTTCATTGAAGAGAGTGCCTCTGCTGCATCCAAACCTCAACAGCTCAAGCAAATCTCATTAGGATATTTTTAGATCTTAAATATTGATATTCACTCAACTTAACCCTTCTTCTGCATATATCAAAATTCATATCCCTCCATAGTATGAGTCATACAGAGCTCTTCAAAGCAGTAGCAGATGTAACAAAATATTTTGAGATGTAATACATTAGGGAATACGCTTTCCAAGACAACATTGGGAAATGTGAATTTAAGTGATATGCATGGTGAGCACCGCAGGAAGGTGCTATATTATGTGCATATGTAAAAGGTGATTAATCTGTGTTTACTTTGGCTGTTATGGATCATGTGCAGGGGACTACTGATATGTTTTGCTCAGTAAACAACGTCAATGTACTTATCATAAATTGAGATGAAAGAAATGTCAGAGAAACATGAGCTAAAAAGTAAGCGTTGTTTAACCTGGAAACTCATTGTTTTTTTTACAATACTTCACATCGACCTTCCAGCTAACTTGCTTTTTTTACCTACCCGTCCATTTCTTTAAATAATTTTTATTGAAGGAAAGATGTGGAAAATGAGAGGGGAGCACATGTTCGGTGGTTCGTCCAAGTCGTATTTTTGCAAGCCCCGCAGTCCATCTACGTGCTTTGGGTCCTAAGTCATACGGGCCGTAATTTTGCTTCCATCGCAAAGTCCAGGGGCCTCGCGATGAGGCCTCATTGCAGCTAAGTCCCGCGTGTCCACCCCTGCGCCAAAGGCTCTCATTGCAGCCTAAGTCCCACGTGCCACAACTGCTCGCCTCACTTGGCGAGTTTTGCAGTGCAATGAGCGCCTTTGGCGCTTATTGCAGCCTAAGTCCTGCATGCCTCAAATGCTCGCTTTGCGAGGCTTGCGGTCTGCGGCTCGCCTCGCTTTGCGAGGCTCGCAGTTGCGGCCCTACGTCTTGGTGACATCTCGCAGTATGACAACTACATATGTTCTGCTGTGGTCCTTTAAAGGGAAGTAGATCTTTGGGTAGTACATAGTGTAATATGGGGAGTAGTTTTTTAAGTTACAGTGTAAGTTGCAGAGTCAGTGTCATGATTGGGCATTTTTTTCCCTTGATGCCACATTATGTGAAGCCGAACTCAAAAGCCAGTAGGAATATAACTGTGAGTGGCCCCCCGGTGGCCCTTTGGTCATCAGAAGCTCTCACTTGGCCCATTCTGGCCCTCCTGCGGACTTCCATGTCTAAGCAACCCTAGCTGGCCCTACTGCCCTTCCTGGTCCTCCCCCCATTACAACATCCCCTAAGCCTCCAAGTCCTCCTGCCACCACAACATCACCTACGCTTTCACATCCTCCCCCACCACAATATCCCCTAAGCTCCAAGTCCGCCCGCCACCACAACATCCCCTAAGCCTCCAAGTCCTCCCGCCACCACAACATCCCCTAAGGCTCCAAGTCCTCCCGCCACCACGACATCCCCTAAGCCTCCAAGTCCTCCCGCCACCACAACATCCTCTAAGGCTCCAAGTCCTCCCACCACCACAACATCCCCTACGCTTCCAAGTCCTCCCGCCACCACAACATCCCCTAAGCCTCCAAGTCCTCCCGCCACCACAACATCCCCTAAGGCTCCAAGTCCTCCCGCCACCACGACATCCCCTGAACCTCCAAGTCCTCCCGCCACCACAACATCCTCTAAGGCTCCAAGTCCTCCCACCACCACAACATCCCCTACGCTTCCAAGTCCTCCCCCCACCACAATATCCCCTACGCTTTCACATCCTCCCCCCACCCCAATATCCCCTAAGCTCCAAGTCCTCCCGCCACCAAAACATCCCCTAAGCCTCCTAGTCCTCCCCCACCACAATATCCCCTAAGCTCCAAGTCCTCTTTAGAAATTCTCCCCATCTTCTTTCCCGCTTTTTTCTCTCCCCTCCATTCACTAGCTCCAGTACTGAACCTCAGTCACCTCTTCCAAAAGCCAGAAGGAATATAACTGTGATTCAAATCCATGTCAGTCTGTTGACTTTCTTCTGTAGTTTTTATGCAGCTCAAATCACCTGCTTTCTCGAACATGAAGACTTGTTGGAACATTAAAGGGCAAGTTACATAACCTTTTATACTATCAAGAGCAACATAATAATATATATATACTAGCGAATTGCCCGTCAAAAAATGACGGCAATGAAATTGTAAGGTAGCTAATGCTGTTTAGTGTGTAATAATGAAATATATAATACATTAATAAATGAATATAGTTTACCTATTTTAAAGCATTGTGTGGAAGAGCTGTGAATGTGTTTTGATGTTGCTGCAGCATTAGTGGTGTGGATCTGCTGTGTAAGCGTGCTGAATGTGTGCAGTGTAACACTGTGCGTGCGCGAGCCCAAACCGTTGTCGTGTACTTCCGCATTGGCGTGAAATGGCGAGTAATGTGTGTTATACGTTTGTATCGGAATATCCGTAGGTGTTTTGTGGTGTTTTGCGAGTTTCTTGTGGTGTTTTGCGAGTTTAGAGTGCTGTAGCCTCGTTTTCGTTTTGTTCGGCGGCCATTTTTTCTCTCGCTTCGTTTTTTTTTTAGTCTCTAAACTGTTTTATTTGAAGTAAAATCGAGGTGTAAGTTGTATTTTTGAGGTGCTGGGTGCTCCCTGTTGGTGTAGGTAAGTTTTTTATGTATGTGGTGTGTGTATGTATTGTGTTTTACATTTTGTAATGTTCGCGAGTTGCGTCCGAGTGTTGCGAGTCCGTAATGTGTGTGAACGTGTGTCGTATGTTGTTTGCGAGTGTCGTAATGTGTGTGTCGTACTGTTTGGGTTGCGACGTGAAGTTTGCGAGGGTCGCAGTTGCTGGCAAGGAGCGCCTTCGGCGCTCCATGCCAGCAACTGCGGCCCTCGCTTTGCGAGGTCCTCAGGTGCTGGCATGGAGCGCCTACGGCGCTCCATGCCAGCAACTGAGGCCCTCGGGCAGTGCCCTCGCTTCGCGAGGGCCTCGGCTCGCTGCGCGAGCCGCGGCCCTCGCTACGCGAGGGCCGCAGCTCGCTACGCGAGTCGCGGCCCTCGCTTCGCGAGGGCCGCGGGCTCGCTACGCGAGCCCGCAGCGTTAGCAACAACTCGTACGCTCACAACTATATATGTGATATTTATCCGTAATATTTCTGAAACTGTATTTTACTTCTTCTATTAATGTTTACACAAATACCAAATACCTTTTAACACAAACTAAATGTATCCATTACACTCTGGGAATTATTGGTGCTAATATTAAAAGGGTATAATTATATATGAACATATTTTATTACATATACATAGTTTATCTACAACTCTTATTTAGCGGCTATATTTGGGAGTGGAGCAGGGCACCTGAGGAATCCTTGCCTAAGGAGCACCTCCATTTTTGTTTTCTTGTCTGCTGGTGTCTATTACTTTCTCAGGAGGGTGTATTCTTATAAACTAATGAGCATCCTTTAGCCTTGATGGAAGCACTGATAGTTGTGCAGATAGATGCTTCCTGTGTAATTAAATGTTAGATTCCACAACAGCATAATTGCACACAAACAATAATTAATTAGTAACTGTATTATTTCATTTTAGATTCTAAAAAATTGTTTTGGCTATTTCAAAGTGCAGCTCTTCAAATGAGTATACATTATAAAAGTACTGTATGACCACAATGGTTCTGCTTGTGGGCCAGTGACAGGTAATGAGCGTTGTGTCTATTTTAATCTTATCCAATTATCTTTACAATGGCACTCTGTTCTTTCCTTCCCCTCCCTCCACTGATAGCAAACATAAAAAAACTTTAGGAATCAGCTCTGAGAAAGTGATGTAACAAAAACAAAATGGATTCCTGTACTAGAGTCTGCAAAAATAATGCTTTATGTCCATGGCTTACACAGCTGCTAATGTTATTTTAGTACATACTTAACAAACAAGTGTCTTTTCTTGATTTGCAGTGGTCTTTAAAGCAGGGTCTGTGGTTGAGCTCGGAGAGGAAATGAGAAAGTAAGGGTTAAGTAATTAAAATTTTCGTCTTTCTTCAGACTGCATTCCAAAATGTATTAAAGGACACTTTTACCCTAATAAGTTTATTTATTCTTAAATAGCATTAAAACTATATACTGCATTTTTTCTACTTTCTTTGTGCTGCATTAATATGCAGATATGTGTCTCAATATGCTAATGTGAAGTTCATAATGTTTGAGAAGAGGGGGGATCTTCATGTTAACAACACTGGCATAGTATATGCTTGTTTGTTGATGTTTTGCAAAAACGGTATGAGCCTCATTCAATTCAGAGGCCGCAAGTTATGGAGTATAGGCCGTATGTCTCCTGCGAGCCCGCATCGGCTACAACTTATGGTGCTAATTAATTTGGCAACCCTGCAAGTTAGGGGCCGAAAGCGAAATTCGGAAACCATGCTATAGTATGTATCATTTGTGAGCTTGAACATGATCAATTAAGCAAGGCCATTACTCCTGAGTAGGAAACAGCCAACGGAAACAGAGATCGTCATCATTACATCAATGAAATCCAACCTCCAAGTCCGTAGGACTTTGAAATTCAACCTCCATTTTTCAAAGTTCCACGGGCTTGGAGGTTGAAAGCCTATAGGACTTTGAAAAATGGAGGTTGGATTTCAAAGTCCTACGGGCTTCAATTATCGATAAAGTCGTAAATATGATATTCTATTCCATGCCAGTTACAGTACATGTATTAACACATTGATTGCCAGGATTGATAGAACACAGAAATTGAACATGAAATAAAGTATTTAATTTTGCCGATTTGCAAGCTTGAAAATGTTGTGCTATTAATTCTAATACCTTTCATCACTTTCCCTGTATTTAGAAGCACAGTATTCAGTTTTTATTTGCATTTAAAGTGCTCCGGACATCTCCTTAAGCCCTTTGCGAGTTCTCCTTGGAAGCTGTAGCTTGTGGACTGACTTTTGCTATTTGCGGGCTTGGCGGGGTGGTTAGCAGGGGGGACTTGGAGCAATTGAATAGTGATTTGCGATTTAGCGTTCCGGCCGTGATAGATCAAAGGCTTTGAGGACCCATAACTTCCGATTTTCACCATCGCAATGAACCGCAGCCTGGAGCCCATAACTCGATCAGAGCCCGCAAAAAGCCGCCACTTGAATAGCATATTAAGTTACGGGCTCCATTTCCGAAGTCCGGATCTCCCGAAGTCTCAATTGAATGAGGCCCTATGTCTCTAATTAATACATAAAAGCAGCAAATTAGTATTTGTGAGATACACATATGCATAATAATGCAGCACAAACAATGGTGAATATCTCAACAATTATTTACTTTAGAAAATATTGAGAACCCCATGGTTCTCCGGGGGTTAATGTTAGGTGCCATGGGGGTCAAACGAGATATCAATGGTAACAGATTAATGTTAGGTGCCACATTATACATAGGGACACTCATGATTATAGATCAGATTACCATGGGGGTCTATGTGTGTACATAAGGATCCCCATTGTTATAGTTATAGGCTTGAAAGTGACCCTGATGGGGTTAATTTGTCCCCAGCCCAAAGCTCAAGGGGTGGACGGGCCAATGGTCCCCTTTGGGTGTTGAGGGGGTTTCGGGGGATACCCGGGCTCATAGGGGTAACTAGATATCTTATTAATATGAAGTGCAACTGACCATGCATAGGCACAGTATTATTATTGTGGTGTTAAATGTCATTATTGAGGTATTGCCAACCATTGCAGGTTTGCCAACCAATATGTTACCTTCACAGACAAACAGCATTGCACATGATGGGCATTACCATAGATGTATATATACTGTGTATATATATATATATATATATATATATATATATATATATATATATATATATATATATATAACATTTTTGAATGGTATACTGTATATATATATATATATATATATATATATATATGACATTTTAGAAGGGTACTTTTTCATATAAGATTAATACATTTCTTATACCTTTCGGCAAGACCTGGGGTTGTTGTTATGCTATGTAATGTAAGTGGACTTGGAACTGATGAAGTCATCTGACCTCTGCACCAAGTTTCACACCTTGCTGTTTCCTTTTCTGCATATCTCTCAGAACATTGCCAGAACCCAGCCAGTGCTGCAGAGTAAATTCCTGCAATCACTCTTCTGTATTACCACTGCAGACATCACGTTCAATAAAAGAGTATTAAGGTCAATCTGTACACCAATATAAAACTAATTTAAGAGAAATTAAGCTATCGATACAAGGAAGTAAGTAGGAGTAAATATAATTGGGTTTGGTGCCAAATTTGTAAAGTGACCAAACACAGAAAAGGAACAAGAGTGATTGTATTAAAAGCACAGTCATTATGACTTAGAAAATTACCATCCAAATATGATCTGGCGCTTGTCTTGCATGTGTTTTTTTAACTGAGAAACTGAATGTGCTAAATTATTGCATGAAATAAGTATATTGTAGCGCACATATAATAGTTTTCCATATAATAAAGGCTTTCTAGGTAAAGTCCATTCCCTATAACTACCGTATATACTCGAGTATAAGCCAACCCGAGTATAAGCCGAGGCACCTATTTTACCACAAAATACTGGGAAAAATGAGTGACTCGAGTATAAGCCGAGGGTGGGAAATGTGCTGCCCCCTGTGTCCCTCTTGTGCCCTCTGTGTCCCTCTCTTGTGTGCCCTTTTCTTGTGTCCCCCTCTCTCTCCCCTGTGTCTCTTTTCCCCTCTCTCTCCCCTGTGTCTCTTCACCCCTCTCTCTTCCCTGTGTCTCTTCCCCCTCTCCCTTGCCTGTGTCTCTTCCCCCTCCCTTATCACCCTCCTCAACCCCCCTCCTCATTCTCAACCTCCCTCCTCAACCCCACTCCTCATCCTCAACCTCCCTCCTCATCCTCCCTCCTCATAATCTACCTCCACCACCCCCTCATCTTCAACCCCCTCCTCAACCCCCTCCTCAACTCCCCTCCTCAACCTCCCTCCTCAATCCCCATCCTCATCCTTAACCCCCCCCATCCTCAACCTCCCTCCGCAACCCCCCATCCTCATCCAAAACCCCCACATCCTCATCCCCCGCATCCTCAACCCCCTCCTCAACCCCCTCCTTAACCTCAACCCCCCTCCTCATCCTCAACTGCCTCCTCATCCTCCCTCCTCAACCCCCCTCCTCATCCTTAACCCCCTCCTCAAACTCCCTCCTCAACCTCAATCCCCCTCCTCAACCTCCCTCCTCATCCTCTACCTCCCTCCTCAACCCCCCCATCCTCAACCCTCTCCTCAACCCCCTCTTCAACCTCCCTCCTCAACACCCCCATCCTCATCCTCAACCCCCCCATCCTCATCCTCAACCCCCCCATCCTCAACCCCCCCATCCTCAACCCCCCTCCTCAACCTCCTTCCTCATCCTCAACCTCCCTCCTCATCCTCAACCTCCCTCCTCAACCTCAACCCCCCATCCTCATCCTCAACCCCCCATCCTCAACCCCCTCCTCAAAATCCCTCCTCAACCCCCCTCCTCATCCTCAACCCCCCTCCTCATTCTAAACCCCCCTCCTCACTTTACCCCTCTAAATACCCCCCCCCCCCCCCTCTCCCTTTCCCCTCACTTACCTTCTGCAGCTTCTCCTCCGGCCTCTGCTCCTTCCTGCGTCGGCACCCGGTATATGCTAATGACGTAGCCTTAAAAAAAGGGCTGAAAAAACTCGGCTTATACTCGAGTATATACGGTATATAATGCTTTTTCCTCCTGTGTAGTTATTAAAATATATAAAATATAGGCACTATGATATACTAATGCAATATAAGCACTTAAGCTATCCCACAATTAAATCATGCCCAAATGCTTTACCCCCTCCACAGCCAGCTCCCCTTAAAGTAAAACCAACGTTGCCTTCTCAGCCTACCATAGATCACATCCTATCTTTTTTTCCATAATAATCCTGACTAGTTGAGAAGGCTAAAACTGTAGGGCAACATTAGGATGAGTTTATACAGTAGTATACTACTTAGTTTATATATTAAATGTTTCTGCTGATTTCATATGTGGCAGGGGAATCATTACAGAGTTCATTTAGTTGTGCCTAAGACATTACATGACAGATAATAGAATGCAGGAGGTCAAAATCATTTTATTTACTTGCATCTATTAAATACAACCCCTTTTGGGTTGCTACTTTGTCTTTGTGAAGGAGCTTATGTACCTCAATGAATTTGTGAGCTATACCATGTAGTGTCACCAAAGATGGGCAGGTCAGATCAGACAGGTCAGACAAATCATGGTCCACTGGAGAAGGAACTGGTAACCCACTCCAAAAAACCTTATGGATAAGCACTACCAGAGACATAATAATTGTGCCGGCATTCTGTTGTCCATAGCATCACAGAGAGTAGGACACGATTGACATAACAAAACAACAAAATGAAATACAAATCACACAGTAAATAGTAAATAAAATCAGGTATTCAAAAGATTATTTGTATTATAATACTGGAATACTGTTATTGATGAGCAGTATTGTTCACCGCACATGTGCATTTTTAATTATACTATATTACCAATCTTTGCTTATTCTCATTTGCAGACAGTGTTCGCTTCTTGCGGCAGAAAACGAAGAAAAAGGGTGGGCGTTAGAGTAATCTCTGTGGCTCTCTACAAATCATAGTGAATAGTTGAAGGTCATTGCCTTGAAAAGTTGTACAATTTCTCAGTACATTAGAAAAGAAGCTTAGTAAGTCTACAGTCAGTTCCACAGTATCATGAAAAAAAAAATAGTCTAAAAGCCTAAATAGGCAGGAAAAATGACATGATGCTAGGTTTTAATTTGATAAAATAAATGCTGATACTGCTTTTGGTCCCTGAAGGCATCCATGATATCTTGATAAAGTTTGTGTGTCTATCTATCTATATATCTATCTATCTATTTCATTATCTATCTATCTATCTATCTATCTATCTATCTATCTATCTATCTATCTATCTATCTATATGTTTCATTATCTATCTATCTATCTATCTATCTATCTATCTATCTATCTATCTATCTATCTATCTATCTATCTATATGTTTCATTATCTATCCATCTAGCTATCTATCTATCACACTATCTATCTATCTATCTATCTATCTATCTATCTATCTATCTATTTCTATATATATGTTTCATTATCTATCTATCTATCTATCTATCTATCTATCTATCTATCTATCTATATGTTTCATTATCTATCTATCTATCTATCTATCTATCTATCTATATGTTTCATTATCTATCTATCTATCTATCTATCAAACTATCTATCTATCTATCTATATGTTTCATTATCTATCTATCTATCTATCAAACTATCTATCTATCTATCTATCTATCTATCTATCTATCTATCTATCTATCTATCTATCTATCTATATGTTTCATTGTCTATCTATCTATCTATCTATCAAACTATATATCTATCTACCTATCTATCTATCTATCTATCTATCTATCTATCTATCTATCTATCTATCTATCTATCTATATGTTTCATTATCTATCTATCTATCTATCTATCAAACTATCTATCTATCTATCTATCTATCTATCTATCTATCTATCTATCTATCTATATGTTTCATTGTCTATCTATCTATCTATCTATCAAACTATATATCTATCTACCTATCTATCTATCTATCTATCTATCTATCATAAGTAAAACATACAATCATAGTAAAGTAAGTTTTAAAGTGTTCCAATATTTACACTTTAACAACTGAATCGTCTCTTGTTAGCTCTAAGACTCCATTATAAAGAGGTCTAACACTAATTAACTACATAATGTCATTGTTTCAGTATGTGACTCGAATATAAAAGGAAAGTCAGTGAAAAACAAGTGAAATTACATCTATCGGTTAATTTCTTGAGAAAAGTCTAGTGCTTTGCTGATTGATGTGGTACTGATAAGTGTTCTCTGTCTCTATTCTTTTTCTCTCCAAGCTGCACATCAAGTGACTGGTCAGAGCTCTTATGTTAGACATGAAAGAAATCCAGTGTTTGTGACTCAAAGAGCAAATAACAGGGATTATTCAGACTGCAGTAGGCTGTAATAATACTCTCACTTCACAGACATTTTGGAAATACTGTACTGTTATACGTATTAAAAAATAGATTGTGAAAAAAACATATTTGTGATGTTTGCAACAAACTAAAAGGTGTTGTGTAAACCATGAGCATAAAATCATTTTTAGTGAAAATCTTAATGTTAGCACTCCCATGTGAATGGAAGCTGCCATGATAATAATACCCGCACATAAGGGGCAGATACAAATTTTCTTGTGACTACCTTCTACTGAGAAAGTTCCAGAAAAAAACATGTTCCTCTGCATCATAGACTATTCTAAAGCCTTTGACTATGTTGATCACATAAAAATGTGGCATGTCCTTAAACAGATAGGGGTACCAGATCATCTCATCCTCCTCCTAAAGAATCTGTATGTGGACCAAGAGGCCACGGTCAGAACCAAACATGAAACAACAGAATGGTTCAAGATCGGGAAAGGAGTGTGACAAGGTTGTATATTGTCACCTTATTTATTCAACCTATACACAGAATACATCATGCATAAATCCAGAATTAATATTGCTTGGAGAAATATCAACTACCTCATATACCAGGATGATACTACTCTGATGGCTGAAAGTGAGGGGGAATTGAGCACCTATTGATGGTGAAAGAAGAGAATGCAAAAGCTGGCCTGTGCTCCACGTTAAAAAGATAAAGATCATGGCAAACAGCAATCTCAGACCATGGCAAATATATGGGGAAGAAGTGGAGGCAGTGACAGATTTTATAGAATATATATGGTATCCTCAAATCATTTCTGGCTCAATTAACAGGGTATTCATATATCATAAAAATAATTGGATAATTGTACCAATATACTTAAGTTATTCTCAAAGATACCCTACTTTTAATGCCATTTTTTTTTTTTTTAATCAGCCAGGTTTGTGTCAAATGGGTTATTGTCCCATATAAAAAGACCTTCAAACCATGCAATGTATACATTGACAAAACTAGGAGTGGACCTGGTGCCAATTGCTATACCAAGTACTTGTAAATAAAATGTATCCAAAAAAGTAACCCAGACATATTTAAATCTGTGTGTAGAAAATAATGAGAAGTCTTTAAACCAAGAAAGTAAGGTATATTCCTTTTGCCAGCTGATATTCTTAATTAATGTAAAAACATGCAGAATTTTTAATATAAAAAGGAAGTTTTACCATTGATTTCTGTAAATCGTATTCAATGAATAGCTTACTACAGGAAATGCAGTTTTTTTAATATCATTTGGTTGATCGTTATTATGTATTGTTTTAAATTATGCAATATCTATAGCCTCAACTGTGTCACTTTAAATGACTGCTGTAATGCTATACCTGGAGGAGCTAGTTATTTTATTTATGCATTGGTCAGTATTAAAAATTCATATTTAATCATAAATAGCAATATTCAATATAAAATTAATTTTCAAAGATTAAAGTATAAGCCTCCAGCTGAGTGTATGCCTCCTGTCTGATAAAGCATTGATTGATTGTCCCAACAAGATATCTATCTATCTATTTATCTATCTATCTATCTATCTATCTATCTATCTATCTATCTATCTATCTATCTATCTATCTATCTGTCTGTCTGTCTGTCTGTCTGTCTGTCTATCTATCTATCTATTTATCTATCTATCTGTCTGTCTGTCTGTCTGTCTATCTATCTATCTATCTATTTATCTATCTATCTATCTATCTATCTATCTCTTTCTCTCTATCTATCTATCTATCTATCTATCTATCTATCTATCTATCTATCTATCTATCTATCTATCTCTTTCTCTCTATCTATCTATCTATCTATCTATCTATCTCTTTCTCTCTATCTATCTATCTATCTATCTATCTATCTATTTATCTATCTATCTATCTATCTATCTATTTATCTGTCTATCTATCTATCTGTCTATCTATCTATCTGTATATTGATCTATTGATTTATTATACATAAAACATAAAATCATAGTTAAGTACGTTGTTAAAGTGTCAAAAATGTACACTTTAACAACCAAATCTTCTCTTGGAAACTCCAAGACTTAGAAAGATGTCTAACACTAATTAACGACATAACTTCAATGTTTCAGTATGTGACCCAAATAAAGGAGTAAAATGTGCCGAACTTTTTATTATTTTAATTATGCATTTGTCATTATTAAAGTTCATATTTAATCATAAATAGCAATATTCAATATTAAATAATTTTCAAAGATTAAAGTATAAGCCTCCAGCTGAGTGTATGCCTCCTGTCTGATAAGGTAATTAATGGGAAGGTGGTGGTTTTGCTAAGAGACTGGCCTGAAGGGTTTTAAGAACAATAAGGTATCACTAATATAATTGTCGTAAGTGTGTAACTCTCCATGGGAGCATACACACTTACTTCCTAAGTCTGTGTGACACAGGAGGGGGGGGGGGCAAAGACACAGGGGAGAGAGTGGGGGGAGACATAGGAAAAGGGAGAAGGGGAAAGAGACACAGGGGAAGGATAGTGGGGAGAGACACAGGGGATGGAGTGGGGGGAGACATAGGAAAAGGGAGAAGGGGAAAGAGACACAGGGGAAGGATAGTGGGGAGAGACACAGGGGATGGAGTGGGGGGAGAGACACAGGGGAGTGGGGGCAGAGACACAGGGGAGAGAGTGGGGGGAGACATAAGAAAAGGGAGAAGGGGAAAGAGACACAGGGGAAGGATAGTGGGGAGAGACACAGGGGATGGAGTGGGGGGGAGACATAGGAAAAGGGAGAAGGGGAAAGAGACACAGGGGAAGGATAGTGGGGAGAGACACAGGGGATGGAGTGGGGGGAGAGACACAGGGGAGTGGGGGCAGAGACACAGGGGAGAGAGTGGGGGGAGACATAAGAAAAGGGAGAAGGGGAAAGAGACACAGGGGAAGGATAGTGGGGAGAGACACAGGGGATGGAGTGGGGGGAGAGACACAGGGGAGGGGGGTAGAGACACAGGGGAGAGAGTGGGGGGAGACATAGGAAAAGGGAGAAGGGGAAAGAGACACAGGGGAAGGATAGTGGGGAGAGACACAGGGGATGGAGTGGGGGGAGACATAGGAAAAGGGAGAAGGGGAAAGAGACACAGGGGAAGGATAGTGGGGAGAGAAACAGGGGAGGGAGTGTGGGGGGAGAGACACAGGGTGAGGGAGAGGGGGTAGAGACACAGGGGTGGCGAGAAGGGAGAAAGAGACACCAGGGAGGGAGAGGGGGAGAGAGACACAGGAGAGGGAGAGGGGGAGAGAGATACAGGGGAGGGGGAGGAAAGAGACACAAGGGAGGGAGAGGGGGAAGAGATACAGGGGAAGGGTATGGGGGAGGGGGGAATAATTTATGGCAGGCAAACGACTAGTGATAAGAGAATAAACAAGCTTTGATAGATTGTCCCAAAAAGAACAATGTGTTGCCAAGGAAAACCTCTAAGTAAAACCTATAAAATAAGTTTCTAGCCAATGAAACTTTAATAGATACCTGCAAGACAAAGCCACCCCATACATTGACTTCATAGTGGGCGGATACCAGCAGTAGCTGCGTCTACATTTTCATTGTAAATTTATTATTGAGTATTCCTTTTTTAAATCATTGAATATTCATTTGTCTTAATGATCAATGTTCATGCTCATGTTGGTAGGGCAGTACAGTGGCCCTTTACCTTTACACATGTCACTCTCCAGAAGCCTCCATTCATCATTCTCAGTCCCACCCAAGAGACAATGGAACACAATAATGTAACCGTGTATTACACCTTCCACTGAAGCTTACTCTATGGGGGAAGGGGGAAGATTGTTGACAAACACAACATATCCTTGTTGCTGCCACAAGCACACCATGACAAAGACCAGTCAGAGAAAGAGATTATAGAGAGCCACGAATGGCCTCAGATTTTGCAGCACTGAAACGTATACATACAAATTAATGTCATTACAATTGCTTTTCATTAAAAAAATTAATTGGAGGTTTTAGATAATTGAGCCGGCATGTTAGATACTTTAAAGGAGCATGGAACACATTTTTTTTTAATGCATTTAATAGAGCATGCCCTAAACATTACCAATGTAGTGTTTTGCATGAAAAAAAAAGAAAAGCAAAACCTGTTTAAACGTCATTGAAACTAACAGGAAGTGTACAGAGCATACCAACTACTGTAGATTCATTGGCAGACAAGTATGACTGACATATCCATATGGCTGCTCGGCGATGACAGGGGCAAGCCCCCGATCTGTTACAATTATTATTTTTTTCTGCTTGAGGAATCACTTGGAAAAAAGAATACACACAGTGGTACGTTATCACATACCCTCTTTCAGAAGCAGTAAATTAGAAAACACTTTCTATATCCCATTATGTATAAAGCAAAATAAAAGATCCACCCTCCGTGCTAATGGCCTTATCTTGTGTGATTAGTAGCCTCTTGTAGTGCGAGTGATTAGCCAGAAGAGCATTCATTTCTGCAATAGCACAAAAACAATATACAGTCAAGGCAGCTCCATGTGTAATGGTCCATATTACACCCCTACCATAGATCACCCAGCCTCTCCCTGATCACTGACCTTTCATAGATCATCTCACTCCTCACCCCCAGTCCTAGTTGCTTGCAACACACTCAGGGGGGTGTTGATACAGCTCATTGCTCTGCCCTGACACACTGG
>CM050163.1:57977890-57997890 GCA_027410445.1 Discoglossus pictus
ATGTATGATAAATAAAATAAATTGTAATATTTGTGTATGTGCTTTGCACATTATAAAATTACAAATAAAAATAATTGATAGTTTTGTGGATGGATGGACAGATAGATAGATAGATAGATAGTGAAAGCATAGTGATGTATGATGAAATATATATATATACAGTATGTTCAAATAAGAACATAATTAGGCAGTAAAATGTCATTGCTATATTTTAATTAAAATAAAGTTGATGCATGTGCTGGTATCTGGAGGCATCCATTTACTTTAAGAAAGCTGTGAGTCTGTAAGAGGTGTTTACATTACTAGAGGACAGGACTTGCATTTATTGATTCAAGCTATCTGCTTCAAAACATGTTACATAGATACATAGTTACATAGGGCCTCATTCAATTGCGATTTAGCCAATTTAATAGGGCTCTAAATAAGCACATAGCATTTTTTTTTTAAAAGAAGTTTTTAGTTAGTGAAAACCTTGCTTTTGGATAGATGCTTACTAACTAAAAACTTCTTTATAAAATATATGTTATGTTCTTATTTAGAGCCCTATTCGATTGGCCAAATCGCAATTGAATGAGGGCCATAATATTTAAGGTTGAAAAAATACTTTCAGTCCATCAAGTTCAACCTTTTAAGATCTCCTCTGATCTGCAATATGCGGATTAACTATTAATTAATTAGTTGCATATAAAAAAATAAAAAAAAATCAATTCCCTCTTGATCCCAGACACCGGCGACCGGACTTCTCCCTGGATCAATACTGCCTCTCTAATTATCCAGGATAACCCTGAATTCCCTTTTTAATTAGAAATGAATTCAGTCTCATTTTAAAGTTATTTATCGAATCCGCTGTCACCACCTCCTCTGGTAGAGGGATAGTGTCGGATTCCAAAAGTTTCAATAATTTAACAACCCACATTGTTGATTATTAATAAATATGGATTTAAGATTTATGAAAGTAAAATATTAAT
Organism: Discoglossus pictus; assembly: GCA_027410445.1. Taxonomy (NCBI): domain Eukaryota; kingdom Metazoa; phylum Chordata; class Amphibia; order Anura; family Alytidae; genus Discoglossus; species Discoglossus pictus. The sequence goes on from CM050163.1 coordinate 57,978,859, forward strand.
GTCTTGTCAGCAAAGGGGCAAAGTCATTTAAGTAAATTATATTACAGGGGTGTCATGTGTCAGGAAGCACATGCCCTGTCAAAATGTGCACTAGTCTTATCTGTCAGGTGCAGATTTCGAGACGGTCTCCATTACCAAAAGAGAGGTTATCTGACATAATCCAGAATGAAAACTCTTGCACTGACTTCCTAAGAGGTGTTGATGTTATTGCACAGAGGGAGATAAATGTGATTACCCAACCCAACTGAATGTGCCATTGTATGGCTCGTCTGACACTAGTAATGGCTTTTATGTGCATACAGGCTGGACTTGTACTTTTACTTCAAGTGAATTGTAATCTTATTTAACACAAGTAGAAAAATGCCCTTATATATACATGTTGTGACATGTCCACTGAAAAAAGAAACAAAAGAAACTAAATTACTAACTACAAATATTCATTTTCAGCTAACGTCTAAGATGGTAGATTGTTTATGCTGTTTTCTTTTACAGTTAAATCGAGCATTAAATTAGCCTTTTCAATTTAGGACACAAAACTAAAATGGATGCTTGAAACAGATTCCCATGGCGATTTTGAGTTTGTAGGTTATTTATTCTGTAAAATAGAAAAAGTTAGGTTAAAGCAGACACCTCAGTGTTTTCCATGTTTTATTTTACAGCTAGATCAAGCATTAGTCTGTTAAATTAGGCTTGTCCTTTCCATTTAGGCCACTAACTCAAATAGATGGCTTGGTAAAGACTATGAAGTCGCCATGGTAACCTAAGGCAGAAGGGCGCTGCAAAACATTTTATTGTAGAACAAATAAGGAAATGTTCACAACTAGCATTGCATAAATTAAACAATTGTTATATATTTTAAGGTGAAAATATTGCTGTGTGATTATCATAGCACTACCTACCCAAAAAATAGAGAAAGATACATCTCTACTAAGCCTACCCTGTCTACTCATGATAGATATTATGCGAAGCAAGGGCCGAAGTTGCTGGCAAGGAGCGCCGATTCGCGAGGTCCACCGTTGCTGTCAAGGAGCGCCATTGGCGCTCATCCCTACGACGGGACTTACACAGCAAAATTAAGTAGCCACAAATACGAGCCGCGGGACTTAGAAAAAAAAAACATTACGAGCTCGCAAAAATACGTCCTTAGCACCCGAACCCCGCGCACATGAAAACATTAAAAACACAATAAATACACACAACAAACACATAAAAAATCTTACCCACAGCAAAAGGAGCACCCAGGACCTCTGCAAGTGAAGTTACACCTCAATTTAAGTACAAATTCAAGAGTTTAGACACCCGAAAATCCCCTAGACGAGAGAAAAAATGGCCGCCGAAAAAAACGAAAACGAGGCTACAGGACCCTAAACACACAAAACACCATCAAACACATAGGGATTTTCAGAAAAAGCTGTACGAGGTCCAAGATCCACTATTAACAAGAACGCAAAATCATCCACAGCCACGTACCACACACATTAGCCGCCATTTTACAACACTAACTTACACGGAAGTACACAGCTACCCTAACGGATTTTCCTCACTCACGCACACTATTTACACTACACACTGCACACATTGCGGACGCTTACACCTCAGCTCCACAACAGTGAAAACCGACATTGTATGCTGCAGCAACATCAAAACAGATTGTCAGCTCTTCAACACAATGCTTCCTGCATATATTACTTCAAAATAGGTAAAGTACCGTATTTATCCGCGTATAACACACACTTTTTATCCCTGAAAATAGGGGGCAAATGATAGGTGCGTGTTATACGCCGATATTCCCTCCCCCCTCCTCATCCTCAACCTCCCTCCTCATTCTAAAACCCCCTCTGCATTCTAACCCCCCTCCTCATTCTAACCCCCCCTCCTCCTCAACCTAAACCCCTCTCCTCAACCTAAACCCCCCTAAATACCTCCCCCTCACTTACCTGCTTCTGCTCCGGCCTCCGCTCCTTGACCCAGCGAGCATGTGAAGTCACATGCTCGCCACGTCATTAGCATATACCGGGTGCCGGCACAGGTAAGCAGGTAAGTGAGGGGGAGGTATTTAGGGGGGTTTAGGTTGAGGAGGGGGGTTTCGGTTGAGAAAGGGGGGGTTAGAATGAGGAGGGGGGTTAGAATGCGGAGGGGGGTTTAGAATGAGGAGGGAGGTTGAGGAGGGGGGTTGAGGTTGAGGAGGGGGTTCAGGATAGGGGGGTTAAGGTTTAGGAGGGGGTTGAGGATGAGGAGGGAGGTTGAGGGTGAGGATGGGGGGATTGAGGAGGGGGTTGAGGATGGGGGGGTTGAGGAGGGAGGATGAGGAGGGAGGTTGAAGAGGGGGTTGAGGATGGGGGGTTGAGGAGGGAGGATGAGGAGGGAGGATGAGGAGGGAGGTTGAGGAGGGGGTTGAGGATGAGGAGGGAGGTTGAGGACGAGGAGGGGGGTTGAGGATGAGGAGGTGGGTTGAGGATGAGGATGGAGGTTGAGGAGGGCGGTTGAGGTTGAGGAGGGGGGTTGAGGAAGGAGGATGAGGATGAAGGGTTGAGGAGGGGGGTTGAGGGGGGTTTGAGGATAAGGGGGGTTGAGGAGGGAGGTTGAGGAAGGGGTTGAGGATGAGGAGGGAAGTTGAGGATGAGGAGGGAGGTTGAGGATGAGGAGGGGGGTTGAGGATGAGGAGGGGGGTTGAGGTTGAGGAGGGAGGTTGAGGAGGGGGTTGAGGATAGGGGGGTTGAGGAAGGAGGATGGGGTGGAGGAGGGGGTTTGAGGAGGGGGTTGAGGATGGGGGTTGAGTAGGGAGGATGAGGAGGGGGTTGAGGATGAGGAGGGATTTTGCTTCAAAGTTCTTTATTTGAAATTTATTTATTTTTCTCTGAAATTTCCTTCTTAAAATGAGGTGCGTGTTATACGCCGGTGCGTGTCATACGCCGATAAATACGGTATATTAATTTATTAATTTATTAATTATTTCATTAGCATACAAAAAACGACAGCCAACGCTGCTCATAGCACACAAACAACCAACAGCTTTGGCGCTCATTGCAAGCCATGCGATGAGCACCAAAGGCGCATAGCGCTAGGCTCACAATGAGCACCGAAGGATCTCGGAACACCAACAAAATTTATGTCTCAACCTTATTGCCGTCATTTTTTAACGGGCAAGTCGCTAGTATATATATATATATATATATATATATATTTATATTTATGCGTATAAGTTAGTTAACTATAACATTTCCATATTTCTGCTTTAATTTAAATGTAACCACTACAAGTAATGTCACAATGATGTGCAAGTATTATTGTCCTATATTTAAATATACTTGTTTGAGTAACTGCTCAAACAAGTCTCTAATGGAAATATGGCAACTAAAGTTGTCTGTGCATTAAACACGACTAATGGTAAGCGCATTAGTGTACAAGAGAAATTAGCAGAGATAACCAGGTCAGAAAATAAAATGGAACCTCTCAATAACAAATAATTGCATATAAACATTACAGTGTGTCTATTTATGTCATTGCTTTCTGAAAATCTTTTAACCCATTATCGAATTTAGTTATTCAATGGATCATAGTGGCCCTTTAATGTTACAAAAAAATCCACACACAAATACAAGGCCTTCAGTGAAGTGTTTTTTTCTCAGTAGTCATACATTTCTCTAGTTTTAGGCATCTTACAAAACTGCAAATACGTAAAGCTTTATAAAGGAAATTAATACAGCAAAACAAATAAAGGAACATCATGACCTTGATGTATGTTAACCTATTCCTCCATTATCACAATAAATAGTTTATTTAGCAATGTTGGACTTTCTCCAGCCCAGTGTGTTGCAATGTATGAAGCAATGTAGGTTCTCAGAAAGTAATTCTATGTTTTTTTTTAAGTAATGCTTATCAAGCCGTCCCAGTTCTCTGCTAGTGACACGATGAAAAGATAACGCCGGGGCTATGGAAATGCACTGTCAGCTTTTAGGGCATTAAAGGGCTTTCAGAAAGATCACTAAAACACACAGAGTGATGGACAACACTGCAGTTTCAAATTCTGGACAAAACATGTTGTCTAAGCATAGATTTATGGCTGACACGGCTGCAGATCATGTTTAATAAGAGGAGATGTATCAGCATGACAATCAGTGGAAATATTAACCATTTGCAACACAAATCTCTGCATAATTTTATTTCATATTGCTTTTTTAATTATATGTTTACACATGCTTTAATATATAATAATATTAGATAGTGTGACAGCAATTCTGTATGATGCATTAAGGACAATAAAAAAATATGCACACCTAATATTTGAACATGTGCACAATTGTTATTATACTAGCGAATTGCCCGTCAAAAATGACGGCAATAAAATTTGAAGCCTGGCAATGCTGTTTGCTACAAAATGCGAGGATATGGACCTTCTGAGCACCTTTGGCGCTCATTGTTAGCCCCGCAATGAGCGCCTTTGGCGCTCATTGCGAGCCTCTACTCCCATCTATTTCACCGCTCATTACAGGCCTCGGCAACTTGCAAGTTTTGTGCTTGGGAATGCCATGTGTCTCTTTCCACCATCTCCCCCCTGTCTCTACGCTCTGTCTTTCTCCTCTGTGTCTCTGCTGAATCTTTGCGTGGCGTGCGCTGACTGCCATTGTTTTTATTTTCAAAGTTCCTGGCGTTGTTGATGTAAGTGTTACTGTCTTTGCCGTTGTATATTTTCTAAGATCTGTGTGCCTGGCGTTGTTCGTCTGTGTCCCGCGTGCCTGGCGTTGTTGGTGTAAGTGTTACTGTCTTTGCCGTCGTGTATTTTCTAAGTCCCGCGTGCCTGGCTTTGTTCGTCTGTGTCCCGCATGCCTGTAGTTGTTGGTGCGTTACTGTCTTTGCTGTTATATATTTTCTAAGTCCCGCGTGCCTGGCCTTGCTGAGCCTTGTTTTCATCTTGTTTCAGAATTTTTACGTTTGCTCGGCTGACATTTTTTTTGCTGCTTTGGCGATTTACGATCACTAAAAAAGACAAAATATTCCTCAAATTAACTTGCAACCTCACTCACAGGCTCCCTGGCTTTGCCCCTGTGCTGTGTGTGAGTGTGTAAGTGAATTTGAGGCATATTTGTGTGTTTTTGCCATCTTTTCCAGTTCGGTGGTTCGGCCGTTAAAGTCCTATTTTTGCGAGCCCGTGCCTTAACTCATTGCAGCCTAAGTCCCACGTGCCTCAAGTGCTTGCCTTGCTTTGCGAGGCTCACAGTGCAATGAGCGCCTTCGGTGCTCATTGCAGCCTGTTCCGTGCGGTCGTCAACGGCTCGCCTTGCTTCGCGAGGCTCGCAGTTGCAGACCTGCGTGGCGCAAACGGCTCACCTCGCTATTATATGTGATTTTATTTGTACAGCGACAATAGATTCTAGTGTTACAATAAACGCATGAATACCATCTGACATTCATTTAAAGGCATTACAAATAAGATAAGACAGCACATTTGTACATTTACATTGGTACAGGAGTAGATGAGGCCCTGCTTTTGTGAGAGAGCTCACAATACAAGCGAATATATGATCTGGGCTTATAAACAAGGTGGGGCATTATCTGGGCTTATAAACAAATGTTTGCCCTTTAAAGTCCAAAACGGTATATCATACATTTAAAAGAATATGCTTTATAGATTGCAAAGAGTTTTTTTTTTCCCCTGAAGGAAAATAAATGATGTTAATTGAAGAAAAATAACACTAAAATAACAGATACTCATTTAAAAAATAATGTGCTTGAACCACACTTTATCTTACCAGTGAGTTAAGAGAAAGTGTACACAACGACTTATGGAGATTCTGTAAATGGTGTGTTTTTTTCCATCTGATTTAATTTAATACCAGTGGGAACAAAAGCACAATATGTATCAGTTCAGACAGAGGAGGTGAATACAGTCACATACTGTCAATATTTAATTAAATTGTTCTACAATATATATCAATTGTTTCTCATCCAAAAATAAAAAGCTTTTTGCAATGTTTAAAATCCATGCAAGTAAAGTTTTGACTGCAGTGGCCCTTTAAATATCGAACATACCTTGAAAAGAGGAACTGGCTTCCAACAGACCGTTACAATATTCTAGTTATCTTGCTAAATATGTTATATCGAAATACATTGTGTTTATTGCCAATGCATATTTTCCCATTGGTTTTTGGGCTGCATTCTGCATTTTCCTTCATATACATGCAATATTTTAATAAATAGATTAAAAAGTTGAATGCATAAGCATTCGGCACATCCCAAACTGTGTATATGAAATTATTTTTTATTTTTAAATTATTTCCTATGCTTAATCTCCTTAGTTGAAATGTTGTACTTTTATAACACTGTCTAATCATTTAGCTTTTGCTTTGGTCCATATTTAGAGCACATGCAGATCCGGTGGATCATTGGTCATGTTGAGATATTTTTTAAGGCTGATATATCAAAACATAAAATTATATTATCTTGATTAAAAATCATAAATCCTGATTTAAATAATATTATAGTATGTATATATCAAACAAAATACTGTATTATTACTGGATATCTTTTATATCATCACTAGTGACATGCCCGTCAAAAATGACGGCAATAATATTTGAAGCCAGGCAATGCTGTTTGCCACACAACGCGAGGCTATGGCCCCTCTCAGCATCTTCGGCGCTCATTATGAGCCCCGTGTTGAGTGCCTTTGGTGCTCCTTGCGAGCCTCTCCCCCTGTGTACTTTATAGGCCTCGCGCTTGAGCACCTTTGGAGCTTATTGCAAGCCTGTCTCCCCCGTGTAGTTTAGGGGCCTCGCGATGAGTGTTACGGCCTTGGGTGAAATGTTACTGGCTTGGATTAAGGGCTCGTTTTACATCCTTCGGCCTCATTTTCATTGTGTTACGTTTTTTTGGCAGCCATTTTTTTCTCACTTAGGCGATTTTCGATCTTAAAAAAATGCCAAATATGCCTCCAATTAACTTGCAACCTCACTCACAGACTTCCTGGCTCTTCCCCTGTGCTGTATATGTTTTTTTTTTTATGTTACGCGGTTCGGACGTTAAATTTGGCATTCATTGCAGCTAAGTCCCACGAGTTTTGCAATGAGCGCCTTTGTCGCTCATTGCAGCTAAGTCCTACGGGCCACCACCCCCAAAACCGTGTCCCTTGCTTTGGGAGGGCCGCAGTTGCAGGACACAACTGCGCTGCTCGCAGGCTAAAAAGGTTGAAAGCCGTTGATACAAGGCATCCACGAGATGTGCTGCAGTGTTCCTGCATGTAACCGGCAGGGCTATGTCAGCACCTGCATTTATGTTAAAATAATTCAGTGCTGTTTACATTGACTAAGATTGATAAGTTACTGAATATTAAGAAAAAATATTTCTACGTGTTGCTACAGATATGGAAATGTTAAAATTAAATTGTGGGAAAATGCTTATTTCTAAAATCAAGATTCAAATGTTGAAATAATAAAAATAAATGCTTTAAAACAGTCAAGCTGAAGCCAATTCTCAGATGAAGACTGGGAAATAAGCAGTTGCATTTGCAAAGATTACCTAGAGTGAAGCTTTTGTGGGTACATTCGCATGTCCCTGCCCAGGTTCCCAGAATGCAGTGGAATAACTGTATTTCTTGGAATTCTGAGCAGGCAGTAATTTTTTTTCCTTTCTTTAGATGTTCAGATGTAAACACAAATGTACTATTTACTACTATAAGGTGGAGGGCTTCTATAGTTATTTTGCCCACCATAAGTTAAATGATTGTTGTAGTAAACCTCCCCACAAAATCTACTACCAGCCCCACATTGATGAGAAGCAGTAACCTCAAGATGATCTGAGCTAAGCCTGTCAAGTAAGAGGGGGTAAGTAATCTTGGTCTGGCCAGGGACCGAGTAGGCACAAATGCTCGGGCATTACCCCATCCTTGCACCAGCACTCATGCCTTGTTTTGCAGTTTGGGTTACGGATAAAGATTTGGGCACAGACGCACAGAGCAGAGGGTTCTACTAGCCATTAAAGGCGTGGCATTTTGGCAGGGGACCGCTTGGGTGGACCTGGGCGGTGTAGGAGGCAGATGCTCCCCCAGGAGTATGAGCCAGGGTGGACTGGTGGCAGCTGTGCCCCTGGTTCAGAACCAGTCCACGTCGGAGGGTTCCGGCTAGAAGGCGGTGGAAAGAGTGAATTCCTTGTACCTTATGGTTGGAGCCCAAAGATCAAAGGGGTCCTCAAGGCGGGAGGACCTGAAGGCTTCACTGGAGCAAGGGCACCAGAAAGCACTGAGAGCACACCCCGGGCATTCAATAATACTAATAAAAAAAACTGTCTGCTTGTATAACCAATCCTGGACTTCGCTTAAAGCTGCATATTACAGCAGGCATATGCTTAAAGGAAATCATGTTTAAAATGGTATTGAATAACAAGAACAAAGCCTTTGTGGGCACATTTGCATGTCCCTGCACAGGTTCCCAGAATGCAGTGTAATAACTGTATTTCTCAGAATTCTGAGCAGGAAATATTTTTTTTAACTTATTTTAGACATTCAAAAGTGATCTCAAATGTACCATATATATATATATATATATATATATATATATATATATATATATATATATATATAGTAAATAAAAAGTACATCTGTGTTCACACTTGAATGTCTAAAGCAAGTTAAAAAAACCTGCTTCCAGCTCAGAGTTCCGAGAAAAACAGTTATTACACTGCATTCTGGGAAGTTGAGCTGGGACACACAAATATGCCCACAAATGCCTCGCTCTTCATTCCGTAGCCATCATCAAACATGGCTTCCTTTAAGCTTATGCATGCTGTATTACACAGCTTTATATATTGTAAGTCTGCGAGTTTTCAATCTTGCACGTTGTTTGGGGAAAGCTCTGGATTCTAAGCTCAAAGACCGGGACCGCCATCTTTGTAATGTGTTAATACTGCTATTAGTTTTTTGCCTTGATCTTAACCCACGTATTCCGCTGCTGAATATGTTGGCGCGTTACAAATAAATGATAATACTATATATATATATATATATATATATATATATATATATATATGTGTGTGTTTTTCTAGTTATTTCACTTATTATTTGGCGTTTAATTGCATATGTATCATAATAGCAGTGCTCAACAAATATAGTGGTGTGGAAATGTAAGCTGGTAAGTAAATAATATGATACACAGTAGGAACCAATACTGTCTTTTTGCAAGAATGTTTTATTATATTACAAAAAAACATAAAATGCAAGAATCTTTTAGAAATAATAAAATGCTGTTATAAGAATATTTTCACAATAAGCAGAAAAAGCCTCAGAAATCAGATTTTAAGAAATGTTTTAATACAAAAGCATTTAGTGACAAAATGGCATTATCATACATGCATTGATATCTGCAGAGAATAATGCCATGGCTCCTCTCTGGGATGGAAGGGGTTACAGCTCGCTCACTCTCCCTGCGTTTTCCCACGGCTGTCCATTAGTCCCCGCCCACTCCCTGCATTGTTACGTCACTGAGTTATAACCCGAGCCCTTGAACAGGCTGACAGCCCAGCGTCCTGTGCGCATGCGCAGCAGGGTTTGCGCTGCAGCACTTGGAGCCCACGTCATTGAGCCGTGCAGCTTGCTGCGGTGTGATAATAGGCACACAATGTCATCTGGAGGTGCAGCAGATGTGGCCAGAAATACAGGAAAACACAAAATCACTGGAGATGCACATAAATACATTACATGATATAGAACATGTCATGGTAATATGGAAAGATGGGGTGCAATAATAATAATAGGAACATTTAACTACTAGGCATCATTGTGGGACACGCATTACATGGTATAGAACATGGTAATATGCAATGATGGGGTGCAATAATAATAATAGGAACATTTAGCTACTAGGCCTCATTGTGGGACATGCATTACATGGTATAGAACAAGGTAATCTGCAAAGATGGGGTGCAATAATAATAATAGGAACATTTAGCTACTTGGCCTCATTGTGGGACATGCATTACATGATATAGAACAAGGTAATCTGCAAAGATGGGGTGCAATAATAATAATAATAGGAACATTCAGCTACTTGGCCTCATTGTGGGACATGCATTACATGATATAGAACAAGGTAATCTGCAAAGATGGGGTGCAATAATAATAATAATAGGAACATTTAGCTACTTGGCCCCATTGTGGGGCATACACATAAATACATTAAATGATATAGAACATGTCATGGTAATCTGCAAAGATGGGGTGCAATAATAATAATAGGAACATTTAACTACTTGGCATCATGGTGGGACATACATTACATGATATAGAACAAGGTAATCTGCAATGATGGGGTGCAATAATAATAGGAACATTCAGCTACTTGGCCTCATTGTGGGACATGCATTACATGGTATAGAACAAGGTAATCTGCAATGATGGGGTGCAATAATAATAATAGGAACATTTAGCTACTTGGCCTCATTGTGGGGCATACACATACATGCATTACATGATATAGAACAAGGTAATCTGCAATGATGGGGTGCAATAATAATAATAGGAACATTTAACTACTTGGCCTCATTGTGGGGCATACACATAAATACATTAAATGATATAGAACATGTCATGGTAATCTGCAAAGATGGGGTGCAATAATAATAATAGGAACATTTAACTACTTGGCATCATTGTGGGACATACATTACATGATATAGAACAAGGTAATCTGCAATGATGGGGTGCAATAATAATAATAATAGGAACATTCAGCTACTTGGCCTCATTGTGGGACATGCATTACATGGTATAGAACAAGGTAATCTGCAAAGATGGGGTGCAATAATAATAATAGGAACATTTAGCTACTTGGCCTCATTGTGGGACATGCATTACATGGTATAGAACAAGGTAATCTGCAATGATGGGGTGCAATAATAATAATAGGAACATTCAGCTACTTGGCATCATGGTGGGACATACATTACATGATATAGAACAAGGTAATCTGCAATGATGGGGTGCAATAATAATAATAGGAACATTCAGCTACTTGGCCTCATTGTGGGACATGCATTACATGGTATAGAACAATGTAATCTGCAATGATGGGGTGCAATAATAATAATAGGAACATTTAGCTACTTGGCCTCATTGTGGGGCATACACATACATGCATTACATGATATAGAACAAGGTAATCTGCAATGATGGGGTGCAATAATAATAATAGGAACATTTAACTACTTGGCCTCATTGTGGGGCATACACATAAATACATTAAATGATATTGAACATGTCATGGTAATATGCAATGATGGGGTGCAATAATAATAATAACAATTGCACTATATGCAGATGCTAGATAGATATATGATCTGGTGCAAATATGACATTGCTAAGGAATAATAATAATAGGAACATTTAGCTACTAGGCATCATGGTGGGACATGCATTACATGACATAGAACAAGGTAATCTGCAATGATGGGGTGCAATAATAATAATAGGAACATTCAGCTACTTGGCCTCATTGTGGGGCATGCATTACATGATATAGAACAAGGTAATCTGCAATGATGGGGTGCAATAATAATAATAGGAACATTTAACTACCTGGCCTCATTGTGGGGCATACACATAAATACATTAAATGATATTGAACATGTCATGGTAATATGCAATGATGGGGTGCAATAATAATAATAACAATTGCACTATATGCAGATGCTAGATAGATATATGATCTGGTGCAAATATGACATTGCTAAGGAATAATAATAACATTTAGCTACTGGCCTCATTGTACTACACATACATACATTACATGATATAGCACATGTCATAGTAATCTGCAATGATGGGGTGCAATTATAACCATTGCACTAAATGCAGATACAGATATTTAACCTGTGAATATATGACATTACTAAGGAATAATAGTTAGCTACTTGGCCTCATTGTAGGACATGCTTTGACAATTAAACTTTTATCATTATTTAAATTAATAGAATATTGCCCGTCAAAAAATGACAGGAATCAAATTGTAAGTGAGCTAATGCTGTTTGGTGTATGGTAATGAACTAAATAATACATTAATTAAGGAATATACTTTACTTATTTTGAAGTAATAAATACAGGAAGCATTGTGCTGAAGAGCTGGCAATCTGTTTTGATGTTGCTGCAGAATACAATGTGTGTTTGGAGTGCTGTGGAGCTGCTGTGGAAGTGTCAGCAATGTGTGCAGTGTGTAGTGTAAATAGGCTGCGTGCGCGAGGAAAATCCATTAGGGTAGCTGTGTACTTCTGGATTGTGTAAGTTAGTGTTGTAAAATGGCGCCTACTATGTGTATATACTAGCGACTTGCCTGACAAAAATGACAACAATAAAATGTGAAGCCTCTCAATGCTGTTTGCCACACAATGCGAGTCTCTCCACCCTCCATTTTGCGGACCTGGCAATGAGTGCCTTCGGTGCTCATTGCGGCCTCTCCCAGCTTTCTCACCCCTGTGTCTCTTTCTCCCCTCTGTGTCTGTTTCCCCCTCTCTCCCTCCCATGTCTCTTTGCCCCCTCTCCTGTCTTTTCTCCCCCCCACTCTCTCTCCTGTATCTTTCTACCCCCCCCTTTCCCTCCCCTGTGTCTTTCTACCCCCTCTGTGCTCCTGTTTGCATTTACGGGGGTGAAACCATTTGTGGGTTTGGGAAATTGATCATTTTCCACATGGATTTCCAATTTATGGGCTTGAAAAAAAATGACAGCGTTATGGACGCCATTTTTTTCTCGCTTAGCCGTCCTGAGACTGTCAAAAAACGCCAATTACATAGCAAATTAGCTTCCAACCTCACCTACAGGCTCCCTGCCTCTTCTCCTGTGCTGTGTGTGAGGTTGGAAGCTAATTTGTTAATTAATTGGTGTCTTTTGGCGGCCTCCGAACGGCTTCTGAGTTCCGGGCTTAAAAAAAATGGCAGCCGTTAAAGCCGTAATTTTTTTGAAGTCTGAATTCCCCCCTTCTAACTTTCGGGCCTTGCTATGAGCTCATTGCAGCCCCCGTCAAACCCGTAACTTTCGGGCCTTCATCGCTCATTAGGCATGTCCAAGCCCGTAATGATATATACAGTATATATATATATATATTTATATATATATATATATATATATATATATATACAGATAGATAGATAAAATATATGGCACACATAATTAATCCACAGCTTATCTTGATTTGTGTGTAGTTTCTTTCAGTATGTATTGAGATATTTGCAGTTAATTGTGTCCAATTATAGGTGTCTGTAACCCAATTTCCAGTCTATCTTCTCTCCACATCACTTGCAATGCAATAAACCAGCTTCCAAATCCTGTGCTTGTTTTGCCTCATTATACGCTAAGGAAGTAGGGTGGTATCTGTGTGTAGTTGTTTGGGGTGTGTTTGTGTGCAGTTGTTTGGGGTGTGTAATTGTTTTGGGTTTATTTGTGTGTAGCTGTTTGGTGTGTATTTGTGTGCAGTTGTTTGTGGTATATTTGTGTGTAGTTTGGGATGTATTTGAGTGTATTTGTTGGTGTGTATTTGTGTTATTTTTTTGGTGTATTTGGGTATAGCTGTTTGGTTGTATTTGTGTGTAGTTGTTGGGGTATATTTTTGTGTAGCTTCTTGGGGTGTATTTGTGTGTATCTCTTGGGTTGTATGTGTGTAGCTGTTTCCAGCAGAGCTATCTCTGCAGTGTGTTCGTGTGTGTAGCAGGCTGGGGTGTATTTGTGTTTAGTTGTTTGGAGTTTATTTATGTGTAGTTATTTGTGTGTATCTGTTTAGAGTGTATTTGTGTGTAGTTGTTTGGGGTGTATTTGTTGGTGTGTATCTGTTCACATCAGTGCCATCTCTGCAGGGTGTATGTGTGTGTATATGTTGGTGTGTATTTGTGTAGTTATTGGCGTGTATCTGTTCCCACCAGTACCATCTCTGCAGTGTGTATATGTGTGTATTTGGGTGCATTTGTGTGTAGCAATTTGGGGTATATTTGGGTGTTGTTGTGTGTAGCTCTTGGGGAGTATTTGTGTGTATCTGGGTGTAGCTGTTTGTATTTGTTGGTGTATATCTGTTCCCATCAGTGCCATCTATGTAGCGTGAATCTGTGTGTATTTGTGTAGTTATTTGTGTGTATGTCTCCCCACCAGTGCTACCTCTGCAGTGTGTACTTGTTAGTGTGTATCCATGTGTATTTGTTGGTGTATATATGTGTTTATCTCTGTGTGTATGTGTCCCCACCAGTGCCATCTCTGCTGTGTGTATCTTTTGGTGTGTATATATATGTGTGTATCTCTGCTGTGTGTATATGTGTGTATATCTCTGCTGTGTGTATATATATATGTGTATCTGCTGTGTGTATATGTTGGTGTGTGTATATATGTGTGTATATCTCTGCTGTGTATATATGTGTGTATCTCTGCAGTGTGTATATCTCTTTGTGTGTATATGTGTGTATATTTGCAGTGTGTACGTGTTGGTGTGTATATATGTGTGTATCTGTTGGTGTGTATGTGTGTATCTCTGCTGTGTGTATCTTTGCATTGTGTTGGTGTGTATATGTGTGTATATCTGCAGTGTGTATTTGTTGGTGTGTGTATATCTGTGTGTATCTATTGGTGTGTATATCTGCAGTATGTATTTGTTGGTGTGTGTATCTCTGCTGTGTGTATCTGTTGGTGTGTATGTGTGTATCTCTGCAGTGTGTATTTGTTGGTGTGTGTATGTGTGTATCTCTGCTGTGTGTATTTGTTGGTGTGTATCTCCGCTGTGTGTATCTGTTGGTGTGCGTGTATATATGTGTGTATCTCTGCTGTGTATATCTGTGTGTATCTCTGCAGTGTGTATTTGTTGGTGTGTATATATGTGTGTATCTGTTTGTGTGTGTATATCTGTGTGTATCTCTGCAGTGTGTATCTGTTGGTGTGTGTATCTATGCAGTGTATATTTGTTGGTGTGTATGTGTGTATCTCTGCTGTGTGTATTTGTTTGTGTGTGTGTGTATATATCTGCAGTGTGTATCTGTCTGTGTGTATCTCTGCAGTGTGTATTTGTTGGTGTGTATGTGTGTATATCTGTGTGTTTCTCTGCTGTGTGTATATGTTGGTGTATATATCTGTGTGTATCTGTTGGTGTGTATATCTGTAGCGTGTATATCTGTGTGTATCTGTTGGTGTGTATATCTGTGTGTATACCTGCTGTATGTATCTGTAGGTGTGTATCTCTGCTGTGTATATCTGTTGGTGTGTATGTGTATCTGTTGGTGTATATATTTGTGTGTATCTGTTGGTGTGTGTGTATATATGTGTGTATCTCTGCTGTGTGTATCTTGATGTGTATCTGTTGGTGTGTATGTGTGTGTATCTGTTGGTGTGTATGTGTTTAACTGTTGGTGTGTATCTCTGCTGTGTGTATCTGTTGGTGTGTATGTCTGTGTATATATGTGTGTATCTGTTGGTGTGTATCTGTTGGTGTGTGTATCTCTGCAGTGTGTATGTGTTGGTGTGTATCTCTGCTGTGTATATCTGTTGGTGTGTATGTGTGTGTGTATCTGTTGGTGTATATATTTGTGTGTATCTCTGCTGTGTGTATCTGTTGGTGTGTGTGTATATATGTGTGTATCTCTGCTGTGTGTATCTTGATGTGTATCTGTTGGTGTGTATGTGTGTGTATCTGTTGGTGTGTATGTGTTTAACTGTTGGTGTGTAAATGTGTGTATATCTCTGCAGTGTGTATGTGTTGTTGTGTATATCTGTGTGTATCTCTGCTGTGTGTATGTGTGTGTATATATGTTTGTGTATATATGTGTGTATGTGTTTAACTGTTGGTGTGTATCTCTGCTGTGTGTATCTGTTGGTGTGTAAATGTGTGTATATCTCTGCAGTGTGTATGTGTTGGTGTGTATATATGTGTGTATCTCTGCTGTGTGTATGTGTGTGTATATATGTGTGTATGTGTGTAACTGTTGGTGTGTATCTCTGCTGTGTGTATCTGTTGGTGTGTATATCTGCAGAGTGTATATATGTGTGTATCTCTGCTGCGTGTATCTGTTGGTGTGTATATCTGTGTGTATCTCTGCAGTGTGTATGTGTTGGTGTGTATATCTGTGTGTATCTCTGATGTGTGTATGTGTTGGTGTGTATGTGTGTGTATCTGATGGTGTGTATATCTGTGTGTATCTCTGCTGTCTTTATCTGTTGGTGTGTATGTGTGTATATATTGGTATGTATGTGTTTAACTGTTGGTGTGTATCTCTGCTGTGTGTATATGTTGGTGTGTATATCATGGTGTGTATATCTGTGTGTATCTCTGCTGTCTTTATCTGTTGGTGTGTATATGTTGGTGTGTATGTGTTTAACTGTTGGTGTGTATCTCTGCTGTGTGTATCTGTTGGTGTGTATATCTCTTCAGTGTGTATGTGTTGGTGTGTATATCTGTGCGTATCTCTGCAGTGTGTATCTGTTGGTGGGTATATGTGTGTCTATCTCTGCAGTGTGTATATGTGTGTGTAACTCTGCTGTGTGTATATGTTGGTGTGTATGTGTTTATCTGTTGGTGTGTATATGTGTGTCTATCTCTGCAGTATGTATATGTGTATGTATATGTGTGTGTGTGTCTCTGCTGTGTGTATCTCTGCAGTGTGTATATTTGTGTATAGCTGTGTGTATCTCTGCAGTGTGTATCTGTTGGTGTGTGTATATATGTGTGTGTGTATCTGTTGGTGTGTATGTGTGTATAGCTGTGTGTATCTCTGCAGTGTGTATCTGTTGGTGTGTATATTTGTGTATATCTGTATCTCTGCAGTGTGTATCTCTGCGGAGTGTATGTGTATGTGTGTATCTGCAGTGTGTGAGCAGATCTTTATATAACCCTATCCCTGCTGCATCCACTGCCTTCTCCTCCAGGCACAAAGAGTTAATGGATTTCTGCTTTGCATGTCCAGGATGTTCCTGCCTCATGAATATTAATGAGCTGCCCCTACACCGCACTGTAGTAGGAGACTGGTGGGCGGTCTTGACAAAGGATTGTGACGTGGCAGTGACGTATCTTCCGGGGTTTTTAATCTTGCGCTGCAGCAATGCGGCCGGCATAAGGAGGAGAGGAGGGGGGTGACAAGGACATAGGGCAACAAGGACCCATAAGGACTATAAAGAAAGACAACAAGATATATCACCTTTATTTCTTCACTTATATCTTATAATTAGTAAAACAAGTTACATTTAACCCTCCTCCATAGCTTGGGTTTTTTATATATGTTTATTTTCTTTATATTTTTTGTAAGTTTGTAAAAAAAATTTGTTTAAAAAAAAAAGATCTAATATATTACATAGTAATATATATATAATTTAATATATACTATATAGAGCTATATATAATAGTGTAATATTTTGTACTATTTATTATTTTGGGTGTATAAATGGGGGATTACGGGTTTGGGTTATTGCAGACTGCTAATAGTAGCGGTGCGAGCAGTGGAGGCAGCGGCGGATTGTTCGGGGCTGGATTCAGGGCTGGGATCCAGGCAGACGGCTATAATACAGCGGGCAGCGCCCTGTTCTTGGGATACCAGCAGATGATGCACGATGAGCTGCTGCTGGGGGGGAAGCACAGCACAAAGAGCGGCCAGCAGCAGCACCAATCCCCAGGACTAGCACAGGACAAGCAAAGGAAGGACTTCAGCAGCCCCCAGGAGGGTGACACGTACAGGGAGGAGCTGAAGAAGGCAGCCGGGGAGCAGCAGTATCATCAGGAGCTGGAGGATCAGGACAAGCTGCTGCCAGCATCCCCCTCCTCGTCCTCATCATCCTCCTCCTCCAGCTCATCAGCTGAGGAGGTGACAGTGGGGGAGTCCCATGCCCAGGCATCAGTAGGGCACCACCTGCCAGCTAAAGCCAAGCTACAGATGGAGTCACAAGGTCTGATGAGTGCTGCCCCACCCAACCTGCTTTCAGCCCCCTATTCTGGATCCCCAGAGCAGACCCCAGCAGGGTCCGGCTCTCCCCCAGCCCTTCCTGGGTTTGGTACTCCATGGTCAGTACAGACCTCATCACCCCCACCTCCACCACCACCATTGCCCCAGCAGCAGCAAACTGCACCCCATAACCTGAATGCCCTGCAGAACCCAGAGCAAGACAGCTTCTACCCTGGCATCCCCTCCTCCATCAACCCGGCCTTCTTCCAGAGCTTCTCTCCAGTGTCTGCCAACCCCTGTCCAGGGCTGAATGTGCCAGGGTACAACAGCCCCTTCTCTGCTCAGATCAACATCAGCCAACAGCAACAGCCCCCCCAGAGCAGGAGGTCACCAGTGAGCCCCCAGATGAACCCCCAACACCACCAGGCTGCAGCCTTCCTACAGCAGAGGAACAGCTACAACCACCACCAGGTAACCAATCAGCACATAGTGCACCCTCTGTCCTTCACCCCTCTATAACATACTGACCCCCTGTATGTGCTGCACCCCCTTTGACATACTGCACCCCTGTCTGTCCCTCACCCCTATATGACATACTGTACCACCTTTCTGTCCTTCACCCTATATGACATACTGTACCCCATGTCCTTCACCCCCTATATGACATACTGTACCCCATGTCCTTCACCCCTATATGACATACTGTACCCCATGTCCTTCACCCCTATATGACATACTGTACCCTCTGTCCTTCACCCCCTCTGACATACTGTACCACCTGCCTGTCACCCCTATATGACATACTGTACCGCCTGCCTGTCCTTCACCCCTCTGACATACTGTACCACCTGCCTGTCCTTCACCCCTCTCTGACATACTGTACCCCCTGTCCTTCACCCCTCTCTGAATACTGTACCTCCTGCCTGTCCTTCACCCCTCTCTGACATACTGTACCTCCTGCCTGTCCTTCACCCCTCTCTGACATACTGTACCTCCTGCCTGTCCTTCACCCCCTCTGACATACTGTACCCCCTGCCTGTCCTTCACCCCCTCTGACATACTGTACCCCCTGTCTGTCCTTCACCCCCTCTGACATACTGTACCCCCTGCCTGTCCTTCACCCCCTCTGACATACTGTACCCCCTGCCTGTCCTT
>CM050163.1:58002890-58015390 GCA_027410445.1 Discoglossus pictus
TTCCTAGGTGGTCTCCCATCCAAATACAGACTAGGCCCAACCCTGCTTGGCTTCAGGGTGGTGTGACCTCTTGGTTCCCTAACTGGAATCAAACCCAGGTCGTAGTGGTGAAAGCACCAAATCCTAACCATTGGACCACCCAATAGAATATGTTGGAGCTTTACAAATAAAGGATAATAATAATAATATATTTTGGCAACCCTTTATATTATAGGATATCTTGTGTAGCGCACATCATTTCAACATTGTTTTTTTGGATTGACACTATGATCACTGATCTATAGCCGAATAGATGTTTTTATATCCTGTGTCATTCAATACACAAAGTGGTGTTTCTTGTATTTGACCTATAGGATTATAGTTATAGCCTTCCTAAAGCAGTGAGCAGGAAAAGGTAAACACTTTCTGAATGTGACCGGATTATCACTGAACAGAAATAGCAAGAGATAAAAGTTCACCAAACCCCGGGCTTAGAAGGTCACAGGATTTGCTTTTCATTTTCATACTCATTTGTTGTTAGCTTTTGTATTGCAGAAACCATTTTGCATATTGAAGTTGGCCAAGTCAACAGAAAATACTTTTGCTTATAACTCCTAGTTTTAAGTTTTTTGTTGTTGTTTTTTGTATATATCTATACCCACTTAAAATGTTTTACTGATCCTAAATTTAAAGGACCATTGTAATAGCCCAACTGGATTGTAATAACATGACTAGTGTGTTTTGACTGTCATTCAGCTCAAGAGATTCTTCTAGATTGGCCTTGTAATCTGTATCTACTTGATTGATGAATTAGTATTAAGTATCGATCTGCACAGCTGGACACTATTGATACATCAGGAGCCCTACACAAAAGGTAGTCATTGTCAATATTTAAGGTATTTCTTTGGGTATTGATAATAAGATAATTATAAAAAAAATGTTGTAAGCCTCACTTTAAAAATAAAAATAAAAAAATAGTTGAGAACCTAGAAAATCTACCTTAAAAGTATCTTGGTTTCCACCATATATAGGTTGATGTATCAAACATGTACCATGGCAGAGTATACTAGCACTTCCTGCAGTTGTCTTATTTGTGTTCAGTGCTATTAAATCATCTTTCCTATCAACGTGTGTGTGTGCATGTATATATATGTATATATATATGTATATGTGTATATATATGTATATGTATATGTGTATATATATATATATGTATATGTATATGTGTATATATATATATATATATGTATATGTATATATATGTATATATATGTATATGTATATGTGTATATATATGTATATGTATATATATGTATATGTGTATATATATGTATATGTGTATATATATGTATATGTATGTATATGTATGTATATGTATATATATATGTATGTATGTATATATATGTATGTATGTATGTATATATATATATATGTATATGTATATATGTGTATATATATATATATGTATATACACGTATGTATATGTGTGTGTGTGTTCTTCTGTTCCTTCTTTTTGGGGGCCGTGGTAGTTATTGTCAATGCATAAACTGATCTATTCTGTAGGAAATGTAGACGTCCGCTTCTGATTGTTAATACTGCAACTTCTGAGAATATGAAAGGTTCATTTGCTGAAACCACAAGGCAATATATTTTATGATGTTTGGGTGAAGCAATTTCTTATGTGTTCAGATCTTTATTTATTTAATCTTTATTGGAAGAACGTATTGACCATGTCAGTTGCAATGATTATAATAAGAGACTTGTCTGATTTGTCACAAGATATGTCAGCCTTGTGATGGCAGCCGTCTTGTATCCTGTTCTATGTCCCTCACAGTGGTAGTTATGAATAGTCTCACTGAGTTGTTATAACATATCCTTTCTGCCTGAGGTACATACCGACCCTTCCCCTGCCATCGTTATCCCAGTCACATGAATTATGGTTACTATTTACATACTACTCTCTGACCCCCAACCCATTCATGTCAGACATATCATGAGCCTTTTAACTCTGCCAGTTAACGACATATTTAAATTTGCTGGATTATGAATTTATCTGATCAAGGAGAATTAGTATTTTATGCAAAACATTTTCTGCATGGAAAAAATCCCAAAATAAACATTTAAATGTCTTGTAATTTCTGACAGTTGCAAATTAGGATTAACACCCTCCAAACCCAGGCTAAATTAGCATCAGATATAAAATAGTTTGTTTTGGCCAATCAGGTTAGCTGAAACATTTGTTTGTGATGCAACGCAGCCTGGGATATGTAGTGTATCACTGATAGTGGCTATGTATTGCTGCTGACATAGACAGGAAGCTGCAAGGAGATTGGCTGAGCAAGCAACAGCAGGTAAATAGTGGGTTAATATTGCTCCTGTGATGCTACATGCTGATTGGGGTGGGTCAGATGCCTGTGTAGACACCTCCTGGAGGTGTCAACATAATCATTATAGGGATTTTTAGATATTAATAAAAAATAAAATGTTTTATGAGATGTGCTGCATACATAAAGGCTGCTTTTTGTCTATAGAGTGCAGAAATGTATTAATCCATTAAACTTGGATATGCCTTTTAAATGTTTCGTGATCCGGGATGGGTGTGTAGTTTTATAGGCCATAACATTTTTTAGGCCTCAGATCATTTTTGTGTCATAATTTACCATATTATACCAGGTAGGGTCCACTGCGTTCTGTACAGGCCTCTTGACTCAAAAGGAACGATGCACTGTTTCGTACCATTTTTTTTTTTATCTGTTCCACTTGGTTTTCATGGCAGCAATACTGGAGTGGGTTGCCACTTCCTTCTCCAATGGTCCAACTTACAACATTGCATGGCTTGAGGGTGGTGTGAACTCTTGGTTCCCTGACTGAAATCAGACCCAGGTTGCTGCAATGAAAGCACTGAATCCTAAACACTGGACCACCAAGGAACCCATTGTCTTTTTCCATACCATACATTGACTTGTCTGCTGTCTGAGGATTTTTTTTTAGTTTATTGTAAGCTTTTTAATATGCTGATTTTATTGTTGTCAATCTCCTTTTTTTCTATTTAGTCCAGGAAAGGTGTATCAGAGGGAGGATCGGCTGTGACAAAGCCCATATCCAATTAGTGCAGTGGGTTTCAGTAGAGGGGGTCTTTGGAAAGCTTGTGATATATAGGTCTCTCCTAAAATAATGTTGTGAAGCTTTGAAAATTGTAAATCTAGTCCGGCCCAGTTTAGCAGCTTTTTAGCAGTATTTTTTAGTAACAATAGCATTTGCATTCTATGCCAAGACCCCAGAATAAGTTCAGCAAATTTATTTGACATTCCGGATAAAGATGCCACATTCCTCTTGTAATTCCCTTGCTCTAATGTGTTGCAATTTAACTTTTAGGATTTATATTTTTTTTCTTAGAACTGAATATTATTCACATTTAAAAATAGCTTCGGATCTTTTTTTCTTTTTTTTTGAGCCAGGTAGTTTAAAATTGCTCTTAATAAAAATAGAGCAGATGGAAATAAAAAGAAAAGGGAAATCTGGAGACAAGGCCCCACAGTATGTTCTGCAGACCACCAGCAGTATAGGCTTCATTAGTTGGTCTGTGAGTAGAAAATGTAAAAACATTACACAGATATGGAAGTTATCTGGATTTTATTGGCTATATAATTAACCTATGCATCAATTTACTTTTATGTGCTTTAGATTATAAAGAAGAGTGTGTACGTTCTGTTTTTACTTCCTAAAATCAAACAAATAGTCCCTGTATGGGTCTGCCTTCCAGCGCATGAAAAGACAGCACTGACTGTGCTGTCTACATATTAACCAATCCGTGACCATTTCTTCTGCCACATGTCATGTGACGTGGTCCCTGATAGGTTAGGACACTGCACATCCAGCCCTGCAGAGTCTGCGTCCCATATGCTACAATGGGCAGATCCATACAGGGACTATTTGTTTTGATTTTAGGCAGTAAAAGCAGATATTATAGACACTTAATAAAACAAAGTACATAAAAGTAAAAAGATACATAGGTATATTATATACCCAGTAAAACCCCAAAACCTTCCACATTGATTTAAAATACAGTATATTACATAGTTTTATTTGTAAGGTTACATGCTATATTCCAGTACAGTGCATTTTAACAGGTAAACAGTTATTCCCATAAGACCGAGCAAATATGAACTTGTTCTGGAGAGAGAGGTTTATAGACCACTTATTTGGGCCTTTCTGTTTCCCTTTTTGTGCTTCGGTGATCGAGGCCTTAGTGTATCTACTGGTACTTTGCACAATGCCGTAATCTGCCTGCCGGCAGAGAAGTTATTACAGGTAATTGCTTGAAGAGGCAACTTTCTTAGGCTTTTGCACCTTTTCTAGCAGCTTTTTTCCCTCTTTTTCTTCTTCGATCACAAGATATTTACAGCAGATTAGGCCATTTTGTATTCAAACACACTAATGGATACAGATCCGTATATCAACTGGGGATCAAAGGCTTGGTAAAAGCAACAAGACTGCAAACGTCTAGTTTGGGATGAGAGCATTTGGGCAATATTACTCTCTCAAACGTGCATCTCCACGTAACCAAATTTTGAAACAGACATGTTTCTGTTTTGTCATTCAGTCATGTCTAGCTCTCCATGACCATATGGACCACAACTCCTCAGGCACATGTTGTGCTAATCCATAAGGTTTTCATGGCGAAGATACTGGAATGGGTTGCCAGTTCCTTCTCCAGTGGCCCACTCTGCTATGACCTGCACATCTTGTGTGACCCTACATGGTGTAGCTCACAGCTTTTATTGAAGTACACCAGCCCTTTCACCACAACAAAGTAGTGATCGGGGAGGTCCCAGATGCGGTATAAATTAACTATAGATGATAACAAGTTCTTTATCGGTTGAAATACATTTTCCTATAGACCTCATGGAGTAATTACCCTAATCGGCCTAGTTACTCCCTGGCATCTGAGCATACCCAGTCTTTTCATTTCTACCTGATTTTACGTTGAAAACAATAATTGGAGTCATTGCCAAGAACTAGAAATTGGTGGCAATGGTTTCCTATTAGTAATATTTTACTCTTTGCTTTGTAGGTTAATCCGAAAGGCTGACTGACAAATAAAAACTGCAAACGTTCAGTATTTATTACATATATAATAAAATTATACAATATTTGGAACCTCCTCTGTGTCCCTTTTTATCACAGATTATCTGCAGTTTTGCTTTTATAGCCATGGCAATAACCAGATTTACCTTTTTTTTTTTTTCTTCTCCATATATTTGGACTATATTTGGAATAGTAGTAGTTATTTTTAACCGTCCGTGTCCTATTATGAATAGGGCAGTGGCATTGGAACAGCCAAAGAAAATCCAACCCGTCCCGACTGTCCTCTCTCTGTTTACAGACTGATTTAAAGTATTAAATACCGTGCACAAGTGGCAAAGTTGTGTTTATTTCAGTCCAACGAGTAAAGAGATTGGTTTCCCATTTCTGTTTAGTTATGGGAGGGTCTATCCCATTAACATCAAAGTGCCAAGTACTTAGGCTGTCTTCAAGGGTCAGCTCGAGAAGTCACGAGTTAGTCACAAGTATTGCTTGCCAATCTGCTGAATAATGCTATTTTTTTTTTTCTTCGTAAACTGAATAAGCAAAACATTTGTAGTCTTTGTGTGTTTTTGAGACTTGGAAGTAGATGCCTATTGAAAAATCTCTATATCATGCTAGCACTCAAACTATGTTCCTTTAAAAAGGAGTAAAGAAATTATAATGAAATAATTTGTTATGGTACAAAATTGTAATATTTATAGAGCACTTTCCCCCAAAGTATAACCTGATTTGATATGAAAGGGCAGTCCATTTTTAAAATGGACTGCACTAATAAGATCTGAGTAATCTGATTCAATTGGTTCACTGGCGATCCAGTGGTTAGGATTCAGTGCTTTCCCCGCTACAACCTGGGTTTGATTCTTGTCTGGGAACCAAGAGGTCACTCCACCCTGAAGCCATGCAGGGTTGGACCTGGTCAGTATTTGGATGGGAGACCACCAAGGAATACCAGGAGAATGAACTAGCAACCCACTCCAGTATCTCTGCCATGAAAACCAATTGGATCAACATGACCATGGACATAAAGATGTGCCTGGTGTGTCATGTCATGGAGAGTCAGACATGACCGAATGACCAAACATAAATCTGATTGGATCAAAGTACTAAGTCATCTAACTGGTTCTCCACAGCCCTCCTTGGGCTTGTGCCTTATGTGCCAATCCACATGGACAAATGAATGAGGAAAGCAATTTTAAACCTACCACAACCATTAATCATGGTTGCAGCTTTAAAGTGCAGCTTTAAAGTGTAATTTAAATTTCCGTCTAGTTTGACTTATTTGAAGAGGAGGTGGCCTCCATAATGATTGGAAACCGCTCGATCTAAACAGTTATGAGCTTTAGAAGAGGCTCACATCTCATGCTCAAAATAGAGACTTCTTGGAGCAATGAAAAGGAACGTGGTAGAATATCTTAAGTTCTGTAAATGTTTCCTCAAAATGTGAGGAAGTACTAGAGGGTAGTATATTGTTAGAGGCTTGAAGTAGAGGCCGTCAGTACAGAAATAGTTGTGGTACGCAACTTATTTACTACTTTATGTTTCTCTAAACTGAAACTTGTATTACAAGCTTTGTAAAAGGCAGCATTTTGTACCATACAATGCCCCTTATTCATGCCCAACGCCTTGTATAGGATAGTATGTCGCCATGTTAAATAAATGTCTATCAGTTGTTGACAAATTTTATATGAATTTTATGAGCTAACCAGTTTAGTGAGGAGACAGACAAACTTATTCTAGGAGCCAGAAAAGGAAGTATATATAAAGAGATGTATTTACAATAACTGAAAAGTGGCCAGCGGTAATATTTCAAGAGCAGTGGCTTCCTGGCTCCTGGGATTCGTCTATGTCTAGCTAAGAGCATGGTTGTGAATTATGAAGCAGTCTGCCTGTAGCTTGAGAGGAGGGTTTTCCTACAGGGGCTTACTCTTCCATTGAGTTCTTTTGTCAATTGGCACGGAGCAGGGAACGGATCTGAACCCACCGCTCCTTGCACTCCATAGGTATATAATTATTTTAGGTACAAAGACAAACTTTCATCAAAGTTAAATACAATTATTAAACCTCAAAGGTTGCATTTATATTACACATTGTAAAAACACTTTGCCCATTATGGAATAAAGTTTTTTAAAACCGAATATGATAAATAAAGGGCTGAGATGCAGTCGATTGTGTTGTCTGCATATAGATGATCAATGGAGGAGGTGGGGGGGCCGTGATGGTTCATTGTTTAAATAATGTTTTATTGGACATATGTTAGTGGGAATTGATGGTAAACTAAAAATAGCTTTAACTTGAAAAAGCCTTTTTATTTTTATTTTTTCTTAAGAAATATTCACCATACACTATATATATATATATATATATATATATATATATATATATATATATATATATATATATATATATATATATATACATATATATACACACTGGCAAACACATTTTCTATCTTGTATAACAAATGTTTGTTTCCCATCTACTGCCGCATCTCTCGCTTTCTTTCCTTCGTCTATTCTGTAAACCTAACGTCTTTTTCTATGACATTTAGTCACCCTCTACATGATTACTGCTCTTAGAACTGGTTTTAAAACTTATATTTCAATGTATTTTCGCAGGTTTTTTTTATATTTTCTTTTGTTTCTGTGAATTGTTGTCTTTTCCAAGTGATTGCCATACTATAATACTAATAATACACAATATAATATATAATACACAATATAATGGCCTGATATAGGAATCCGCCTCTAAAGCAGACATGGTGCCATCTTGAAAATACTTGTTTATGTTGTGTTCAGGAATTTGCTGCCTTTCTCTTAGCCCTAATTGTTATTTTTAGTCTTTCATGGTAGATATGCAGATTATTATGTGGCCTACACTACTGGAAATAAATTCCATTTCTGTTTAGAGCCAAGTGTACAATACGGCAGGTTTCACAAACTCTTAATTATCCTCAAAGTGGTTTTGTAGCAACTGTCTACACAATCTGCCTCGCCACTTGTTTGCTTCTCCCAGAGACGTAAAACAAAACCTTTTTTATTGACCGTATTATTACCTCTAATGACTGTTTATAGATGGGTGTCTCTGCATGGAGTCACCGAAATAGTTTTGATGCTTTCTGACAGGGCGTTTTGCATATCTTTCATTATGACTACAGTCTTTCATTATGAGTGTACACCGAGGCTCTCCGTCCCAAAAGGTTCGACTTGTTCAGTTGCATTGTTCTGTGTTTTTCCTCCCATGTTTGGGGCAAGGGAGTTGCTCTCTGCGGCTACAGATCAAATGTATTTGTTTGTTTTATTATATATATATATATATATATATATATATATATATATATATATATATATATATATATATATATATATATATATATATATATATATATATATATATATATATATATATATAAATATATAAATCTCTTTTGCTCACCATAAATTAAATGACTGGTGTGGTAAACTACCTTTCCACAAAATATGCTACACAGCCTAGGAACCTGACCCCACACTGAGGCAGTAACCTCGAAATAGCTGTCTGTGGGTAGGTTCCCTGACATAATCTATCCTGGGCTTTGGTTAAAGCTGTGTAATATATAGCAGGCATATGCTTAACAATAGCCATGTTTAAAATTGGATTACAAGAGCAAACTTTGTGAGCACATTTGCATGTCTCCGCCCAGTTTCCCAGAATGCAGTGAAATAACGATTTCTCAAAATTCTGAGCAAAAAATAATTTCTCTCTCTATTTTTTTTTGTTTTTGTTACTTTATTTTAGACATTCAAATGTGAACACAAACTTACTACTGCTGGCTCCTATTATTTTTGGACATGCTTATAGGAGTAGAGGACCCTGTTCCTGAGAGCTGTCTATATTTATACATTATTTTTATTCTAAAAAAGTGACTCTAAAAACAAACATTATAGTATTTGCAGAAATGAAAAGTTCACACATATACATTTGTTGTTCAGTAGTGTCCAACTTTCCGTGACACTATGGATCGCAGCATGTTAGGTGCATTGTTATGTCTTTGGTTGTGCTTATCATTAAGGTTTTCTCCGCAAAAATACTGGAATTGGTTGTCAGTTCCTTCTCCAGTGGCCTGCAATTTCTGACCACTCTGCTATGACCTGCCCATCTTGGGTGACCGTACATTTTTATAGCTAACCGCTTCACTGAGATACACAAGTGTTGGATATTTTGAGCTTGAATGTTGCGTATTTTACAGGACCACTGGAGTGTGATCTTTTTATAATAAACTAATATAAATAACTTTAGTAGTTTACAATAGTGACAGACATCTTTGTTCCTTAGAAACCTGTAAGGAGCTGTGTGTTCAAATACATTTATAGGATCAACCTCTGGCCCCTCCTTGTTGGGAATATGCCAAAGACAGTCTAGACTTTTTACATGTGTTTTATAGCGTTTTGTTATATGGATAAATCCATATGACAAGTCGTCATCATTGTGTTACAGACTACTGATATTCTCCTGTGTTGTAAACTTTTGCTGCTTCATGTGGATAGTCCTTGCCTGTTATAATATAACATCCTAACCAGGACAGGAGGCATCCTGGGATTCATTGTAACCTGGGATTTGAAAATTATTTTATTTTTGCTTCATGATCTGGAAAACCGCAGGGAAGGCAAAAAAGCTACTTGCAAACTCAATGTCAAAGCTCAGTAGTACAATATGTCCAATGATACACCACCTAGAGGGTTTAATAGTTAACGCGTTTTGTCCGGTTAGGACTTCCTCAGGCGTATTCTATTACAAACAAGCTCATGTTATTGTAGTTAATAACAAAGATGTTTTCAATTAAGCTAATAATGATCAGCGAGGCTTGCCTGCACCTTTTATTTGTAATGTGGTTTACACTTATTTTAATTACCGTGATTTGAATAAATACTTTGCTTGCTGTTTATTTCCTATAGTAATAGAAGAAATATTTGTATTTTAATGCATCTTTAAATGTATTAAATGGCCACTGTACCCCTAGACTTTCTGTTGTGCATTGAAAAAAGCATGTTTTGTTTTATTTATTTTTTTTGCATGAAAAATAGTTTCTTTAAGAAAATCACCAGTAAAACAATTCTAAAATACGAAAAATTAGCATTTTTTTTTTTTTAGTTCCACATTCATCCTTCCAGTATATTGAAACAAATACTCCTTTTTTTTAATTATTTTTTTTTTTTTTAAATGCAAACTAGAAATTTTGAGTTGTGTCCATTTTAAAGAACTCCTGATTTTTATCTTGTTGGGATGTGTATGAATCCCCCCCCCCCAATAGCTGATTGAACCTCTGCTTTCTGTGTACATTTTCCGATAATGTAAAGTAACAACCTTCTACAGTTTTCCTTCACCCTGGGTAGGTTTGCCATAATGCAGTAGTCATTAGGGAGTCTGTGATGGGTATTATCTGGATGCGGGCTTGAATTTAAAAAAGAAAAACCTCTTGGTTATTATTGCAAGTCATTTGTTGCTAAGTGAAATTACTCCATTTGCATGGACTGAAATGTTACTGCTTTAGTATCATTACAAATCCGAAAATAGAAAAATGCTGGCACTATGGGATCTGTGACCTCCCCAAGGTCATCGCTGTATTTTACCCAGGTGTGTTGTTCTTGCTTCAGCAATTTAACACTTCAGCTCCTTCTCTTGTATCGTGTATGTAATAACCCCTCGTTTTTATAAATGATGATTTATTTATAGTATGTATAAAATCATAAAGTTTAAACATTATCCATAAACACTTACTGGATAATGTCTAATAATTATCTACGACGTGTGGAAATGTCATTTTTAGATAATATATACACATAATACGAAGTACAATGATGCTGGATATATACTTAACATCCTACCATCTTTTCCCTTGCAGCCTATTGTAAAGCAGTCCCCGTGGAGCACCCACCAGGGCAGCGGCTGGAGTACAGGCAACATGTCCTGGGGAGGGATGCACGGCAGAGATCACCGCCGAACCGCTAATATGGGAATGCCTGGCACCATGAACCAAATATCTCCTCTGAAGAAGCCCTACTCCGGGAATGTCATTGCTCCACCCAAGTTCACACGATCCACGCCATCGCTCACTCCCAAATCCTGGATCGATGATAACGTTTTCAGAACCGACAACAACAGCAACACTCTCTTACCCTTACAGGTAAGAATGGTATGTAACTAAAATCCTCTTATTTTTTATTATTGATTGTATTTTATTAGCCTATGTTTTCCAAACACAACATACACTTTTATCCATACTATTGAGATTTGGTATATTTAGAGGTGTCCTGCAATCAGCGTTTTTAAGGTGAGCAAAAAGCTCCATCTTGGCACAAAACCATTCAATAATGTGCTCAGAGCAAAGAAGCCTTAATGCATATAATGGTTTTTCTTTTTGTTTGTTTTTTTAATATGTCAATTTGCTGTTCCTTCTAAATAAATAATGAAGCTTAGACTATTCTTAGTAACAAAGAACCGTTGCATTGCAGCATCTATCCGTATAATTTTTGCTTTCCAAATTCATATAAAGTATCTTCAGCTTTCTCGTACACAGTAATAGCTTTCCCTTCATTTCACCTGCCAGCCTTTATAAAGCTTCTATTTGCAGGTCTGTTTTCTCATCTAAGTGTGCCTGTTAGTGGTGGTTTTGATGATGATGTTATATTGTGCAGTGCTTTTAGATATTGAAATATTGAAGGTTGTTGTTGTTTGTCATCAGTAACTGTTTTGTGTGGCAAGAGCTGGGATCCAAATGAGGTAATGTAAATATTAGATATCACAAATAATATGGATTGGCATTTACAGACACTTCAATGTATCACTGTACAACGGTTCCCTGGTGCTTAACACCAAATATGTATTTAAAGTATTTTATAGAGAATAAAGGAACTAGGGTAGTTAATGGATGGATGGTTCTTAAAGAGCTAGTAACAACCAATGTCCCATATAACATGCCCATGAGTAAGCCCTAGGAGGGGCGAAACGGGACCGTCGGGACTATTTTCTACAAAGCGCAAGTACCCTGGTTATGTTGATTGTTATAGTAAGGGAGGTTTACATATATCTGGCAATTTTGCAATTTATTTTTTTGTTTACTCCTGTTGACTACTTTGAATTGCTAGTCTGAATTAATGACACCTAGTAGTCTAAGGCAATAAGGAGTGGAGTATTTAACTACTTACATACCAGATAATTATTACTATATGTACCCCCCATATAAACACATTTTTTCCTCTTTTATAACCATATGAGTACTTATTGTGCGCTTTTTTCTAAATTGGTTTTATTATACTTTTTTGAGCTAAATATATAAAAAACACACATGTTTTCAAGCTTCCCAAGGATTAGCAAAGCAATTTTGCCATATGAGGGAAGATTGCATGTGATATGGGACATTGGTTGTTACTAGCTCTTTAAAAACCATCCATCCATTA
>CM050163.1:58017890-58022890 GCA_027410445.1 Discoglossus pictus
TTGGACACAACCAATTATAATTTTTTTTGCCAATCGCAGGCAGTTACCATAATCACTCTGTTTGGGAAGCAGCCGTGATACTGACAGCTGATTCGCTAGGGCACAACTCCACCCCACTAATTGGCTAGGACACTGTACCTATATAGGTGCCTTGGGAATGGAACTCACACAGGAAATTTCGACTGTACTTTAAATTACAAATATACAGAATTCCTGAAAAAAAAAAAAAAAAAAGATTTGATAGGAGACGCCCAATCAGATAAACTTACTCACATGATATCCCACAAGCTTTTATACCTTTTTAAGGAGACTTACTCGGCTGTTATGATCTATTAAGCTGTGCTGACTTAAAAGCTGTGCGTACCCAAACAATCTAAAAAAAAAAAATATATATATATATATATATATATATATAATTTTTTTTTTTTTTAGATTTTCTCAATATGGCACTGTTGATCAATGCCCAGGTTCTTGTTTGAATCCGATTCACGTTCTGTAGTAAGTTTAGTTCTCTTCGAGATCCCTGCATTTTGAGTTTGAACATTGGTCAGATCCCGGTATCTGCTCACCTGACCTGTTTATGGACGGCCTCATATAAGAGGAACCATGATCTCATCCAGTGTGTAGTGACTCTGTGTCATATTGACTGTAGGAGTGTGTGAAGTGATTAGGAAGTACAGGGATAAGGGGGATGGGTTGATTTGCTAAACTCCCGTTAGCAGCTCTGACCCTGCCTGGTCTAGTTTATTTGTGCTGAGCTCTGTGTTCCCCTTCCATACAAGGTCGTGGTATTCAGGGGGAAGGTTTCAAGTTGAACAGCCGCAATTTTGACCCATCAGCTTTTCATTTTTCTTCCATTCACTGCTGAACATTGTTTTTATTTGCAGCCGGGATGGAAAAACCCAGTAACCTTGGTACTAAGTTTGACTTTTGACACCTAAATATTTTTTAAAGTTCTAATATATCTGTATAATGCAATTTAGAATGAGCAGTTTATTTTGTCCCCTGATGAATTTTAAACTGGCTCGTATTTGTTGATAACTGATCATAATAAATAATACACCACAAGTTAATATTTAATTACCTTTTTATTATTGAGAAACTGCAGAACATGCAATTTCTATTCTTTCCTTTTATTAGGCAATGCAAAAAAAATCTATTTTCTGTGTTGGCACAAAGTAAATCTAAATGCAGATATTGTACTATAAAATTTTCATGACCATAATCCAATCTAGGATCAGCCACACTTTTACTCTCATTAATCTCTTTAACATTTATTATTCTCTTTGGGCAACAAACCATGCCACTATTTTGCCATGCCACTATTTTGCCATGCCACTATTTTGCCATGCCACTATTTTGGCACTTATGATTGTAATATATATATCTTCCACAAGTACTTTGGTCTTGTGGAAGTCGTATGCCAATTCAAGATAGTAAAAAATTTAAACCACTGGTGGCCAAACTGGATTTGAGATAGTGTGTGTGTTTTTTTTGTTGTTTTTTTTAAGCCTGGATTGTTGAAAATGCGTCCTGTAATTTTCACACATTTTTTCCTTTTATGATAATTGACCGATTTTAAGTGTGCTCTTTAGAGGAAAAGCAGTTTATTGGTTGCAAGTAGCAAATTTTTTTTTTTAATAAACGGAAAACACACACAGTATTTGCGTTCACAATTATACTTGTGCCAGCTTAAAAAGAAAAATGTATTTTTGTGCTTATCTGTACTAAATGAAATGAAAATATAGTCTTTTTTTCTATATGTCACGCAGTTGAATTGGCCTCTTCTGTTTGCTCTTTCTGATCCCGAGGCGGCACCTCTTGCTCACAGCCCTCCCTTTGCGGCAGTAATGGCTGCTTCTGCATAATGCTGCTGAATTGATGCTATTTTAGTCCCTGGAAGTCAATAGATGATATGCAGTGACACTGCTGTCGGGAGCTGGGATGACGTTCACCTTGAGCTGCCCTTCTGAATTGGTTCATTCAGCTCCTGCGTGTGCTCCTCCTCCAGCTCCTTGACCGCAGTGTTTAGTCTTTAAAACATGGACAGTGTCAAATCCCTCCAGATGGCTCCGTATGGCCTTGCTCTTAATACACTCACAAATGTGCCTGTTTCTCTGCATTGCAATGCTTTGTGGGTACATTTATTCACCAAATGTATCAACATTCCCCCCGCATGTAGGGACTGACCGGTCTGTTGCATTCAAGGTGTTGTCGTTTCAGCCCCCACATGAGCTTTAAACACGTTTATATGTTTTTGTTTTTCCTTCAGCACACGGATGAGGAAATAAGACATTATGACCAATTCGTTACATTGGCTCAATTCAATAATATACATTTTGGTGCACTATACAGGAATTGGGTCACTGTACTTAAAGTAATATTGCATATAAAAGCTTTGTTATAAAAACAAGATTGTGAAGTAGTAGTAAACATTTTCTTTGTCTAAATCATTGGAGTCTTGGTCATTTATACATTTTGGGTTTATAGTATTTGAGTTGGTAAGCGTGCATATGCAAATAAATATCTCATGCTCCAAAGAGTATTCGTCACTAGTCTGGTGAAAATCTAAAGAAAAAATCAATAAATCAGGTAGTAAATGTTCTTCAAAAGCCTTCACGTTTTTTTCTTTGAACAGACAAATATTATTTTGTGCTGGAAATGTATTATTTGCAGTTATAACAATCTTGGGGGCGGCGACTTTACCTTCTCGTTTGATTCTAATACTATTAGTTGATTTGTAATATGATTACATATGTTGATGACAAATAATATAGTACTGTATAATGAGCATTATTTTCTGCAAGATAAAAAACAAACAAACAAAAAAACACACACTAGCTATTCTGATTCCTATCCCAGTTTGTTTCCCACAATACATTTTTGTGTTATTTTTTTTTTAGCCTCCCCAAGCTTTTCCCTTTTTAGATTGTTTTAGAAGTTTTCAATCTTGCGTCTGTGCTTTAGGGCATTGTGTACGTCTTATTTTAAAATACAGGGCCCTCCATTCTTTTGCAATGTGTTAAACCGTTTTTCTAGTTTGTACTTAACCCCCTATACAGCGCTATGGAATATGTTGGCGCGTTACAAATAAAGGATGATAATAATAATAATAGAGCTTTGTTGAAAGGGAGCTATTTCTAATGATCTACAATGCTAAATAGTATATGGGCACGAGGACTGTAAATAACACACAGTGTGTCAGTCCAGCTTAGCTGCATTATTAATTGTACCACAAAAAACAGGCCATTGCCCACAATTTACCCTGAATATTTAAATATACAGATAACTATGAATGGGAGAAGAAAAGACCGTTTATCATGTTTTATAAAAAGAACAACTTAACGTCTGTGTTAATAATAAATGACTAAACGGCCTCTCCCTCCATGAAGTTAAATCACAGAAAATGGCCGCCAAGAGCTCTGAGAGAAAAATCTCCTCACAGAACTGGTTAAACCTTTTTAGGTTTAATGTTTTAAATGTGTTATTTTGAGTTATGTTTTATTTTTTTACTTCCGTACACCTATTTCATTTCCCTTTAGTTATATATTTTAATATTTATTTAATCTTTTAAAAATCCTCAAGATACACAGAAGCTCTACATATTCTGTATAATTGAAAGCTGACCAAGTTTTAGAGCTAGCCAGATGATTACATATTCCTATGAGCTAGGCAATACAAAAATAAATATATATATTTTTATGTTTATATAGGTATGTTATACTGCTGCCCTGTACAGTTTGGGAATATTAAGTAATATTGTAATAAAGCACATGTATAAACTCTGACATTATTCGCCCAAGTAGTGCGCTGCTGGCTGTAATGAGCGCCGAAGGCACTTATTGCAGCCTCAGTGCTGCGCCACTGACGAGCCTCGCTTTGCAAGGCTTGCAGTTGTGTCCCTCGTTCGCGAGGGACGCAACGGCGTTACCAGCATCGCAAACGTCCCCAACACTGATAACTATTATAGTGATTACCAAAACCGGAGGCAGAATTACAATTTTAGGAGCTGTCTAAATTTGTCATGCCCGAATATAAAAAATGATAACCTATATAAT
This sequence comes from Discoglossus pictus, assembly GCA_027410445.1. Taxonomy (NCBI): domain Eukaryota; kingdom Metazoa; phylum Chordata; class Amphibia; order Anura; family Alytidae; genus Discoglossus; species Discoglossus pictus. Next base: position 58,021,949 of record CM050163.1, read on the forward strand.
TGTTCTTTAATGTTTTTATATTTAAATGTATAGAAAATTAGCATAAACATTCACTATTTCATGGCCTTAGAACAGACTTAAGTATGAGATGGCAAAGATCATGTAAAGATTGGCTAAAAAATAAAATATTTCTCCAGGGTGCTATAAATATATTTATACTGGTGTGCTGTATACATGAATATACTGATAATCATGCTTTATATAATATAGTTTACTCTGTTTTAATACAATTGCTTGTAGTGCAGGTTTATACCGGTGTCATTTACTTCAGGGAGCAAAGGGTATAAATAGTGGTGACATGGAGAAAATGTCTGACCTTTTTGTGTACTTGCTTTATTACTGTTTCCTTAAAGTTTGTTTATAAACACAGTGAACTCGGATTTGCCAGAAAGTTGTATTTCCTCGAACTGTTGTTGCTGGTAAAGTCCTTGCACATCCTCATTCCCTTACTCATAAAGACGTACTTCTGCCTGTCAGGCATTTTTAAGCATTACAAAACCCCTACCCCGTTGTTGGGCAAGTTCTAATTTAAATTTAAATTCACACATTTTTACCTGACAAATCCTGGGAGCTCAGGAGCAATGGCTTCTAAAATGTTACTGTTGACTTATAATTTTATAGTGGTTATGCATATATTTCTATATGTAATTGATAACCTGGCTCCTAAAAAAAAGTTGTCTGCCTTCTATGTTTCAGATAAATTTGTCAATCCTGGATTTATACCATTATTTTGAGTGTGCAATTGAGCGTTACCTACTCGTAACATAATTGGGATTTCCATTGTATGTGATGGAAGTGGCACGTGGGTGTGTGTGTGAGAGGAATTGTGGAGAACTGTGGTTCAATCCTCTGGTGCAATGTCCTGCTTCTGGATCATTGGGGGGGAGGGGGGGGGGGTTGGCGGTGTGTCAATTTCAGCATTATCCAGTGATCAAACAAAGG
>CM050163.1:58027890-58030390 GCA_027410445.1 Discoglossus pictus
ATTTTAGTTTGAGCTGCTACAATCCTCTTTCCCTCTTGCAGGTTGTTAGTAGTATACCGTAGGAGGAGACTCCCACTAAAAATGTCTTGCATATAATAGAAGTTTATGGTTTTTATATGCGCTTATTCTGCTATAGAATCTCATTTTGTTTTGTGCATTCCTACTTGTTGAGGAGACTTGGAATGCAAAGGCAGGTTATATCCTCAGAGTGGGAATGGGGCATTTAAAACTACCAGTGCACTAGATTGAATGGCATGTGTATTAATTTACAAGGATACACTCTCCTGAGAATCTGCTGCTAAAAAAATACACATTGGAACATCTATATTCATCAGCCCTATATTTGTCAAATCCAATATTAGAAAAGAGAAACATTTGGGCAAAAACAACAACATTGGACAAGTTATTTGCTAAATTGAGTGCTAATGAGAAAGGGACAAATAAAAGTCCTTGATCACCAGAATTGGAGTTACCTGATGTTTAATAGAAGATGCCTCCTCTTCAGCTTCTGCCATCATTGTTCCTCCGTAAAGGTAAAGTTCTGGTTACATTTTATTTATGTATCAGATTTGGGGCTGGGAATGGATTATTGCAATTTTAATTAATTCATATGGGGAAAAAAATGATTCTATATTCATCCAATTCAGATTCTGTCCATCCCTCAGGAACCAATTCATGACAAATATAGAGGTGCCACTGTATATACAATAATGAAGAATACGTAAAAAGCCCATGTAGAAAAACATTAAGCACATTGATCCTTTTAATTGTAAGTTAAACTAATTAAAGATGCAATTTGAGGAAGCTGTGGTACGACAGATAAGATGAGGCCTGGAGAGTTTATGATCCAACGGACAAGGAGAATGAAACCAAGTATGGTGGAAAATGAGATTTGTTGTGTTTTTTTAAAAGCTGCTCACCGTGAAGCAACAGGGAATCGCCTCCCACATTATACATCCGCATTGTGTAGCCCAGTAACCTGCAGGCTCTTTGTGCTTTCTACCTCTCGCCGTTGCCTTTGGTGTGAGCTGTAAGATTCAGGCAGAGAATAGGAGCAAGACTTACTGTATAAGACTTGCCTCTATAAGGCTCAACGTGAGACACCTTTATTGACCCTGTGTTTAGGTTGTAGCAGCAAGGGGCTCTAATGTGCCTTCATATTCTTGTTCTTAACAATAAATATTTATCTAATATCTTTGAAGCCTGTTTACTAAACAGGTCTGTTGACTGTAAACCATCTTAAGCCAGACTTTTGTGCATGAATTGTACACTTTAATTGTTGTTTTGCAGCACTATTTTTGCAGACAAATCAAGATTGGTTCCCTTCAAAAGGAATCTTATCTTGTCCATCTGTAGGTCACTTATTTATGCAACAGTGGTAACTTGCTTTTTTCTGTGTGTGCTCAGTATTGGTATTTAGTGTAGAGATTGGATCAGTCTTTCTACAGAATGAATGCAACATTGAAAGCCATGTCATTTTGAATATTATTTCACATCAACGAATAACAAATAATATTGCACCATTTAAAATGTCATGCCTATACATATCCAACCCAATATTAGTCATATTATTTTGGCAAAAAATTGTCTATTTTACCAAAAATTCAATATTCTTCCTGAAAAACCACCCACATGGTAATCAACATATAAATTTATTCAAGGATGATGTTGTTCTATATTCGTCAGTAATCATCCATCCCTCCAAGGACGACGAATATAGAGGGTCCACTGTATATAGTTTATGCTCAACATATTCATTCATGTTTCCTTAACCCTTTAAAAAAAGAAAAAGCTTGCAGGTGGTTTGTTGCCACTTATATCTTGGTGGGATAGCTGGCCGATTATGCACAGCATATATTAGATGTCAGTCACCCCAAAATAGTTACGTTTGGGTTTGAGTAATGGAGCTAGAAATGACTTTCCTGATTTAACCTCCTTTCAGAAGACAACCTTGGAATCCTCTCGGCTATACACAAACTAGATCATTTGTACAGCCCCTAGGATATTTATGAAATAAACGCCAAGCCATTGTTTCCTGGCCAGGTAATTTATTCTAACAAACTGCCACAATAGAAAAGCTCACAAATGTGTATATAAAATGTGACGGACTGGTTCCAAGAAATCTGGACGTCTGTTTCATGTTTCAGGATATTGTAGTTCTGAATTGGATCAGGGAAATAATCACTAGGGCCCTCATTCAATTGCGATTTGGCCAATTGAATAGGGCTCTAAATAAGCACATAGCATATTTTTTTAAAGAAGTTTTTAGTTAGTGAAAACCTTGCTTTTGGATAGATGCTTACTAACTAAAAACTTCTTTAAAAAAATATGTTATGTGCTTATTTAGAGCCCTATTCAATTGGCAAAATTGCAATTGAATGAGGCCCTAAGTCAATATATGCATCCAGTTTCTGTATCATTACAGCAGTCACATAGGCATAGTTATAGGTATCTACTTCTTGTGCATGTACATTCATTTTTTGTATAGAATAGGTGTATA